>SJYX01015307.1:1024384-1053581 GCA_006410675.1 Oreotragus oreotragus | reverse complement strand
AGCCATTTGACTTGCGTGTGGTAGGGACCACAAGTATCTGTGGCTACAGCCCGAGTGTCTCTATCGCACCCACATTTTGCGTTTGTCTTACTATAGCGTGGATGGTGGTGGTGGTTTTTCCGCTAGGTTGTGTCTGACCCTTAGGACCCCGTGGATTGTGGCCCACCAGGCTCCTCTGTCCATGGGATTTTCCAGGCGAGAAGACTGGAGTGGGTTGCCGTTTCCTTCTCCGTAGCGTGGATAATGATGATTAAAGCAGTTATCAGATGGAAATCCTCCCAAGGGGAAGACGTTATTAGCATAGGAAAAAAAATTAATAAATAAACATGTCATGGAGATATTTATAAGCGCAGAGTCACCTCCATTCTGCCTTACACATTCTGACAAGCCCTTGGCATGAAAGCTAATTCTGAGATGAATGCAATTGTATCTGGCAGGGTTGACCAAACTTCTAGGCAGATCAGAAGAAGTCTTCTCTTTGTAGTTGGTAGCGGGGGAGCAGGAGGAGGATGAGGTGAGTAGGGCCGGGGACAGAGAATGTGACAGGGGATGGGGATTTAGAACATGGCCCAAAGCGGCTCCAGGCATGAGACTGTGTGCAGTTACCAGCCTGCTGGATCTTACACCTCATGTAAAGGCAGTGGGCTCCATGAACTCTTTTGTGAACGTACTGATTTCACCCGTGAAAAATTATGCCAAGATGCATGGCATCCTCTTTACGGGATTTTCCCCTCTCGTCTAAAGGGTGAGATGCTTTCTCTGATATGTGACTGATACAATTAGTAGCAGTCGTGTTCCTTCAGCGGTTCGACCACTGTGTCGATGTTCACATCATGATTTTGGTGCTTTTCTGCGGTGAACTCTCTTAGTTTCCTAGATCTGCTGTAGCAAAGAACCCCAAACCGGGTGGCTTAGCACAACAGGAACGTATTTTCTCATAGTTCTGGAGGCTAGAAGTCCGACATCAAGGTGTCGGCAGGGTCTCATTCCCTTTGAAGGAGGAGAGGTTGGAGGTTCCTTCCTTGCCTCGTCCCAGCTTCCTGTGGTTGCTGTCAATTTTGGTGTTCCTTGGCTTGCAGACATGCCACTCCAAACCCATGGCATGCAGCCCTCTATGAGCTGAAGCCTCTAGTGCCTGGCTAATGGCTGGTAAGTCAGTGGCATCACCTCCATGAATGCATCAATAATACAAAGTAATTGGAGAACATCAAAACAAATGGCCATCTGCAGTGGGCTCCATTCGCCGAGTCCTGGAAGTTAATGATGCCTTATTGAGAAAGCATTGCATGGAGCTCTACGGCATATGCCTGGTGTGGTACATAATTTCATAGTCCACAAACCATAATGATTCAATTTTCTCAGAGGTGTATTTATCTATGTGTGGTATTTATCCCTCTCTACTGTGTTATGACTTGACAGTTATTTAATGTTTACATGAGACAGAAATTGACCAAGAGGGGGAAAATTAAGCAACATGGAGGATTTGAGAAATCTTGTTTCCCATAGTTTTATTGAGAAGTAATTGACCTGCAGAGCTGTATAGGTTTCAGGTGGACAGCACGATAGTTTGATTTAAGTATATCATGAAATGATCACCACAATATGTCCAGCTAACATCCATCATCTCATAGATACAAAAGAAAAGAAAAAAAAAAAAAAAAAGATATTGAGAATCTCCTCGTGGTGAGAAGTCTCAGGGTTTAAACTCTTCGTGACTCTCTCGTGTATTGTTAAGCAGTGTTAGTTGCACACTGCGTCCCCACGTGGCTGGAATTTTGCATCTTTACGTTGTCCAGCTAACATCCATCATCTCATAGATACAAAAGAAAAGAAAAGAAAAAAAAAAAAGATATTGAGAATCTCCTCGTGGTGAGAAGTCTCAGGGTTTAAACTCTTCGTGACTCTCTCGTGTATTGCTAAGCAGTGTTAGTTGCACACTGCGTCCCCACGTGGCTGGAATTTTGCACCTTTACATCCATATGTGTCCAATTCCCTTTTCCCCCAGACCCTGCCTCTGGCAACCACAAGTCTGCTCTTTTTCTCTGAGATTGTTTGCTTTTGTCTTAGAGTCCACATATAAAGGGATCGTACCATATCTGTCTCTCTGTGGGGCCCTTATTTCACTTAGCACGATGCTTGCAAGGTACTCAAGGTACTTGTGCTCAAATGGCAGGATTTCTTTGTTTTTCATGGCTAAATATTATTCCATTATACACAGAGATCACAACTTCTCCATCCATCTTCTAGATCCATTTATAATGACATGGACTCTGAAAATCTGTTGCAAATTTGCTTTTTAAAGCAGACTTTCTGTCTGCATCTTTAATTGGTCAATTCATTTATTTAGACAGGTGATAAACATTGCCGAGCATCCTCTTACCGGGACGTGTGCTAGTATTACACTGGATACAAAGGCGAATTTTTAAAAATCTTGCCATTTAGGTCTTTAGAGTCTGATTGAGCCGATGAATCATCCAAACTCTGATTCACATGTCTGCTAGTGACGGTCCACACACAGAGGCTGAAATTAGCCAGAACTCAGTAACTTAGCTGAGGCTACCTGGAAACCATAAAAAAGACAAGGAACACGTCATGGGTGTTCAGAGAAAGGGAGAAACGTAACTCATGAAAGATTTGCCAAAATTGGGAAATGGGGGTTTGCCCCCCGTCCTCCTCTCTCCTCTCCCTTCTTGCACTTTCTCTTCCCCCCTCTCTCCCTCTCCATTTCCCACTATTTTATCTCTTTCTCTATCACGGTCTCTGTGCCTTCCATTCTTCTTGACGTGTCCACCTCCCTTTGTTTAAATGATAAAGTGCTTGCACTCCACGTATCTGTCCACTACTGTTTAGTTTCCTTTCCAGAATCTCCTTTCTCTGCCGCCTGTGATTCCCAGAGTTTTGTCAAAGGTCCCTGTTTCTCCTGATAGCACACATGCTTCAAAGGCTAAATCCTGTGACTTCATTTATACGACCTCCTGGAAAAGGGAAATCTGTGGAACAGGAAACAGATCAGTGTTTACCAAGAGCAGAGGCTGGGTAGAGGGGTAAAGGGCTATGAGAGTACTTTCTAGATCTCAGCTGTGGGGATGGTTATGCTACAGTGTACTTACAAAGATTCTTACAGCTGTACACCTGGAGAGGGCAAACTTTGCTGTTACATGCATTTTACCGAACACACCTGACTTGCCCTCCAAATCTTCGCTTCGCATCGAATGGGAAGGCTCACACAATTTTAACTTCCTTTTCCCACCACCCTTCTTAGTTTTGAATTTAGTAGCTTCTGATTCAAATTAGAAAATTATTTTGAGATTATGGACCAAAAAAGTATAATTATACAAGTAGATGCTATGTGAGTGTGTGGTGTGAACGTGTGTGTGTGTGTGGGGGGGTTCTAATTTGTAACCCAAGATGGAAATCAGTGAAATAAGCAATAAAGAAACACTTTTGAAATGTCTCAGACCTGAGTTTTGAAGTATCAATCAAAGGATGGGAGTACAATCTAGAAAATTAAATTTTGTGCTATTTTGTACTGGCTGCTATTCTAGAATAATTAAGGCAATAAAAATTTAGCTACCTTTATTTCAGTTGTAAAAAGCAAGTGAGTTCCCATGCCAGGTTAATTCATAGTTAAAGGACTAAAGTAATATGTTTCCCGACTAGTGGTACTGAGAAAGACTAGCTTACAAAGGGAATTTAGTGTTTATAAATAGAGCCCAGCACTTGCTGCTTTGCAGGAAGTCAGTTAGAGAGATGGTCCTTTTCAGTTCTTTTCTGCAACCTGGAATAAGCTTGTAGCGAGAGAGGTTTTTCAGAAGTGAACTGTAAGTGTTCAAGTCCATAGTACACACTTCGTGTTTTAAAGAAGTCATGGTAGTCTTCTCCCCGCCAAGGAGAACTTCCTCACTTCCAAGAGGCGTGACAGAGCAGAGGAAGGAGTTTCTGATTATAGTTCCAGAGATGCAGTTTCCTGTCCTAGCTCCACCATGAAACTAACTCTGGTTCTGGGAAGGAGGTGGGGAGAGCATCCCAGCCTTAGCCCGGTTTGGGATTTGGTGGGCCTGTGAACGAGCAGGAAGTGGGGCTATACGACCTCTGAGGGTATCTCCTTAAATTACAGCTTTCCCAGGGGTTCTGTATACTGGGAATGTCCACAACCACAGCATCTCTCCTTTAATCCCATACTTTTGACTGTTTTAGACTTTTCCACCAGGATGGCTTGTGTTTATCCCTAGTACCCTCCTGGACCCTGAATTCAGTGTTGTTTCCTGACCTTCCATGGCTCTGATGATCGAGGCAGCTGCCGTGTGCTGCAATTAAATAAGTCAAATATATTAGCAACAATGTGAAGTGTTAGTTGCAGTGGCGTCTGACTCTTTGAGACCCCATGGACTGTAGCCCACCAGGCTTCCCTGTCCATGGAATTCTCCAGGCAAGAATATTGCAGTGGGTTGCCATGTTCTTCTCCAGGGGATTTTCCTGACCCAGGGATCGAATCCTGGTGTCCCACATTGCGGGCAGATTCTTTACTGTCTGAACCACCAGGGAAGCCGTTAGCAAGCATGGAGGTTTTCTAAAGCTTGTATTTGGCTCTTCCCAAAGAGTATGATTCAGCATTTCAGCACACTAGCTTTTGGAATACACTGAGACCCTAAAATTTAGAATGCACTTGTATAAAGGACAAAAATGCTTTCTAATTTAACATTGCTACTGCTAAGTCACTTCAGTTGTTTCTGACTCTGTGCGACCCCATAGATGGCAGCCCAGCAGGCTCCCCCATCCCTGGGATTCTCCAGGCAAGAACACTGGAGTGGGTTGCCGTTTCCTTCTCCAATGCATGAAAGTGAAAAGTGAAAGTGAAGTTGCTCAGTCGTGTCTGACTCTTAGCGACCCCATGGACCACAGCCTACTAGACTCCTTCATCCATGGGATTTTCCAGGCAAGAGTACTGGAGTGCGGTGCCATTGCCTTCTCTGAATTTAACATTAAGTAGTGTATATTTTTATATATTTTCTCAATCAAGGTGCCATTTGACTGTGGAAGCTTTAGCTGGCAGGATGCGTTTTGGGAAGAGAGCTGGTTTATTGATGAGTTTGTGGGGAATGAAGCAGAAAAGAAGTAGGGATCTCAGACCTAGGGCCCTGGAATCATTATTTCACAAAATATTCGTCCTTATAGGAAATGTCGGATTTGAGGAAAGGTGCGGTACCTTATTTCCCATTCAATTTCTGGGCAGACTGAATCTTTTATTTTTTTACAAAAGAGTGAGTTTGAGACCTGTGTCATCAGTGGGTGTTGTATGGTAAGAACGCCCTGTGTTTTGCAATTCTTCTCTGGAAAGCTGTGAAAATAGAGGCGGCATCCCCACGTTTTTGCTGCTCCACTGTGTCCCACATAAATTATTCCAGATATTTTTTTTTTCCCCAACTCTAAAGGTCCTCAGAGAGGAATTCTATACTCTCACTAGTCTCAGACCACATTTCCTTTGCCAGAAAGTTCCTGATAAATTGAATATCTCCTGCGTTTGTTCAGTCCTACTTCTTGCTCAGTCTTGAGGGGGGCTCATGGAGCCCAAGGGAAGTTGAGCTCTTCTTTCCAGGGTGATGGCCTGAACAATAAGACACTCGGGGGAAAATGAATCCTTACAAGGCAACTCGGGAGATTTGAGCTTAGAAGCAGGGCCTTTAAGAGGCAATGGAGGAAAAAATAAGACAGTTTCAGAATTAATGACTTCATCATCACAGAAAACCTTATGAAAGGAATATGACTTGCAGGAATTTGTCAAAGAGGTAGAGTCTTCAGATCGTACCCACTGGGACGCTGGCAAGACTCACAGGAAGCATGAACTAGTTGGAAGATGACAAATAGAGAAAATTGGGTGGGTAATATTTTGGAAGTAGTGAAGGATTGGGAGGAAACGAATAAAATCAGAGAACTGTATGCTTAAGAACCATACATGTAATGAGATGGCTGGCATAGCTTCAGACAGAGAAGAAACCCACGGCAGGGGAGGGAGGGGCCAGGGCTTGGGCAGCAGTGCCCGCGGGTGGGCTGGCTGTGCGGAATGCTGTCGTGTCGAGCTGTGTTGCGTTTCTGTTGTCCTGAAGGAATTTGGATGTGGCCGTGATGAATGTCACATTCCCTTTATTAAAACTGTAAAATGGAAACCACAAAATGTAAGAGGCTGCGGAGTCATTATTTTTTGCATCATTACCTTCTCTGTGATTAGAACCTCTCCCCTTCCACGTCTCTTAAGCCGATTACGTGCGACAGTAGGTGATGGCGAGGCGGCAGTGGGGAAATTGGCAAGACTACAAGGCCTTCCTTATCTTTCCTTTTACTTCAGCCATCTCTCCATTTACTAGGTAGGTCTGGGCCTATGGTGCAACCTGCTCAGGAGAACTCATGCTGTATGAATAATCCTTCCCACATATTTCCATTTGTCCTTTCATGCATGTAACGAGTCTAATTTGTTTTAGCCTCTCCTTGAGCCAGAGATAAATCTGAAATACACTTGTCTGATATTTTCAAAGGATCAATTCTTTTCAATCTATCAATTCTTTGAAACATAGGTTTAAAAGTCATCTTAGGAAGCATCTTAAATCTCCACCTATGAGTCCATTGTTAATGTATTCATTTGATGAATATTTACTGCATTTACATTAAATGCCATGAACTGGTGGAATGGTAGAAACCCAACAAGGAGGAGAACAAAGAAGTTTCCAAACTCATGGTGCTGGTTGTGCTCATGTGTATGAACGTATGATTAAAGTTTTAAAACGAGAGACAGGATTGAAATCGTTAGGTTAGCACATGTGCGTGAATGAGAGAGTGGGGTGCACTTGAACGGGGGTTGTAATGACTGATTTTCCTTTGTCTGTGTGCTTTGTAATTCAATGACTCATCTTAATAAACCCATATCGAGGTAAGCACTCATTGTATTCTGTAAAACAGCTCAGAATGGGATGTCTGCTTAAAAAAACAAGTCGGATAAGGTCTATTGACCAGAAATGGGTTCCTGTTTCTCAGGCTCCTTGGGAAAGACACTGTAAATCACACTGTCTCTTCTGTATGTCTCTCTCCAAGCTATCATGGCCTCTTGTCATTTTGAGACCTTTAATAATAGATACTTAATACCTTAATCTGTGTTAGGCAGAGTGACATTCAATGTCCTCTAGCCCAGAACTGGGAAAATACTGGGTCTGTGAGGGTAAAAACTGTCCACAGCTTTTTCAGACCTCTTAAAGAGCTGCAGAGCATACCTAACGCTTGCCAAGATGACAGGTTTGATCATCAGATAAGTTTTCAAATCTCTCCTCTTTTGACTGGTCCATTCCTAGACAAGCCCCAGCTCCTCTTCATGGTTCTTTTGAGAGGGATGTGTGGAATGACTATGAGAAGCCACTAATCCATATGTTTTCCTTTCACCATCAAGCCATGATGAATTCACAAACATATCACAAAAGCTTATCTGCTTTCTTAGGGGAAATACATGCCATCATGTGGCTCATGCAAAAATGAGCCACAGCCTGTTTTGGGGGTGAGTGGGGAGTGGGAGGGCATGAGGTTAAATGTTTCAGCTAAATTGTATGAAAAGTATAGTTTGTCGGGAGGCTTCCTTGATGGCTCAGTGGTAAAGAACTCGCCTGCCAACGCAGGAGAGGTGGGTTCTATCCTTGGGTCGGGAGGATCCCCTGGAGTAGGAAATGGCAGCCCACTCCAGTATTCTTGCCTGGAGAATGCCATGGACAGAGGAGCCTGGTGGGCTACAGTCCAGGGGGTTGCAGAGCTGGCAGGACTGATTGAGCAGGAACAGGAGTGTAGTTTGTTGGAGTGTAAACTCTTAGAATAGGTGGGGCCGTGCTTTTGTGACTCCCCAAGGCAAATGATACGGGGCTACGTAATTCCAAGGCTCAAAATGAATTATTAATTTGTGACATGTTCCTATGAAGCATATTGCTTTTACTTTATTGTTTTGTTTTATCATCGAGTGTGTAAGATTAACCTCTAACCTGGGAGAGTTGCGATGAGTTAACTGATGCAGGGCATGTATTTGTGTTTGACTCCATGCCTCAAGATACATAAATCATTTTCATTTCTGTCTTAAGGCAGGATGAAAAGGGCCACACAGAGAGGATTAAAATGAAGGATGAAAAAAAAAATCCTTCAACATCTTGGCTGCTCCTTCTCTCGCCCGTGAGATCCATTTCTCTTTAAACATTCAGAAGAGGATAGACGTTGTCATCACCCCCTCTGTCCTTGGGAAGTAGCTCGAGTTAACATCTAAGTGACTTAGGAGAAAATGAAGAATCCTTCCTTCAGAGATGAACCCCCAATTTTGCTTCCGCCTGCGTCTACGCAGGCACCTTATGGCTTAATTAGCAAAAGGAACAGTTTATTAGCCCAGGAAAGCCAGTGTCTGGGGTACTTTACAATAAACACATTCAGCGTCTGGTTCTTAGCTGACCACACTGTAAATCAGACAGAAGATGTCTTCCTTTTAAGAGACCAGTAAAAAAAAAGTTATGCACTTTTTTTTTATGGACAAAAAAGAATGCCAAGGAAAAATTTCCATATCCTGCCATGATGCTTACTGGGTCAAAATTCCAAATTGGATGTTTTTCTTTACCTTGTTGAAGCAGCTAAGCAAATATGCATGTGTCCCTTACAAATGATGGTTTACTAGCCTTATGGGGTATTCATGTCTCAATCCAGAACTTTGTGGTTAAAGTACTATTAAAGAACTCCACTTTTTTTTTCTTTTTAATGTATGGGAGCTGCTTGTAAGGTACTATACAGTCGTAGACAACCAAGCAAATACCGGAATTACACCAGCACAGCAGGAAATTAACAATGTGGTAGATAATCATGCTTGGTTATAGATAATGCATTCAGTGCTTAAAATAGCAGTTTGCCATCCATGTGTTATTTCATACCAGATGGTTGCAAGAGCACAGGACATTTAAAAAAAATATATTCCTAGGGTACATATAAAAATCTCTTTAATAGCAATGCACCCAAAAAGGAAAAAAGATCTATAATTTAGGATAAGTGTTTGTCAAATTGCCTTCATCTATATCAAGCTCAACACTATTTTTGCATCTTCAGTAAGTAAAAATATTCTGTTCAATGGAATATCAAAATTGTGATATTAAGTTCATCCACAATTTTTGGTGGAGACACCCTTTTGCAACTGCAGTGCTCAGGCAACTGCAGTGCTCAGCTTGAAGGGGTTAACTGAGACTTCTGGGACAATCTTATCTGGCTACATTATTATTTAATTTTTAATTCCATGTTTCACGAGAAAAGTTATTCACTTCAGTAAAATACTAGAGAATAGAGAACTCCAACATATTCTACTCATTGTGAGATTGCTCCCATCCAAAGGGTTAGCTGTGAAGCCCACTCTAAGAATATTAATTAAACTCTAACCTTCAGTGTGTTGAGATAGCATCAGAGTGAAAAGATGAGGCTCAGGGGACACAAGTGTTACTCTTTGGGTTCTCTGTATCCAGCTGTGGAGAACACAGAACTGTTTGTAAGGGGCGAACATGTGAAGCCAAGGTCTTTACCCCGTGGCTTAGCAAAGTGCTTCTGGGGTGTCCCTGATGGCTCGATGAGTAAAGAATCTGCTTGCCAGTGCAGGAGATATGGGTTCAATCCCTGATCCCAGAAGATCCCACGTGCTGTGGAGTAACTACAATTCCTGAGCTGTGCTCTAGAGCCCATGTGCCCCACAACAAGAGAGGACGCTGGGACGGCAGGTCCAAGCACAGCAGGGCAGAGCATGCCTGCACAGAGACGAAGATCCAGCACAGCCCAAAATACAAAAAAGTATATGTATATGAAAGCGGTGGGAGGTGGGGGGCGGTTCATGTTTGGGAGTTCAAATAAAAAATAAAATAAAAATAAAATAAAAAATTAAAAATAAATAAATAAATAAAATAAATGGCAATGGGATCATACTTATCAATAGTTACCTTAAACATAAATGGATTGAATGCCGCAACCAAAAGGCAAAGAAGAAAAAAAAAAAGAAAGCGGTTGTTTCAAGACTGTCCGTAATACCTGGAGGCATTGCTGGTCAGCAGATCTAGAGGGAGTGGTACTGACCGGCACTGAATGAGAAGTCAGGAAATCCATTCAACATCCTACAGTATACTACAGAGCAGCCCCCTCAACTAAGAAGTACCAGCTGGTCTTAGCAATGATTCCTCATAGGGAGCTACTCCGCTAGGCTTCAGAACCTGACCACTGACCCAGACACTAGGTGTGGCTGTGGAGGTGTTTTGTGGATGTGGTTAAAACATCCACAATCAGTAATCAGTGGACTTGAAAGTGGATTACCCTCCATCAGGAGTCATCAGGTGTGGGGATCATCAAGTGTGAAGTCATCAGGTCAGTGTGGGAGTCATCAGGTCAGCTGAAGGTCTTAAGAGCGAAAAAGGCTTCCCAGAATAGAAACGAGTGGGGATACTGGGAGAAAATATGTATGTTTCATATATATAACACATACCTCTACTGCCAGTGCAGGAAATGCAAGAGACTCAGGTTCAATACCTGAGGTTGGAAGACCCCTGGAAAAGGAAATGGCAACCCACTTCAGTATTCTTGTCTGGAAAATCCCACGAACAGAGGAGCCTGGTGGGCTATGGTCCATGGGGTCCCAAAGAGTTGGACACAACATAGAGACTAAACAACAGCACAATGCTATATCTATACACAATCTTCCTATGTATTTTACCTCTCTGTACTATGGTATCTGGTCTCTCTATATCTATACACAATCTTCCTATGTATTTTACCTCTCTGTACTATGGTATCTGGTCTCTCTATATCTATACACAATCTTCCTATGTATTTTACCTCTCTGTACCATGGTATCTGGTCTCTCTATATCAATACACAATCTTCCTATGTATTTTACCTCTGTACCATGGTATCTGGTCTCTCTATATCTATACACAATCTTCCTGTGTATTTTACCTCTATACCATGCTATCTGGTCTCTCTATATCAATACACAATCTTCCTATGTATTTTACCTCTCTGTACTATGGTATCTAGTCTCTCTATATCTATACACAATCTTCCTATGTATTTTACCTCTCTATAGTATGGTATCTGGTCTCTCTATATCTATACACAATCTTCCTATGTATTTTACCTCTCTATACCATGGTATCTGGTCTCTCTATATCTATACACAATCTTCCTATGTATTTTACCTCTCTATACCATGGTATCTGGTCTCTCTATATCTATACATAATCTTCCTATGTATTTTACCTCTCTATACTATGGTATCTGGTCTCTCTATATCTATACACAATCTTCCTATGTATTTTATCTCTCTATACTATGGTATCTGGTCTCTCTATATCTATAGCCCATTGATTTGCTCTCTCTAGAGGACCCTGCTATGTACTGAATGTGTCCTCAGTCCCAATTATGTGTTGAAGTTTACATCCCTAGGTAATGATATTTGGAGATGAGGCCTTTGGGAGCTTTGCATTAGGCCGTGAGGGCTCCACCCTCATGAATAGAATCAATGTCCTACAGGAGGAGACAGAAGAGGATCTCGCTGTGCTGCGTGAGGACACAGCAAAAAGACGGCTGACTGCACACCTGGAAGCACTCACCAGGAGCAAACCTGTTGTTGCCTTGAACTTGAACTTCAGCCTCCAGAACCCTGGGGATAAATGTGCTGTTTAAGTGTGCTGTTTAAGCCCTGCAGTCTGTGGCACTTGGTCAATGCCGCCAGAGTGGACAGTCCCTGAGGGATGCAGTCCTAAATGCCAAGGGTGCCAGGCTTGAGAAACCCTGGTCTGGGGACAAAATTACACCCGAGGCTGTGAGAAGAATGTCCTGAGCCTTGGTCAACCTTTATGCTCCTGCAGTGGGCACATGTGTTAGTCTCAGTCGTGTCTGACTCTTTGCGACCTCATGGACTGTAGCCCGCCAAGCTACTCTGCCCATGGGACTTCCCAGGCAAGAATGCTGGAGTGGGTTGCCATTCCTTTCTCCAAGGAATCTTCTCCACCCAAGGATCGAGCCCAGGTCTCCTGCATTGAAGGCAGATTGTTTACTGTCTGAGCCACAAACAAAGCTCTGATGCTGGGAAAGATCGAGGGCAGGAAGAGAAGTGGGTGCCAGAGGATGAGATGCTTGGATGGCACCACTGACTCAATGGACCTGAGTTTGAGCAAGCTCTGGGGGAGAGTGAGGGACAGGGAAGCCTGGTGTGCTGCAGTTCACAGGGTTGCAAAGATCAGACATGACCCAGCTTCTGAACAACAATAACAGTGGGCACATGCCCCAGGAGGGGAGTTTTCTAGAACCTTCCATGAGCTACACAGACTGTCTTCCCTCTCCTTGTTGCAGTTCTTTTCTATGCTCTGTTGGAAGGGCTGGGGGACCTCCCAAGACTTGACTTGTGTGCCCAAGACCACCAAAGCTCAGTACCTCCGTGGGGGCACAGAGGTCTCTCCTCCCCACGGCTGTGAGCGTGTTTGATCTTCTTTAGGAAAGATGACTTAGCAGGATGAACTCAGTATCATCCCCCCTTTCTTCCTTTAACTTTATGACTCTCGTTCTGCAAACTCCAGTGCCACTGTGTAAATTTCCCTCTTGGAGAGACAGACCGTTGCCCCAGGTTCTGCCTCATGTCTTTTTCCAGAGTTAAGGTGACCGGAGCTCTTCATCCCTAGAGACTGGCCCTTTGGCATCACCTCCACTGATTTGGTGAGGAATAACCCACAATATTCACACCTCACACCAGTTGAAAACACAGCGACCTGATCTTTGCCCTGAACTTGGATTGTCTGGGCTGTTTCGTGAAAAGCTTAGACAACTAGTGGCAAGGTTTTGAAGGCTTTGGGATTTTCCTGGAGCCAGCATTTAAAAAAAGGACCCCACAGGAGGCCCAAGATGAGGGCAAATCAATGCAGCTTTGTTTACCACCGCTCCTGAGTTCTCCCATTGTGGAGAGGAATCTGAGAGCAGGAAGGACGAGGGGGGAAAAAAAAGCTGATCAAACGTGAGTGGTGTTTCTTTCAGCGCGATCCCTGTTCCCCCGTCTTTCTGCTGGAGGCACAGTCTTGACAGCTGCCTGTCGCGGGCTCGCCGAGTCCCCCGGCATCAAAGGGCCACTGTCAAAGGGTCTTCTTGCAGGGTTAAAGGCGGCTGGCCTCCTCGAGCACGGTGGCCCACTTGCAAACAGAAATGTAGTTCCCCCTCAGGCTAGCTGCAGCTGCCAAAGCGAGCCAGGGCGGGGAGCTGGCCAGCAAGGGCGTGGCACAGGCTGCGGATGCTGCTGGAACCTGCCCGGGCTGGTACCCGGGAGGATGCCAGCTGCCGCCACTGCCGCAAAGCCCGGGGGGCCGGGGGCCAGGGAGCGTGTTGGACTCCATCCTCCGTGGGCCGCTGGCTCGCCTTCCACAAGACGCCTCATCCCCTCATCCTCCCTGAAAAGCTCCCCCTCCCCACCTTATGTTTTTCCCTTTCCCTGGGTGTCATCCAATTATCACTCCCACGCGCTCCTTGCAGCTGTACTTTATGGATGACAAACATTTCTGCTTTATTGTTCCGGAGAGCTACACACATGAAAACCAGCCGAACCTTCACCAAGAGGCTTGATTACAAAATCTGCTGCCAGGACCCAGAGGGACTCGGGAAGGGACACCGAGGAGCCCTGGGACTTGTTCTGCCGGTGTGAAACGCAGCCCCAGCTTCCGGGGGACAGTGTTTTGTGAAAGGGCAAAAATACTGAGTTTTTATTTTTATTGTGTTAATGCTGTTCTAAAAAGAAAAGACGTCATGCAGATAACCAGGAAGTGAAAGCTGTGCTTGGAGCTGGTGAAATAGACAAAGGGCCCCAGTACTGAGGTCACAGGCCAGCCTGTGTCCCCAAGGCTGAGGGCTTTTCCCAGATGTGAGACTTTCAGAGCTAGAAATGGGACCATCCCAGCTTAACCTGCACGGTTGCAGGGCCCAGAACCGTTTCCCTCAGAGAGGGAAAACCGCTTCTCTCCCAGTTTAGATTAGATTAAAGACAGTTTCTCAACAAGGTAGCTTTAGGTAAACAAATTGTGTGGCCTCTCTCCTTGACATCCTTGGGCTATCACTAATCACTTTTTAAAAGCTTGATCATTTAAAGAGTCATAGCTTTCTAAGTTCAGAATCTCTGCATCAGACAGCTGAATCTTTGCACAGGGCTTAGAAACATTTAGGGGAGAAAAATCACCTCCTTTGAGTTCTGGGGAAGGGGGGCTATCACTTGTGAGAGACTAAGCCTGTGTTAATTGGTGGTGTTTGCACTTGGTTCCCATCCCTTGCATTTTGTAGAATACACGCAGGAGGACAGCAGGGAGTGGCAAGTGCGGCCAAAGGAGGGAAGAAGCCGGAGCAG
Source organism: Oreotragus oreotragus (assembly GCA_006410675.1). Classification (NCBI taxonomy): domain Eukaryota; kingdom Metazoa; phylum Chordata; class Mammalia; order Artiodactyla; family Bovidae; genus Oreotragus; species Oreotragus oreotragus. The sequence goes on along the minus strand of SJYX01015307.1, from coordinate 1,039,174 downwards.
TGTTTTGCTTTTAAAAGATAAATCAGCAACATGCCTGGGAAAGGAGCGGAAGGTCAACGGGAGGGTAATCTAGTTAACGGTGGAATAATATTAGCCTGACCGCCCTGCTCTGCATCCTTTTTAGAAATAAAGCACGATACAGCTGTTGCAAGGTTTCATCAAGGCAGAAATCACACTAGCTTGTGTGCATTGCTTTACAGTTTGCAGAATACTCTCCCCTACTTTATCTTCCTTGGGCCTCCTGAAATAGCCTGAGAAGTGGGCTGTGCAAAGGTGGTAACCTCGTCCTTAGAAATGCGAACACCAGCTGGGCAAGGGTAAGTGACCTTCTGAAGATCACACAGTCAATCAAATCCATTCAGAACTGAGTCCTCGGTCTTCCAGACTCCACTGCACAAGGAGTTTGTTTGATTCTTTAAAGATTGTCAGGGTGAATACAGAACCATGAAAAAGCTGGAGGATTTGAACCCTCTTTGCATTGTGCTTTATCTTCCTAAGATAAGGTAGAAGAACAAGAAAAGGGAAAGATTCACAAAGGAGAGAGAACCACAGCTAAGAATGACAGGCAAACTCTGCCGGCCTCTGGGTTGGTGAACCGAAGAATTGTTTGACCTTTTTCAACATCGGTTTCCTTGCTTGAAAAACACCTGTAATGATGGCTTCCGGAAAGGTTGTTGTGCGAAGTATATAAGATAATGTGGGTAAAATGCTACATTCGGGAAAAAAGAAAGCTCAAAAATTACTATTGCTACCACGATTGCTAACGGTAATATGACAGAGATAGGTCTGAACAAGTGTGTTGCAAATGTTGACCGTGATGGCAACAGACGCTCTGGGTCTCCTGTGGTCCACACAGCTTTCCCAAGTATTTATCCACAAATCAGCAGGCTTCGGAAAAAGAATCCAACTTTCCCGTGCAGCCTTGAAGTTACTGATAAGGAAACAGCAGACCGTGAAAGCAAAAAGCCAGCCCAGCAGGGCCGGCAGGTGACAGTGACAAGCGACAGCAGCCTGGAAAGTCACGGAGACGTGCTGATGCACCCCGTGAAGAAAACGGTTCTGTCAGATGAGACGCGGCGCGCAAAGTTAGCCACGGGATAAAATTAAATTCGGAGTCACTCATCAGCTTTGAAAAATGTTACCTGTCGACTTTCTTCTGCTGAATCTGAACGTGGGTGGTAATAACTTCATGGAGGTGCCTTCACGAAGGATCTATTTTAGATGAATTAGCACTACAGATCTCTTTTTTTGCTTTTAATTTTATTCAGCGCTGACAGCGCTCTAATGGACAATCAGGATTACTTTTAAGAAGGTAGTCGCCGAATATATTTATTTACCTTAGCTATCTTGTTTCCTTCAAAGGCATGTGGAGTCCTGGAAACAGAAAGTAACTCGGAAGGTTAACTGGCTGCTCCAGTTCATTCAGGAAAAATGGTTGGCTCTGCTATTAAGAACCATTCTCCAGATTTCTAAAGGGCTTTTTAATGTGTGAGGTACATTTAGTTAGCAGATCTCGGGTCCATTGTATAGCGTTTTGTTTCAGGAAAGCTGTTTACATAATGCAAGCTTTTGAGATAGTCTTACCCAGCCTCAAAAAAAAAAAAAATCCAATGTTAATTCAACAGGAGGGGGAAGTTTTTTCACATCATCACATTGCACTCATCAATTATAACTCTGGACAAAAAGATATATTAAAAAATAGTTGAAGACAAGAAACCAATAACAATTGAAATGTAAATGCTGTCAATGAATATTTCCACTCTTTACCTTCATCTCACTTCTCCTTTTATTCCTTCTGTAAAACGCTTTACCCCTCTAGCCAGATGACTCTGGTCTTCTCCCAAACTCAGAATCACAAGCTTCAAAAGCTGTGCTCTCAGGAGCTTTGTCCCCATAGTGGTTCCCCGGATTTTGCTTTCTTTTGCTTTTAAACAAATAGGACTTTCTAGCTCATCTCTTTAGAATCACAGCATCGGGGCTTCCCTGGTGGTCTGGTGGTGAAGACTCCACCTTCAGATGCGGGAGGAGCTGGTTCCATCCCTGGTCAGGGACATGAGATTCCCCCATGCCTCACGGCCAAAAATCCAGAACAGAACACAGAAGCAAAATTGTAACAAATCCAACAAAGACTTTAAAAATCATCCATCCACATTAAAGAAAAAAAAAAAACAAACCCTTAAAAAAATAGAAGAAGCTTCAGTGGTAAAGAATCTACGTGCAAAGCAGGAGACACAGGTTCGCTCTCTGGGTTGGGAAGCTCCTCTGGAGAAGGAAAGGGAAACCCAGTCCAGGATTCTTTGCTGGAGAATCCCATGGACAGAGGAGCCTGAGGGGCTATAGCCCAGACGGTTGAAAAAGAGTCAGACACAACTTAGGGACTAAATCACCATCACCAGTGATCAAAAACATAAACTAAATAAAACCACAGCATCTCCTTACTTTCTTGGGCACCTTGTTTGCCCACCAACCTGCAGGTTCTCAAGATCTGATACATCTTGGACTCTCTGTGTCCAGGGGCCCTTGAAAGGCTGGCACCTGAATCAGATATAGTCAGAATCCAGGCTCCTAGCAGTTGGTGACCTTTAGCAAGTGACTTCCTGATCTCTTCTGCAGGGAGAGGGATTGCATCAAGGGCCCACTTTTCATCCCACTCTCTCGCCACACCCTTGGAAAGTTCCCCTGACCATGTCTGCCCGCTCTGACTCTGGGCCTGGCTGGGGGTCTTTCTTTGACCACTGGGATGGCATGGGGACTCGGAGAGCCCGTCCACATGCGTACCTGCCACCTTATCCTCTGCCATTGACTTGAGGAGGACACACCTGACGTAGCCTTCTGGAGGGTGGAGTGTGTGGCCCCCATCTGAGCTGCCAGAGTTAGCTGAGATCCTCCTAGAACAACTATCAGCTAGCCCCTACTGTGGAAACCAGGGGACCAGCTTACCCGCATCCAATCATATATACCTGGGCAGGTGCAGCTGTGTGGAGCTCAGGCCAGATCAGCGTAAACCTGCCTGCTCCCAGCATGTGACTGTGGTCCTCGGATGGTGAGACTGTGTTGCTTGTATGCAGCATTCTTGTGGCCATAGATGACAGTCACCAGCATTCCTCTTCTCTAAATGGGTAAAATGTTTGCAACTAGCTCAAACGTTACTGTGAAGGTTAAGTGATGTGATTCGAGTGAAATGCTTTGTCTCGCACCCGCCACAGAGAAGTGCTGGTACTGCCTCTCGGACACCAGTTGTGACAACGCCCATCCTCCACTTTGCTGNGCCTGCTCCCAGCATGTGACTGTGGTCCTCGGATGGTGAGACTGTGTTGCTTGTATGCAGCATTCTTGTGGCCATAGATGACAGTCACCAGCATTCCTCTTCTCTAAATGGGTAAAATGTTTGCAACTAGCTCAAACGTTACTGTGAAGGTTAAGTGATGTGATTCGAGTGAAATGCTTTGTCTCGCACCCGCCACAGAGAAGTGCTGGTACTGCCTCTCGGACACCAGTTGTGACAACGCCCATCCTCCACTTTGCTGGCTTCTTCTTTTGGACAGATTTCTTTCCTCTAAACCGATTATTTCCTTTCATTAACAGGCAAATCACTTTGTTAAGCACACCACCTTTTATTTATGCCTAACCTCAATTATTTATTTTTCCCTGTCTTATTTTCCTTGATAGAATCTTGATTTTATCCAATCTATTTACCCTCCTATGCTATTTTAAAGAGGTTTTAATGACAACATCCTGTCTTTTAGCTTTAATGTCCTTTCGGTTGGGGCTTGTGGAATTTGAGGCTTGCTCTTCTGTTTTCCCTTCCAGTTTCTTGGGAAAGTGACTGTTGGTCGCTTAGTCACGTCCGCCTCTTTGTGACCCCATGGACTATAGCCTATCAGGCTCCTCTGTCCGTGGGATTCTCCAGGCAAGAACACTAGAGTGAGCTGCCATTCTCTTCTCCAGGGGATCTTCTTGACCCAGGGATCCAACCCTGGTCTCCTGCATGGCAAGCATTTTCTTTACCATCTGAACCACCAGGAAAGCCAGTTCCTTAGGACTAGCCACAAATCAGAAGCATAAAATCATCTCCATCGATGGTGCGTGAGCCCTCTTTCTCCACTGGCGATCTCCGATGGCAGATGAGCGCCCATTGGAGTGACCGCCTCTGGTGATCAGGTTGTTAGCAACTTTCAGACCCAGGACCAGAGCTCAAATACAGAAAAGACATTAACAAAGCCATACACAGGGGATCAACTCTTAGGAAGCCTAAATGTTTTCTTTCCAGACACGGAAATATAGTGATCTCTGCTGATAAAGAATTGTCTGAATAGGTGGCCATTTGACGCGTTTACTCTCCTGCTGTGTCCCAGCAATGCTCTTGAGTCATCATTTGGATACAGGAGAGAAGTGAGGTGTTAGGGAGGAAGAGCTGAGTGATGCGTTACGTAGACGCCCTGACTGCATGGGCAGTAATAGCTGCTGGCAAAGCAGGAAGGAAAGGAACTGCATGCAGTCTTTCTGGGGCTTGTCAAGCCCAGGGTTATGCTTCATGGTATATCCATGGGCATCAGTTAAAACCCAGATGGGAATTCATTTTCATCATGATACCTTGATACCTTCAATACAGAAAGAGTGAAATTGGTTCCTGAATATCCTATAGACCGAACCAGGAAAATATACAAGGGAGTTTAGAATTTTTCAACATAAAACTGACAAGTGGCAATAAATAGAAAAATTGACTGATTTAGATCCTCTCTCCTCTCAATGACATCAGGTTCTCAGGCCTTGCAGAATGCAGGGTTTCCCATCGGTGGCATTTTATACGTCGGTTTCTTACTGTCCTAACTGATAACTAGAGTGGACTGAGTTTCTGATTGGGGTTCATTTATTTGGTTGGTCAGTCAGTCAGCAAGACAATTTTCATGAACTTGGTGCATTATAAAGCGCTATCCTAAGCATCAGGAATGCAAAGCTCTATGAAACGCAGAGCATCTTCTCATAGAGTTTATCCTACAGCAGTGGGGTTCAGGCATGTGGGAAGTAAGAGCAGAGGGCTCCAGGAGCTCTGATGGAAGCAGGCAGAGGATGCAGGGTGTCCAAGGGAGGGAGGGTTTTGTCCTGGGAGGCAGGGGTTTGTCCTGGGAAGCAGGGGTTTTCCTTGAGAAGTGATGATGGATGAGCAGATGTTACAGGTGGGCATGGGCTNTCAGCCTCCAGAACCCTGGGGATAAATGTGCTGTTTAAGCCCTGCAGTCTGTGGCACTTGGTCAATGCCGCCAGAGTGGACAGTCCCTGAGGGATGCAGTCCTAAATGCCAAGGGTGCCAGGCTTGAGAAACCCTGGTCTGGGGACAAAATTACACCCGAGGCTGTGAGAAGAGTGTCCTGAGCCTTGGTCAACCTTTATGCTCCTGCAGTGGGCACATGTGTTAGTCTCAGTCGTGTCTGACTCTTTGCGACCTCATGGACTGTAGCCCGCCAAGCTACTCTGCCCATGGGACTTCCCAGGCAAGAATGCTGGAGTGGGTTGCCATTCCTTCCTCCAAGGAATCTTCTCCACCCAAGGATCGAGCCCAGGTCTCCTGCATTGAAGGCAGATTGTTTACTGTCTGAGCCACAAACAAAGCTCTGATGCTGGGAAAGATCGAGGGCAGGAAGAGAAGTGGGTGCCAGAGGATGAGATGCTTGGATGGCACCACTGACTCAATGGACCTGAGTTTGAGCAAGCTCTGGGGGAGAGTGAGGGACAGGGAAGCCTGGTGTGCTGCAGTTCACAGGGTTGCAAAGATCAGACATGACCCAGCTTCTGAACAACAATAACAGTGGGCACATGCCCTAGGAGGGGAGTTTTCTAGAACCTTCCATGAGCTACACAGACTGTCTTCCCTCTCCTTGTTGCAGCTCTTTTCTATGCTCTGTTGGAAGGGCTGGGGGACCTCCCAAGACTTGACTTGACTGCCCAAGACCACCAAAGCTCAGTACCTCCGTGGGGGCACAGAGGTCTCTCCTCCCCACAGCTGTGAGTGTGTTTGATCTTCTTTAGGAAAGATGACTTAGCAGGATGAACTCAGTATCATCCCCCCTTTCTTCCTTTNTGCCCAAGACCACCAAAGCTCAGTACCTCCGTGGGGGCACAGAGGTCTCTCCTCCCCACAGCTGTGAGTGTGTTTGATCTTCTTTAGGAAAGATGACTTAGCAGGATGAACTCAGTATCATCCCCCCTTTCTTCCTTTAACTTTATGGCTCTCGTTCTGCAAACCCCAGTGCCACTGTGTAAATTTCCCTCTTGGAGAGACAGACCGTTGCCCCAGGTTCTGCCTCATGTCTTTTTCCAGAGTTAAGGTGACCGGAGCTCTTCATCCCTAGAGACTGGCCCTTTGGCATCACCTCCACTGATTTGGTGAGGAATAACCCACGATATTCACACCTCACACCAGTTGAAAACACAGCGACCTGATCTTTGCCCTGAACTTGGATTGTCTGGGCTGTTTCGTGAAAAGCTTAGACAACTAGTGGCAAGGTTTTGAAGGCTTTGGGATTTTCCTGGAGCCAGCATTTAAAAAAAGGACCCCACAGGAGGCCCAAGATGAGGGCAAATCAATGCAGCTTTGTTTACCACCGCTCCTGAGTTCTCCCATTGTGGAGAGGAATCTGAGAGCAGGAAGGACGAGGGGGGAAAAAAAAGCTGATCAAACGTGAGTGGTGTTTCTTTCAGCGCGATCCCTGTTCCCCCGTCTTTCTGCTGGAGGCACAGTCTTGACAGCTGCCTGTCGCGGGCTCGCCGAGTCCCCCGGCATCAAAGGGCCACTGTCAAAGGGTCTTCTTGCAGGGTTAAAGGCGGCTGGCCTCCTCGAGCACGGTGGCCCACTTGCAAACAGAAATGTAGTTCCCCCTCAGGCTAGCTGCAGCTGCCAAAGCGAGCCAGGGCGGGGAGCTGGCCAGCAAGGGCGTGGCACAGGCTGCGGATGCTGCTGGAACCTGCCCGGGCTGGTACCCGGGAGGATGCCAGCTGCCGCCACTGCCGCAAAGCCCGGGGGGCCAGGGGCCAGGGAGCGTGTTGGACTCCATCCTCCGTGGGCCGCTGGCTCGCCTTCCACAAGACGCCTCATCCCCTCATCCTCCCTGAAAAGCTCCCCCTCCCCACCTTATGTTTTTCCCTTTCCCTGGGTGTCATCCAATTATCACTCCCACGCGCTCCTTGCAGCTGTACTTTATGGATGACAAACATTTCTGCTTTATTGTTCCGGAGAGCTACACACATGAAAACCAGCCGAACCTTCACCAAGAGGCTTGATTACAAAATCTGCTGCCAGGACCCAGAGGGACTCGGGAAGGGACACCGAGGAGCCCTGGGACTTGTTCTGCCGGTGTGAAATGCAGCCCCAGCTTCCGGGGGACAGTGTTTTGTGAAAGGGCAAAAATACTGAGTTTTTATTTTTATTGTGTTAATGCTGTTCTAAAAAGAAAAGACGTCATGCAGATAACCAGGAAGTGAAAGCTGTGCTTGGAGCTGGTGAAATAGACAAAGGGCCCCAGTACTGAGGTCACAGGCCAGCCTGTGTCCCCAAGGCTGAGGGCTTTTCCCAGATGTGAGACTTTCAGAGCTAGAAATGGGACCATCCCAGCTTAACCTGCACGGTTGCAGGGCCCAGAACCGTTTCCCTCAGAGAGGGAAAACCGCTTCTCTCCCAGTTTAGATTAGATTAAAGACAGTTTCTCAACAAGGTAGCTTTAGGTAAACAAATTGTGTGGCCTCTCTCCTTGACATCCTTGGGCTATCACTAATCACTTTTTAAAAGCTTGATCATTTAAAGAGTCATAGCTTTCTAAGTTCAGAATCTCTGCATCAGACAGCTGAATCTTTGCACAGGGCTTAGAAACATTTAGGGGAGAAAAATCACCTCCTTTGAGTTCTGGGGAAGGGGGGCTATCACTTGTGAGAGACTAAGCCTGTGTTAATTGGTGGTGTTTGCACTTGGTTCCCATCCCTTGCATTTTGTAGAATACACGCAGGAGGACAGCAGGGAGTGGCAAGTGCGGCCAAAGGAGGGAAGAAGCCGGAGCAGTGTTTTGCTTTTAAAAGATAAATCAGCAACATGCCTGGGAAAGGAGCGGAAGGTCAACGGGAGGGTAATCTAGTTAACAGTGGAATAATATTAGCCTGACCGCCCTGCTCTGCATCCTTTTTAGAAATAAAGCACGATACAGCTGTTGCAAGGTTTCATCAAGGCAGAAATCACACTAGCTTGTGTGCATTGCTTTACAGTTTGCAGAATACTCTCCCCTACTTCATCTTCCTTGGGCCTCCTGAAATAGTCTGAGAAGTGGGCTGTGCAAAGGTGGTAACCTCGTCCTTAGAAATGCGAACACCAGCTGGGCAAGGGTAAGTGACCTTCTGAAGATCACACAGTCAATCAAATCCATTCAGAACTGAGTCCTCGGTCTTCCAGACTCCACTGCACAAGGAGTTTGTTTGATTCTTTAAAGATTGTCAGGGTGAATACAGAACCATGAAAAAGCTGGAGGATTTGAACCCTCTTTGCATTGTGCTTTATCTTCCTAAGATAAGGTAGAAGAACAAGAAAAGGGAAAGATTCACAAAGGAGAGAGAACCACAGCTAAGAATGACAGGCAAACTCTTCCAGCCTCTGGGTTGGTGAACCGAAGAATTGTTTGACCTTTTTCAACATCGGTTTCCTTGCTTGAAAAACACCTGTAATGATGGCTTCCGGAAAGGTTGTTGTGCGAAGTATATAAGATAATGTGGGTAAAATGCTACATTCGGGAAAAAAGAAAGCTCAAAAATTACTATTGCTACCACGATTGCTAACGGTAATATGACAGAGATAGGTCTGAACAAGTGTGTTGCAAATGTTGACCGTGATGGCAACAGACGCTCTGGGTCTCCTGTGGTCCACACAGCTTTCCCAAGTATTTATCCACAAATCAGCAGGCTTCGGAAAAAGAATCCAACTTTCCCGTGCAGCCTTGAAGTTACTGATAAGGAAACAGCAGACCGTGAAAGCAAAAAGCCAGCCCAGCAGGGCCGGCAGGTGACAGTGACAAGCGACAGCAGCCTGGAAAGTCACGGAGACGTGCTGATGCACCCCGTGAAGAAAACGGTTCTGTCAGATGAGACGCGGCGCGCAAAGTTAGCCACGGGATAAAATTAAATTCGGAGTCACTCATCAGCTTTGAAAAATGTTACCTGTCGACTTTCTTCTGCTGAATCTGAACGTGGGTGGTAATAACTTCATGGAGGTGCCTTCACGAAGGATCTATTTTAGATGAATTAGCACTACAGATCTCTTTGTTTGCTTTTAATTTTATTCAGCGCTGACAGCGCTCTAATGGACAATCAGGATTACTTTTAAGAAGGTAGTCGCCGAATATATTTATTTACCTTAGCTATCTTGTTTCCTTCAAAGGCATGTGGAGTCCTGGAAACAGAAAGTAACTCGGAAGGTTAACTGGCTGCTCCAGTTCATTCAGGAAAAATGGTTGGCTCTGCTATTAAGAACCATTCTCCAGATTTCTAAAGGGCTTTTTAATGTGTGAGGTACATTTAGTTAGCAAATCTCGGGTCCAATGTATAGCATTTTGTTTCAGGAAAGCTGTTTACATAATGCAAGCTTTTGAGATAGTCTTACCCAGCCTCAAAAAAAAAAAAAAAAAAAAAAAATCCAATGTTAATTCAACAGGAGGGGGAAGTTTTTTCACATCATCACATTGCACTCATCAATTATAACTCTGGACAAAAAGATATATTAAAAAATAGTTGAAGACAAGAAACCAATAACAATTGAAATGTAAATGCTGTCAATGAATATTTCCACTCTTTACCTTCATCTCACTTCTCCTTTTATTCCTTCTGTAAAACGCTTTACCCCTCTAGCCAGATGACTCTGGTCTTTTCCCAAACTCAGAATCACAAGCTTCAAAAGCTGTGCTCTCAGGAGCTTTGTCCCTGTAGTGGTTCCCTGGATTTTGCTTTCTTTTGCTTTTAAACAAATAGGACTTTCTAGCTCATCTCTTTAGAATCACAGCATCGGGGCTTCCCTGGTGGTCTGGTGGTGAAGACTCCACCTTCAGATGCGGGAGGAGCTGGTTCCATCCCTGGTCAGGGACATGAGATTCCCCCATGCCTCACGGCCAAAAATCCAGAACAGAACACAGAAGCAAAATTGTAACAAATCCAACAAAGACTTTAAAAATCATCCATCCACATTAAAGAAAAAAAAAAAACAAACCCTTAAAAAAATAGAAGAAGCTTCAGTGGTAAAGAATCTACGTGCAAAGCAGGAGACACAGGTTCGCTCTCTGGGTTGGGAAGCTCCTCTGGAGAAGGAAAGGGAAACCCAGTCCAGGATTCTTTGCTGGAGAATCCCATGGACAGAGGAGCCTGAGGGGCTATAGCCCAGACGGTTGAAAAAGAGTCAGACACAACTTAGGGACTAAATCACCATCACCAGTGATCAAAAACATAAACTAAATAAAACCACAGCATCTCCTTACTTTCTTGGGCACCTTGTTTGCCCACCAACCTGCAGGTTCTCAAGATCTGATACATCTTGGACTCTCTGTGTCCAGGGGCCCTTGAAAGGCTGGCACCTGAATCAGATATAGTCAGAATCCAGGCTCCTAGCAGTGGGTGACCTTTAGCAAGTGACTTCCTGATCTCTTCTGCAGGGAGAGGGATTGCATCAAGGGCCCACTTTTCATCCCACTCTCTCGCCACACCCTTGGAAAGTTCCCCTGACCATGTCTGCCCGCTCTGACTCTGGGCCTGGCTGGGGGTCTTTCTTTGACCACTGGGATGGCATGGGGACTCGGAGAGCCCGTCCACATGCGTACCTGCCACCTTATCCTCTGCCATTGACTTGAGGAGGACACACCTGACGTAGCCTTCTGGAGGATGGAGTGTGTGGCCCCCATCTGAGCTGCCAGAGTTAGCTGAGACCCTCCTAGAACAATTATCAGCTAGCTCCTACTGTGAAAACCAGGGGACCAGCTTACCCGCATCCAATCATATATACCTGGGCAGGTGCAGCTGTGCGGAGCTCAGGCCAGATCAGCGTAAACCTGCCTGCTCCCAGCATGTGACTGTGGTCCTCGGATGGTGAGACTGTGTTGCTTGTATGCAGCATTCTTGTGGCCATAGATGACAGTCACCAGCATTCCTCTTCTCTAAATGGGTAAAATGTTTGCAACTAGCTCAAAAGTTACTGTGAAGGTTAAGTGATGTGATTCGAGTGAAATGCTTTGTCTCGCACCCGCCACAGAGAAGTGCTGGTACTGCCTCTCGGACACCAGTTGTGACAACTCCCATCCTCCACTTTGCTGGCTTCTTCTTTTGGATGGATTTCTTTCCTCTAAACCGATTATTTTCTTTCATTAACAAGCAAATCACTTTTTTTATTTATGCTTAACCTCAATTATTTATTTTTCCCTGTCTTATTTTCCTTGANCTGGTACTGCCTCTCGGACACCAGTTGTGACAACTCCCATCCTCCACTTTGCTGGCTTCTTCTTTTGGATGGATTTCTTTCCTCTAAACCGATTATTTTCTTTCATTAACAAGCAAATCACTTTTTTTATTTATGCTTAACCTCAATTATTTATTTTTCCCTGTCTTATTTTCCTTGATAGAATCTTGATTTTATCCAATCTATTCAACCTCCTATGCTATTTTAAAGAGGTTTTAATGACAACATGCTGTCTTTTAGCTTTAATCTCCTTTTGGTTGGGGCTTGTGGAATTTGAGGCTTGCTCTTCTGTTTTCCCTTCCAGTTTCTTGGGAAAGTGAGTGTTGGTCGCTTAGTCACGTCCGCCTCTTTGTGACCCCATGGACTATAGCCTATCAGGCTCCTCTGTCCATGGGATTCTCCAGGCAAGAACACTAGAGTGAGCTGCCATTCTCTTCTCCAGGGGATCTTCTTGACCCAGTCCAGGAAAATATACAAGGGAGTTTAGAATTTTTCAACATAAAACTGACAAGTGGCAATAAATAGAAAAACTGACTGATTCAGACCCTCTCTCCTCTCAATGACATCAGGTTCTCAGGCCTTGCAGAATGCAGAGTTTCCCATCGGTGGCATTTTATACGTCGGCTTCTTACTTTCCTAACTGATAACTAGAATGGACTGAGTTTCTGATTTGGGTTCATTTATTTGGTTGGTCAGTCAGTCAGCAAGACAATTTTCATGAACTTGGTGCATTATAAAGCACTATCCTAAGCATCAGGAATGCAAAGCTCTATGAAATGCAGAGCATCTTCTCATAGAGTTTATCCTACAGCAGTGGGGTTCAGACATGTGGGAAGTAAGAGCAGAGGGCTCCAGGAGCGCTGATGGAAGCAGGCCGAGGATGCAGGCTGTCCAAGGGAGGGAGGGTTTTGTCCTGGGAGGCAGGGTTTTTCCTGGGAAGCAGGGGTTTTCCTTGAGAAGTGATGATGGATGAGCAGATGTTACAGGTGGGCATGGGCTGGACAAAGACACTTCCGGCAGAAGGTACAGTCTGAGCAAAGGGATGGAAAACCTGGGCAAAGTTGCCCAGCCCACAGCTGGGACTGGAAAGTCACCACCATATCCTGGGAATATGGTTGGAGGCGGGACTATTGAGACAAACCAAGGCAGCTGGGACCCAGTGGGCGTTTTTTGTGCCGCACAAACAGGTTTGCATCTTGTCCTGTAGGAAGCGGGAGGTGTCCTAAGTCAGGGGCAGTGTGATCAGAAAGGCTTGGAAAGGTTACCTTGTTACAGGCAGAGAATGTGTTGGAGAGGTGTGGGAAAGCTGGGGAGAGGCCAATTAAGAGAAGAAAGGTGAGCGCTGATCTGGGATAGCAGGCAAGCAGTTCACTTGATTACTCAGTTAGACAAGACGCATTATTGACCAGAGGTATATGCAAACACTAGTGACCAAAGACATACCAATATCAAAGATGAAAGGATGCTCATACTTGGTGTCTCTAAGCAGCCCTGTGGATTGTAGCCTACCAGGCTCCTCTCCCCATGGAATTTTCCAGGCAAGAATACTGGAGTGGGTTGCCATTTCCTACTCTAGGGGATCTTCCCGACCCAGGGATTGAACCTGCATCTTTTGCATCTACTGCATTTGTGGCAGATTGCTTATCAATGTGCTCCTTGGGAAGCCCCTATCAATATCACTTACTTTAACAAATCGCTGGCCACGAGTGTTAGTTTCTGCAAAAATTCTCCTGGTAAATAGTGAGTTAAGAACATCTAAAATACATTCAGCAGTGCTGGGTGCTCTAGGGTGTAAGAAAAATATGACCCAATCTGTGCCACCAAGAAGGTTGTAATCGACCAGGGAAGATGTTAGGACCACGGCCTCAGGTGAACATGTGTAAGTAACATAAGAGTTGCATACGAACTGTTAAAGGGACTCAGAGGGGAAGTGAGCACGTTCTGTTGGGTCAACACGAAAATGATTTTTTTGTGAGCAGTGCGGGGTTTCAGACTGGCCTTGAAGGAAAAGGAGACTTTTCAAAGGAAAATTGTGGAGGAGGACTTGCCAACTGCAGTAACAGCGTGAGTAAAAGACATCAGGCCATATGCACAGACCATTTGGATGAGCAGTGAGCAACCGTGTTGGTACTTGTAGAGGAGACGTGTGAAATGAGGCTGGAAAGGGAGGTGGCGCCGTATGGAGGAGGCCCTGAAATGCAAGGGTGAGCAATTCCTACTTAATTGGGCCCATGACAGGAGCTGCTAAAGGTTCTAATAACAGCAGGGATGTAGCATGAGCTGTCTTTGAGAACACTTTGTCTGGCCTCCTTGAAGAGGATGGATGAAATGGGGAGAACAGAAGAAGAATCTTTGAATTGGGGTAGGGGAGTGTAGGCCAGAACCAGAGAAACAGGAAATGGGAGGGGGTGAAATTGGTGCTGTGTGTCGAAGTGATTGTTCAGGTATGGAGGGTGGGGAGGGAGACTGAGGCAGGCGGGGATGGTGTGGAGGTTTAGAGCTTCAAAAACTAAGGAAGTATGAGAGCCACTGATAGAAGCTAGAAAGTGAGTGAGGACATGTTTGGGAGAAAGTGGAAGAAAGTGTCAGTTACTCAGACAAGTCCAACTCGTTGCGACCCCAGGAACTGTAGCCCGCTAGGCTTCTCTGACCATGAAATTCTCCAGGCAAGAGTACTGGAGTGGGTTGCTGCTGCTGCTGCTAAGTCACTTCAGTCGTGTCCGACTCTGTGCGACCCCACAGACAGCAGCCCACCAGGCTCCCCCGTCCCTGGGATTCTCCAGGCAAGCACTGGAGTGGGTTGCCATTTCCTTCTCGAATGCAGGAAAGTGAAAAGTGAAAGTGAAGTCGCTCAGTCTTGCCCGACCCTCAGCAACCCCATGGACTGCAGCCTTCCAGGCTCCTCCGTCCAAGAGATTTTCCAGGCAAGAGTACTGGAGTGGGGTGCCATTGCCTTCAACTTAGGACCCGTGGGGTTTAAGAGCTGGCAGGATGTTCAGTTAGAATTCACCAGTTTGCAGTGGGGCAATTCTATGCATGCATGCATGCACACACACACAGATACACGCCCTGGGGACATTTTGGAGCATCTGGAAGCATTTCGGTTGTCACATCTGGGGGCAAGGGGTGCTGCTGGCATCTAGTGGGTAAACATCCTATAAGGAACAGGTTAACCACTCCCCACCCCCATAACAAAGGATTATCTAGTCCAAAATGTCTTTAGAGCTGAGGCTGAGGCTGAGCTCAGTTCATTTCAGTCACTCAGTTGTGTCCGACTCTTTACGACCCCATGAATCACAGCACGCCAGGCCTCCCTGTCC
>SJYX01015307.1:966015-1020286 GCA_006410675.1 Oreotragus oreotragus | reverse complement strand
AGCCAACTTTTCACTCTCCTCTTTCACTTTCATCAAGAGGCTTTTTAGTTCCTCTTCACTTTCTGCCATAAGGGTGATGTCATCTGCATGTCTGAGGTTATTGATATTTCTCCTGGCAGTCTTGATTCCAGCTTGTGCTTCTTCCAGTCCAGCGTTTCTCATGATGTACTCTGCATATAAGTTAAGTTAAGCAGGGTGACAATAGGTGGTTCTAATAGAAAAGCAGAAATGATACTCAAGAAAGTATCAATTTTGGAAGTTACTGATTTGAAACAATGTAAATTATAAATTGACTAAAGGACAACAAACCCTTCACACTATGCACAGTATCAAGTTCTATCTGAAAAGAGTTAGATGGGAAACTCAAAGATTTCAAACATAGGAAAAAAAAATATGACTCAACATAGAAGTCACAAATTACATGCATGTAGCAAAAGACAGATTGATTAACCTCATTAAAATTTAGAACTACATTAAAATTAGAGACTCCATGAAAAAAGTAAAAAGTCGTCACAGATTTGAGTATATTCACCATACTTATACCTATAATATATCAAACACTACAATATGATGTTATATATAATAAATTAATGCNGGTAGATAATCTGCCTCTAACGCGGGAGACCTGGGTTTGATCCCTGGGTTGGGAAGACCGCCTGGAGAAAGGAAAGGCTACCCACCCACTCCAGTATTCCTGCCTGGAGAATCCCATGGACAGAGGAGCCCGGCAGGCTACAGCCCTTGGGGTTGCAGAGAGTTGGACACAAGTGATTGACTTTCACTCATTCATTCACTAGAGCAGTTAAATTCATAGAAAACAGAAAGGGGAAGGGGAAGTTACTATTCATGGGTACACAGATTCAGATTTGTAAAATGAAAAGATTTCTGGAAATGGATGGTGGTGATGGCTGCAAAACCATATGAATGGACTTAATGCCACTGAAACATATAGCTAAAAATGGTTAAGGTGATACATTTGGTGCTATATACACTTTACTACAACCTAAACAAGGCAATTAGACTGTCTGAGTACACAGCTAAGATTAGTGCTAGAAGCAACCTAGAACCTTCTGACTGCCAGACAAGTGTCCTTAGATGTGTATAAGAGACAGGTTTCAGCTTCAGCATCAGTTCTTCCAATGAATATTCAGGGTTGATTTCCTTTAGGATTAACTGGTTTGATCTCCTTGCAGTCCAAGGAACTCTTAAGAGTCTTCTCCAACATCACAGTTCAAAAGCATCAGTTCTTTGGTGCTCAGGTTTCTTTATAGTCCAACTCTTGCACCTGTACATGATGACTGGGAAAACCATAGCCTTGACTAGACAGACCTTTGTCAGCAAATTAGTGCCTCTGCTTTTTAATATGCTGTTTAAGTTGATCATAGCCTTTCTTCCAAGGAGCAAGTGTCTTAATTCCATGGCTGCAGGCACCATCTGCAGTGATTTAGGCTGCTGCTGCTGCTACTAAGTCACTTCAGTCGTGTCCGACTCTGTGCAACCCCATAGACGGCAGCCCACCAGGCTCCCCGTCCCTGGGATTCTCCAGGCAAGAACACTGGAGTGGGTGGCCACTTCCTTCTCTAGTGCATAAAAGTGAAAAGTGAAAGTGAAGTCGCTCAGTCATGTCCGACTCCTAGCGACCCCATGGACTGCAGCCTACCAGGCTCCTCCATCCATGGGATTTTCCAGGCAAGAGTACTGGAGTGGGGTGCCATTGCCTTCTCCGATTGAGCCCCCCAAAATAAAGTCTGTCATTGCCTCCGTTGTTTTCCCATCTGTTTCCCATGAAGTGATGGGACCAGATGCCATGATCTCAGTTTTTTGAATGTTGAGTTTTAAGCCAACTTTTTCACTCTCCTCTTTCACTTTCGTCAAGGGGCTCTTTAAGTCTTCTTTGCTTTCTGCCATAAGAGTAGTGTTATCTGCATATCTGAGGTTCTGATATTTCTTCTGGCAATCTTGATTCCAGCTTTTGCTTCATCCAGCCCAACATTCTACATGATGTACTCTGCATATAAGTTAAATAAGCAGGGTAGCAATATTCAGCCTTGATGTATTCCATTCCCAATTTGGAAACAGTCTGTTTCATGTCCAGTTCTAACTATTGCTTCCTGACCTGCATATCGATTTCTCAGGAGGTGGGTAAGGTGGTCTGGTATTCCCATCTCCTGAAGAATTTTCCAGAGTTTGTTGTGATCCACACAGTCAAAGGCTTTGGCATAGCCAGTAAAGCAGAAGTAGATACTTTCCTAGAACTTTCTTGCTTTTTCTATGATCCAACGGATGTTGGCAATTTGATCTCTGTATATACATAACACAAATTAAAACCTGTCATACCATCAGATTGACAGAAATTTTAAAAATCTGGGTATGCCAAGTGTTGGCAAATACATACCCCAGGGTGTATGTATTTGGGCTGCCCTGCTGACTCCGTCAGTAAAGAATCTGCCTGCAGTGCAGGAGACCTGGGCTCAGTTCCTGAGCTGGGAAGATCCCCTGGAGAAGGGAATGGTTATCCACTCCGGTATTCTTGCCTGGAGAATGGGCAGAGGAGCTAGGTAGGCTACAGTCCATGGCGTCACAAGAGTCAGACATAACTCAGCGACTAAAACACCAAATTATAAATATGAATTATTTTGAATAATATTTAACTTAAGCCAACTCTTAACAGTTTCTAGCATTTTATTACAGAAAATTCCCATGAATATATACAGATTCCTGTCCATCTGTCTGTCCATCCATCCTATTGCTTCCCTCACCACCTCTGGAGAACCCTGCTGTTTAAAAAATACTCATGGGAACATGGAGGAAGTCCTCCCAGGGGGCCAGTGGTAAGGAATCCACCTGCCAATGCAGGAGCTTCAGGAGACATGGGTTCCGTCCCTGGGTGGGGTAGATCCCCTGGGGGAGGAAATGGCAACCCACTCCAGTGTTCTTCCCTGGGAAATCCTACGGACAGAGGAGCCTGGTGGGCTGCAGTCCATGGGGTCATACAGAGTCGGACATGACCAAGTACTCATGCATAGGAATATACTATGCTCCTTGCTTTTTACTTCTGCCTTACTCTTAAGGATGGAACATGCCTCATATGGACATATGTATCTTTTGACTGGTGGTTACTTAGGGAGATGGAACATTTTAGCGGCTCTGACCCTCTTCATTCACATTCTTTGTGCATATGTGGAACTCTATCAAAGGCGTACCTTTCCAATAGTAGAATTGTTGGGACATCAGGTACAAGCATTTTATGTTTTGATAGGAATTGCTAAATTGCTCTTTAGAAAGTTTATATCAATTTAAAAAACTCCAGCAGTGTATGAGAAGGTTTGTTTTTCTACACTCTTGCCACTGTTTATCATTGTCAAGTGAAAAAAATGGAATCTTGTTAGTTTTGAAGCTTACATTTCTTTAGCTATGTGTGAAAATTAGAATTAAAATTAAAATTAAAAAAGTTTATTTTGCTTGAGTTTATGTAAACTGATGTCCATTATTACTTGGTCTATGAAAACTTTTGCAGTGTTTCTTTGAAACAGTGAGTCCCAGCACTAAAGCAATTCAGATAAAATGCAACAGACAACTGGCTTCCAGTCCTCTGGCCTTTGACTTTCAGAACTGCTGGCTTTTCAAGCTCCATCAGGCACCTGATTAACCTCACAATAGGTGACACAGTGGTCAAGAATCTGCCTTCAAGGCAGGAGACACTGGTTCAATCCCTGGGTCAGGAAGATCCCCACGAGGAGAAAATGGCAACCCATCCCAGTAGTCTTGCTTGGTGAATCCCATGGGGAGAGGAACCTGGTGGGCCACTGGGGGTCACAGAAGAGTCTGACACAATTTAGCAACTAAATAACAACCTGACTTTGATGTGATTGCAGCTCTGGAACCCACTACAAGCTTTATGGCAGGAATTTACTATTTAAAATTCAGCATACAATTACAGAATTTTATTCAAATACCTGTAAAATTTCAATGAATGCTACTGATGTTTAAAAACAAAGGCACCATTTGCTGTAGTTCACAGATATATATCATAAAGGAAGAAATACAACAATGGAATTGAAAGTTGCTACAATAAGAGTATTTATAAAATAAATTATTAAGCCTCATTGACAGCCATTAACAATGGCTTAAGTGCATAGAAATATAGTCTATATCTATATAAGTTGGATAGGCTCAGTGTCTTCAGTTCAGTTCAGTTCAGTTCATTCACGCAGTCGTGTCCGACTCTTTGTGACCCCATGAATTGCAGCACGCCAGGCCTCCCTGTCCATCACCTAACAGTGTCAGACTTTATTTTTGGGGGCTCCAAAATCACTGCAGATGGTGACTGCAGCCATGAAATTAAAAGACGCTTACTCCTTGGAAGAAAAGTTATGACCAACCTGGATAGTATATTCAAAAGCAGAGACAGTACTTTGCCGACTAAGGTCCACCTAGTCAAGGCTATGGTTTTTCCTGTGGTCATGTATGGATGTGAAAGTTGGACTATGAAGAAAGCTGAGCGCCGAAGAATCGATGCTTTTGAACTGTGGTGTTGGAGAAGACTCCTGAGAGTCCCTTGGACTGCAAGGAGATCCAACCAGTTCATTCTGAAGGAGATCAGCCCTGGGATTTCTTTGGAAGGAATGATGCTAAAGCTGAAACTCCAGTACTTTGGCCATCTCATGTGAAGAGTTGACTCATTGGAAAAGACTCTGATGCTGGGAGGGATTGGGGGCGGGAGGAGAAGGTGACGACCGAGGATGAGATGGCTGGATGGCATCACGGACTCGATGGACATGAGTCTGAGTGAACTCCGGGAGATGGTGATGGACAGGGAGGCCTGGCGTGCTGCGATTCATGAGGTCACAAAGAGTCGGACACGACTGAGCGACTGAACTGAACTGAACTGAAAAATAGCCAAAAAGAAAACAAATAGGTGTGCTTGTGTTCTGATACCACTTTATTCCCCCTCCCCCCCAAAAAAAGCAGGTGGTTGGCTGGATTTGGTTTGTGGGCTGCAGTTGGCCCACTCATGCCGTTTATGAAACTATATGGTGATTTTATTCTAGTGGGCAATATAGGCAAAACATAAGAAAACAAAACAAAAAAGCAAGAGATGCAGATAGCCTTTCTCTAACCTCCTATGGAAATGACTGGTTTATCTTTTAGTGCATGATAATGAGGAGGAGCTCGATGACTGCTTATTGAGTTGATATGTGCAGAAGTATTTTCTGCTTGCTCTCTCTGTAACTAAGTTTTCTTCAGTGTTGAATGCAGAATCGGTATTCAACCAAAGGCAGTGAATTTATAAATTCTCACTTATAAATTGTGTGCCTCAACAAGATTCTGAGACCAAACATACTGCTAAATGCTGATCTGTTAGAGGTCATTTATTATTTTACAAAACATCAGGTAGGCAGTGGTGTTCACTAGCTTCAAGGTGAGTTCTGACTCTGCATCAATTCTGGGAGTCTGGGAACAGAGTAAGGTTGTCAGCACTAGACCTTTGAGAGGTGTCCTCAATATCTCCTTCACAGGTTCAAAAGGTCTTAGAAAGGCACAGAGGATTGTCTGGGGCCCTTGATCCAACATCTCCTGGAGTCACTATGTAAGGAGGAAATCAAAAGTGGATTAAAATTAATTTTCAAAGTGTATTTTTATAGCATTATCTGCTGTTGCATTTTCTATGAGTTTGAAAAGCTATAGGAGCAAGGGTAACCATGAGATCTCAAATTGTTTAAACTCACATTTGCAGACTGTGCTGCCTCTTCTAAGACCACAAAACTCAGCCCTTTCCTTATCCTCCTCCTCAAAGATACATGGGGCACATTGACATATAGGAACAGCCTAAACTCTCTGCAGACCCCACGTTGACCCTCCCAAATCATATGAACTAAAGGGGATAGAGATACCTTGATTGGTCACTAAAATTATAAAATTGTTAACTTACAAGTACTTAGATTTCATTCACTCAAACTATTCATTTATGTGTAGAGAAACAGTCTCCTGGGGGAGACTGACGTGGGGCTTGGACTCCTCACAGCTTGGCAGAAAACCTCTGCAATTGTGATTATCTTATCTTTTGTGGGTCTCATACAGGGGGATTGGCACTTGACTATAATGAATCTCTGCCTCTCCTACTTATATTGTTGTGACACAGGGATCGAACCTAGGTCTCCCACATTGCAGGCAAATTCTTTACAATCTGAGCCACCAGGGAAGCCCTTTTTATCTTTCAGTTCAGTTCAGTTCAGTTCAATCGCTCAGTCGTGTCCGACTCTTTGCAACCCCATGAATCGCAGCATGCCAGGCCTCCCTGTCCATCACCAACTCCCGGAGTTCACCCAGACTCATGTTCATTGAGTCCGTAATGCCATCCAGCCATCTCATCCTCTGTCGTCCCCTTCTCCTCCTGCCCCCAATCCCTCCCAGCATCAGAGTCTTTTCCAATGAATCAACTCTTCGCATGAGGTGGCCAAAGGACTGGAGTTTCAGCTTTAGCATCATTCCTTCCAAAGAGATCCCAGGGTTGATCTCCTTCAGAATGGACTGGTTGGATCTCCTTGCAGTCCAAGGGACTCTCAAGAGTCTTCTCCAACACCACAGTTCAAAAGCATCAATTCTTCTGGGCTCAGCTTTCTTCACAGTCCAACTCTCACATCCATACATGACCACAGGGAAAACCATAGCCTTGACTAGATGGACCTTAGTCGGCAAAGTAATGTCTCTGCTTTTGAATATGCTATCTAGGTTGGTCATAACTTTTCTTCCAAGGAGTAAGCGTCTTTTAATTTCATGGCTGCAATCACCATCTGCAGTGATTTTGGAGCCCCCCAAAATAAAGTCTGACACTGTTTCCACTGTTTCCCCATCTATTTGCCATGAAGTGATGGGACCAGATGCCGTGATCTTCGTTTTCTGAATGTTGAGCTTTAAGCCAACTTTTTACTCTTCACTTTCACTTTCATCAAGAAGGTGGTGTCATTTACATATCTGAGATTATTGATATTTCTCCCGGCAGTCTTGATTCCAGCTTGTGTTTCTTCCAGTCCAGCGTTTCTCATGATGTACTCTGGTCTTTTGTGCTAGTCTTCAAGTTCTCATTGGTAGTTGCTCTATAAATGGTGGTAATTTTGGTGTTTCCATGGGAAGAGGTGAGCTTGGGGTCTTCATACTCTACCTTCTTGGCTACTTCTCTATGGAAATGAATCCTGAAGGCCATGATTTGACTACTTCTGTCTAAATCTGTGTGATACTGAGTTGTATTATGGATGCTATCTGAAGGTACTGGAAACTGTGAAGCTCTCTGGAAAAGTGTCAAGGACAGTTGCATGTTTTCTTCTCTAGAAGAGTTGGCCAAAAAGTTCCTTTGGGTTTTTCCATAACGTCTTATAGAAAAAAAAAAAAAAAAAAAAAAAGGAACTTTTGGGCCAGTTCAGTACTTGTCTCATTGGTATACTTTCCGAGACTAAAAGTTGTGAAAATTTGAGGATGTGAAGGTAAGTATACAATGTCTGCACCTAGGAGGTTCTGCAAAAATGCTTTATAATTATTAAGTAAAATAATAGAATTGAATAAATTAAGAATAAACCCAAAGTTCTCAGCAAGGCCTTTACTAAATTTTGACCTCTTTTTTGACACTGTCTCCAGTCTCCATCTTCTTGCTCTCCAGGCATACAGGTCAGTTGCTGTGTCTACCAGACACCCCAGGGCTCTGTTGTATTTCCCTTTGCCCAGGAAGGGTGGTGCTGTTGACTGACTCTCACAGTTAACTCAGGTTCCTGCTCTGTTGTCATCACTCAGAGCAGCCTCAGTTGAACTGTTCTTACTCACGCTCTCTGTGCCTTTTTCCTGCTTCATGGTCTTTGTTATCATCTGACATATATTGTGTGCTTATCTGATTATTGTCTGTTTCTACCACTAGAGAGTGGGCTTAATGAAAAAGGGAAACTTTTTGACTCACTGACATATTCCCATGCTAGAACAGTGCTGGGGACCTAATGAATATTTATTGAATGAATGTATAAATGATGAAAGGAGAGGAATATAAATTCAGAACATTTCCACTGTACTTGCTGAGGCTTTACTGAGAATGGAAACAGTGACCACTGGGTGGCCACAGCTACCTTCACCATCCACACGGGCCACGCGCCTTGCTGAGAATAAAAGCCAGAGAACCTTGTATGCTGTCATTCTTCTGAAGGGAGGGCTGCATGCTGTTTGTCTTGGTTCTAATTGTCCAGTGGAAATGAGCCTTTAAAAGACATGGTCAGAAAATTTTTACCAGGCTGTTTTGCAATCCAAACTCGTTCACTTGTTGATTTATCAACTAAGTACCTATTGTGTGCCAAGTACTTAAGAGATAGAGATGAATGTACTAGGGAGCTTCCAAGGAGCTGACCCAGGTCTATTGGAGGAGGCTGGGGAAGAAGTCACAGTCCTTTCTCCTTTGAGCTCTGACACAAGGCTAGGAGATTTTGGAGATGCATTTGGGATACCGGAAACATATAGCTGATAGTGAGCAGAGTGAGACAGCAGGCTTCTCAAACAAGATGGCAAATAAACAGAACTTTGAAGAAATCCCAGGCTTACTCAGGTGAAGGTGGTGTTTCTAGGAAAAGGAAACAGTATGCAAAAAAGTCAGGAGCTAGGAGAACTTGGTAGATTATTTTGCCCGGAGAGTGAGGTACCAGGTGGGATGAGGAAGAGATGAAGCTGGATAAAGAGTGCTTAATGATGCATTAAAAAGTTGAGCTTATTTAAAAAAGCAAATTCCAGAAATGCATGTTTCTAGACCTCTGGGTGAGTTTTCAAGGGAAATATAACTTTAGGTGACAGGAGCCTAAAATTATTTCTATGTGATTCAGGAAACAAAATATACAAAACTTTCAAATGCAGTCATTTATTCATTTTATGTTCATCCTACTAATTTTGGTTTGAACACCTGCTCTGTGCCAGGTACTATGTTAGGTTCTAGCAGTACAGAATTAAAATAAATCCTTGGTGTTAGAAGCACATAATTAAATATTATCCGTGTCAGTCAGTTTATATCCAGGAAGGTAGAAATGCAATGAAGATATAAATTCATGACTGGCTGGCTTTATGATCATGTGAGTTGTGAAGTCCCACAAGATCTTGTGCTCAGCTGAGTCCCACACTTACTTTAATGCTCTGCTGTAGCTGTCTTGAAATTTTTAATAATTTTTGAACATCCCACATTTTCATTGTACAGTAGACCCTGAAACTTAATTAACTTATCCATATAGTAGAGATGAAATTGTGAATTTGATCTAGTGCAGGAGTATGCAAACAACATCCCACGGACCCAATCCAGCCCACATTCTATTGTTGTATAGTCTGTGAGTTATGAATATGTTTTATGTTTTAAGTAGTTGAAAAATCAAAATAACAGTATTTCATAACTTGAAAATTATATGAAATAGACACGAATTTAAGTATCTATAAAAATATTTTATTGCTACATATGAAGGACAAGGAAACCTGGCGTGCTGCAGTCCATGGGGTCACAGAGCTGGACTAGACTTAAAGCACATATGTGCTTTTGGTTTTTGCCTGGTCTAACAGGGAGGCCTGGTGTGCTGCGATTCATGGGGCCGCAAAGAGCTGGACACGACTGAACGACTGAACTGAACTGAACTGATGGCTGCTTTTGTGGTATAGTGGCATAACTGAGTAATTTCAGTAGAAATCTTCTGGCCTATAAAACCTAGAATGTTTACTGCCTGAACATTTCTAGAAAATGTGAGCTGAGCCTAAAATAGGATATTCCACTGTTTTAATATTAGATAACTTATTTTCATTCACTTTCTGTTTGCTGTCACAGTTGTAACTTTATTTTCCTTTGCTTTCTGGTTCTAAATAGAATAAGCTTTGAACTTACTGCCGTATCCTCGGATCTGACAGGAATACACACTAGGTACTTCAAAATACTTTTAAAAAGTCCAGTGTTGTGGGATTATTGTTACGTGCACCTTCGCTTTCCCATTATATTCTATGCCCTCAAGGCAGTGATCATATGGGAGAGGGTTCCATGCCAAAAGACACTTGTAGAGTGCTTTGTGCTTAGAATGTGCTTGTGTGCTGCAAGTGTTTGTGACAATGAAGGGGGCCCAGCAGTAACTGTTCAGCATAGTGATGCTCCTGGTGCTGAAATCCTTGAGAAGGAGAAAGTTTACGAGTGGATGAATTCTTCAAGTATGTTTGGAAGCTTTAAGATCAAAGACTGAAGATAAAAAAAAAAACATATCCTTAAAGTTCAAGGCAAAAACAAATATGCAGAGCTCATGAAATGTCTTCTTGTGATAACTAGAAGAACGTGGTGCATCGAGGTGCGGATGCATGGCAGGCTGCAGTGTTTTCTCCACATGCTTGTACCTTTCACATCTATGTTTTTCAGTCCTGATTTCTGAACTTATGTATCCAGTTGTTACTTGACATCTTCACTGAGTGATGAATAGACTATTCAAATTGAACAAATCCAAAACTGAACTCTGATTTTTCCCTTTAAATATACTTCTCCCCCAGCCTTCGCGTTGTCAATAACACTATCCCAGTAGCTACTCAAGGTGAAAACCAGGAGTCATTCTTGATTTTTACCTTTTTCTTACCTTTCTCTTTCCCCTAATTCATGACCAAGTCCTTTCACTCTACCTTTGATTTTTATTCAGTCTCTCCTCTTCTCTCCGTCTGCTTTCTGCTTTCCTGGATCCTGGACCTCCATTGCCTCTCATCTGAACCGTTGCTGGGGCTTCTTGTGGGCTCCCTGCTTTCACTTATATCCTCACATATTCTCCACATGATAAGAAGAATATTATGAATATTCTGAACATGCAAAAGTATGGAGAATAATACAATGAAAGCCTATGTATCTATCACACAGTTTTAGAAATGAATAATGAAAAACAGTGATATCTACTGAATTCCCTATTATCTCTTTCTCCTCTGTCCTCAAAGATGACCACTATTTTCAATTCATGGAACGCCATTCCATGACTTTATATTATCACAATATATGCATTACTAAGCAAGGTGTAGCCTTTTTCTTGCATGTTGTTAATTATATGAATTATATTACTGTTTGAATTAAGTTGCTTTTTACTCTTTTTACAGAAAAGTAGACTTTTTCTGGTTTTCTTTTTATTTTTGGAAACATAGTTGATTTACAATGTTGTGTTAGATTCTGGTGTATACAGCAAACTGATTAAGTCATCTATATCTATCCATCTATTTATGTATTTATTTAGGTATCTATATGTATATGTATATGATAAGTAAATATATCAATGAAACAGTATAAAACAAAATAGAAATACACACACACATATATAATCAATTGATTTTAACAAGTTAATCCAAGGGTTAGAGAGTGTAGTATTTCAGCAAGTGGTCCTGGAAAAGCTGAATATCTGTATGAAAAAGTATTAAAGAAAATATAAAACCTCACACCATAGTATAACAACACATTGAGATGAATCACAATTTTAGAGGAAAATGTAAAGATATATAGCTTCATAATTAAAGCATAATAGGATATCTATGCAACCTTAATGGTACCCAACAATTTTTATCACATAATAATCTTAAACATAAAAGAAACAAAATAGTAATAACTCACATTTCATCCAAATGGGATGTTCTTTGTGTAAAAATGGTGCAACAAAGAAAATAAACAGGCAAGGACAAGCTGGGAGAAATATTTACAGTACATATATTTAACACAGAACTTGTATCCAAAATATATAAAGAATTCTTACAAATAATTAAGAAAAAAGAAAAAGGTGGGGAACAGGTATTTTTTTAAAAAAAGAAGATCCACTCAAAACCCTGGTAATATCAAATGTTGACATGAATGTTTAATACTCAGAACTCTCACACATTGTTGGTGGGATTATAAACTGATTCTATCACTTAGTTAAATAGACAATATCTTGTAAACCTAAACATGTGTTTATTGTATGAATCAACATTTCTTTCTTTTTTTAAAATATTTACTCAAAAGAAAAGATATATCTTCACAGAAAACTTGTACAAAAGTCTTTATAGCAATCCTAATCATGAGGACCCACGCTGGAAGCAACCTAAATGCCCATTAACAGGTGAATACATAAACAAATGTGGTTCCTTCATGCAACGGAATACTATTCAGTCCATAAAGAGGATCATTGCTGTTACACAAAACAGCCACTTATGAATCTCAGAAAAATATGTTATATGAAGCAAATCTGACACAAAAGGATATATAACTATGTGATTCATTTATGTGAAGTCCTCAAACTGGCAAAAACAAATCTATAGTGATGTAAATCTTAAATTGTTACCTCTGGGAAATAGAAGGAGTTGATTAGAAAGGGAATAAGGAAGCCTGGAAAATCCCATGGATGAAAGAGCCTGGTGGGCTAGTCAATGGGGTTGCAAAGAGTTGGACATGACTGAACAACTAACACTTTCAATGAAGCTTTCCAGGAAAATGGAAATGTTCCATGTCTTGCTTTGCATTGGACTGATATGGATCAAGGTGGATCAATGTGTAAAACCCATGGGTGCATAGAGCAAAATACCTGTGGGATCAGGGAAAGTTTTTCTGTATGTAGTAGTGATGACATTCGTTTGTACTTGGAGATGGGCACATTTTTCCGTAGTGGTTGATGTCATTGATTCTTGTTCCAATCTGCTTGAGTACAATTCTTGGTATAGCACTTGGTTAAACCATTTACTATCTCGGGGCTTCAGTTTTTTTCGTTTGCAAAATGAGATAAATAAATGAACCTGCTACCTCATAGGATTGCTGTGAAATATGGAAATATGTTAGAACAATGTCTTGCACTCAGTAAATGCTAGCTTTATCATTATTGTTGTTGCAGTTATTACTGTGGTCCTCAGGTCATCTCTGTAACCCTAGGATGAAAAGTGAAAGTGAAGTCGCTCAGTTGTATTTTACTCTTTGCAACCCTAGGGACTGGGGCCTGCCAGGATTCTCCTTTGTCCACGGAATTTTCGAAGCAAGAATACTTTAGTCTGCCAGGCTCCTCCATCCATGGGATTTTCCAGGCAAGGATACTGGAGTGGGTTGCCATTTTCTTCCCCAGGTGATCTTCCCAACCCAGGGACTGAACTCTGGTCTCCCGAATTGCAGAGAGACGCTTTACCCTCTGAGCCAACAAGGAATCCCTAGGATGGACATTTTCAAAGATACTAGAGTACAAACTTGCTGCTCCAGTTCTTCAACTCTGTCTATGCTTGTGGTTTAAAGATTTGTGATCAGGGTATAGGACGTGCAAAAGAGGTAGGGACCTCTTTTAGGGTTGTCTGGGAGAGCATCCATGTTAAAGATCTGAAAAGCTAGCAAATAAACAACAAAGATATCCTAGAATTTGTTGCTAAAAGTACCAGAGAGACTTTCTAATTCCTAGGAGCTGGAGAGAGGAAAAAAATATTTATTCTCTTCTACCTAATAGCAGCACAACTGTCATGCTACAATTCAGCTTTCTCAACTAGATGAGAAAAACAGACTCAGAACCTTCCAATGCCTTGAATGTTTCATGAAAGATGTGAATCTGATGGAGTCCCCTGGTCCCAGTTTGTAGCCTCATTATGCTTTCTCCTGGAATTTTCCGAATTCCTTGTGCACTCACAAAGATTGGTGAATATAGCCCTGGTTCATCACGGCCAGCTCCACCATATGTTCCCTTCTGGGGATTTTCACCAACTCCTGAATAAATGGTCCAACTCTTCAGCTGTAATTTCACAAGCACTCATGTCATCCCCCCTCACCCCACCATCCTCAAGTTTTGGAGTTGCATTTTCTACTCTTCAATCAGTTCCCAAATTTTGAATTACCATGCATGTATATTTTTGCTTTAAATCCCCCACTTTTTCAAGTGTGGGGGATTTCAGTCCAGGGATGAAACGATCTGACTTAACTAACCTGTCTTGCCTGGAAAGAGGACTCTTGGTAGCAATCTCCCTCTGGGCTCTCCTAGTATTTCTGGTTTCTCCTTGATTTAGAGTCTGACGCTGTGCATGCGGACCCGTTGTTCTCAGAGAGAAATGTGATATTCTCAAGCAGCCCCAAACACCTTCCCTGGCTGCCTCTCCATTTCTCTTTCCCTGTTCTCACCCCACAGCCTCCAAGGACTAACTCCACACATTTCCCCTACACGTCTTGGCCTATCGCTTGCTCTACTCCTCCACCCTGGCCTCCCCTTGTCCCCCTCCTGGTGACCTCAGGCTGTAAAATGCTACAGTATCTCTGGCTTGGTTTCCTTATCTGGCCCCAAATTCTTGTCTTCTCCCTGTAAGACACTGAGGAAGAAAGAATGTTCATTTATAATGTTTTCCTTCTCTATCTTTTCCCTCCAGCCTCCTTTAGATGACATTTTTGCTCAAGGCTGCCATAAACTTGAGATGTCCTTTTCTCACTTGTCCTAGGAAATGTGGCATTTCCCCAGAAGAAGTTGGGATCTGATCCTTAGGTTGCTGTATATGATGAGAAATGTTTAAACAAAGTTGGTGATGGGCTGTATATCAAAACAGAGAGAAGTGGGAGGCACTGACTGCTTTGAAGACACTATCCTCCTTCCAAAATGGAATTTCTGGCACGATCTTCAAGTTCTTGAGTTCTCTTTTCTCTTTTATTCCCAGGACTGTAGGAAAGAGTGATTTCAAATGATTTAGGCTTCTTACTACCACTTTATTGTCCTGCCATGCTTTGTAACATAATGTAAGTGAAACCTGAATATTACCCAAGGCTTGAGAATTGGAATAGTGTGTGTAGTGATTATTCTAATTCCTGTGAACCAGAAATGAAATCATGTTAATAACAGTATCTTCCACTGAGTGTGCTTTTATGTCTTTTCAGAGCACTTTCACACATATTTTAATTCAAATTTAAAAACTGGTTTACCTACTTACTGTCCACTCGCTAGCCTCTGACTGAGTGGCTACAATGTGGTCAAGGAAAGATCCACCTCCACCTATGAAAGTAAAAATTTAAAACCAACAGACCTGGAAGAATTGTATATATAATTTTTTTTTTCCTGGAATACAGAGATACTAGTAACCTGCAGGAGAAATGCTATAAGAATTAGAGATTAAATAATATAGATTACTCTGTGTCTATTTGGCATGCAATGTATGGTAGCAATGATCAATAATTTATTGATATAAGAAAACTGTCCCATGTTTTCTATTTGGTTCTCACAACCACACCTTGAAGTTGACTGTTATGCTACGATGGGAGGTAGGATTCAGAGAGTCATAGGCAGCGGCTTATCCAATCTGTGTATCCAGGAGGTATGAAAGTTGGGACTCACATCCAGGACACCTAATTTTGCTCTTCCCATCATACCATACTCACTCTACAGAGTTTATTTTTGCTTTGTTTATTTAGCTTACAGATACTTATTGACCACCACCTGTGTGCCAAGCACTGGACTAAGTACTGACCTACATAGACCTCAAACCTTCCCTCTGTGTTTTCCTCAGAATGCTTCAAACTCACTTCTGATGAGTTTGTGGAAATAGGCATGTCTGCAATAGTTTGAAACCTGGATTTTTGTAAGATATGTAACTTATGTTTCTTCTTTTTATAATAACATAAGCCAAGTACTTTATAAGGCACTAAAAATATTTTATGAACAGTTTATGAAACCAAATATAAATGTGATCATTCATTTTACAATAGAGTTCACATGTAGGTTGCGAGGAACTAAGAAACTGCTGACAGATAGTCTGAATGTTGGGAAGTGGATACATGCAAAATATATAGCCAAATACACATATATGGATAGATGTATATAAATATACATGTGTATGTAGATATGTTTCAAAACTGACATGGTTTAAGAATCGATTTTGTCTGAATATTTTACTTTCTTTGTGGATAAATAAATTTTGTTTATTCATATAAATGGTAGTTCCCAAACAGAATTCTATTCAAGAAAGTCTTGGCTTATTGTTATGATAGGAGCCTAGTCATTTTGACTTGGAGAAGTGGTGTGTCTACTGTCATCACTTGTCACAAAGACCTTGGTGTAGAATGTTCTCCTGGAGGGAGTCTCATAGGAAAAGGTTTTTTTCTTTTTTTTCTTTTTTTTGTAATGGAGTCTCCCAGATGTTTGAACAGCTGTATTAGCAGAGTTGTTTGGACAATTTTGCACAATAATATTTTGTGATAAAACTTTGGTATGTGAAATGACCATTGTTTCTCAAAGTTATTTTTACTAAGAAATAGAACATGAATTCAAGGGGGCTCACAATTTAATTGAGAAAATGAAATGTATTCTCCTGAAATGTTATGGTAAAACATAACTGGCTTTTGTTTCATCCCAGACATTCATCTGAAGCAAGGCGTTCAGCAGAAGAAACCCATAAGGGCTTCTTTAAATAGGATACACTTTGATTGTGATCCAAGGAAGAACTGATAGTGAGAGATTAAAACATTTCCAGGATAATTTACAGCTTCCTGCATTTTTTAAGGTTACTTTATTTTGTGCCTAATGGTCAGGGGTAATTTATATATGCCATGGCAGAAAGAAGCATAGCCAGAGGTTTTCTCTGCAGCTCAGAGTCTTGGTTGATTTAAGAGAAGAGATGCTGTCTCATGCTGTACCAAATGGAGCTAAGGCATGTAGACATTAGACAGCAGCCAGGTCTGTCCATTTATGTTCACAAATTTTGAATGCAGTATATTTCCGAGCTCTTGATCAAGATAATAACAAATATTACTATTATTATTCTATTATTGTTCTTGCAACAATAGCAATAGAAAAAAAAGAGGAGGAGGAAGTAGAATTGCTACTGTACCAGAAATGCTAAGATTAGCATCAGCAATTAATAATACTAAGACTGCTGTAATTCCAATTTGTGCGTTAACTAGGTTGAACTCAGCACATGTTTTTTTTTTGAGAGTGTGCCATGTGCCAACCACTGTGCTAAACACTGAAAGTTTTAGCAAAATGTCTCAGATTCAGCACTACATGGTCTAGTTGGGAAATTCTCCTATGGAAATTATTCCCATCAAAACCCCAAGTGATATCAAATGTGTCATAGAGACTCAAAGAAAAATACTGTGGAAACAAAACATAGATGTTATATTAGATTTACAGACTGGGAAAGCCATATGGAAGAAGACTTTATGGGAAGTGTGAATTTTGATAAATAGACACGGAAATGGGAAAAGTCATTCTAGCAAAATATACCATGAACAAAGGTGTGGGGCTGGGAGTATATAGAGACTGCAACATGAGGAGCGGTCTGAATAGCTGGAAGGAAGGCTACTTTGTGGGAGCGTGACCTGGAAGGCTGGGGCATCATTAATAGAATGTTTACTCTCAGAGAGCTAGGATTGCTCTAGTACCAACTTGTGCACACATCCTAAGTCGCCTTAGTCGTGTCCAATGCTATGCCAACTGTGGACCATAGCCTGCCAGGCTTCTCTGTCCATGGGATTCTCCAGGCAAGAATATTGGAGTACGTTGCCATCTCCTTCTCCAGGGGATCTCCTGGACCCAGGGATCGAACCTGTGTCTCTTACAATCCTGCATTGGCAGGTGGGCTCTTTACCACTAGCACAACCCAGGAGGCTCAGTGACAATTTAGGATATGCCGTATGGAAAATTCTGAAAGAGATGGGACTACCAGACCACCTGACCTCCCTCTTGAGAAACCTATATGCAGGTCAGGAAGCAATAGTTAGAACTGGACATGGAACAACAGACTGGTTCCAAATAGGAAGAGGAGTATGTCAGGGCTGTATATTGTCACCCTGCTTATTTAACTTCTATGCAGAGTACATCATGAGAAATGCTGGACTGGAAGAAACACAAGCTGGAATCAAGACTGCCAGAGGAAATGTCAATAACCTCAGACATGCAGATGACACCACCCTTATGGCAGAAAGTGAAGAGGAACTAAAAAGCCTCTTGATGAAAGTGAAAGTGGAGAGTGAAAAAGTTGGCTTAAAGCTCAACATTCAGAAAATTAAGATCATGGCATCTGGTCCCATCACTTCATGGCAAATAGATGTGGAAACAGTGTCAGATTTTATTTTTGGGGGCTCCAGAATCACTGCAGATGGTGATTGCAGCCATGAAATTAAGACGCGTACTCCCTGGAAGGAAAGTTATGAC
Organism: Oreotragus oreotragus; assembly: GCA_006410675.1. Taxonomy (NCBI): domain Eukaryota; kingdom Metazoa; phylum Chordata; class Mammalia; order Artiodactyla; family Bovidae; genus Oreotragus; species Oreotragus oreotragus. The sequence goes on along the minus strand of SJYX01015307.1, from coordinate 1,002,155 downwards.
CAATCTATTTAGCGTATTGAAAAGCAGAGACATTACTTTGCCAACAAAGGTCTGTCTAGTCAAGGCTATATTTTTTCCAGTGGTCATGTATGGATGTGAGAGTTGGACTGTGAAGAAAGCTGAGCGCTAAAGAATTGATGCTTTTGAAGTGTGGTGTTGGAGAAGACGCTTGAGAGTCCCTTGGACTGCAAGGAGATCCAACCAGTCCATTCTGAAGAAGATCAGCCCTGGGATTTCTTTGGAAGGATTGATGCTAAAGCTGAAACTCCAGTACTTTGGCCACCTCATGAGAAGAGTTGACTCATTGGAAAAGACTCTGATGCTGGGAGGGATTGGAGCAGGAGAAGAAGGGGATGACAGAGGATGAGATGGCTGGATGGCATCACTGACTCAATGAACGTGAATCTGAGTGAACTTCTGGAGTTGGTGATAGACAGGGAGGCCTGGTGTGCTGCAGTCCATGGGGTCACAAAGAATTGGATACGACTGAGCGACTGAACTGAACTGAACTGAAAGGCTGATATGAGTGAACACTGGTTTGGTCCCTACCTCCTGTTCTGTTCCATTTCTCCAAGCTACCATTGCATGACCCATTTTGCTATGAACTTAGATTCTAGGGAACCTACAAAGATAACTAGTGAAAAAGAAGACTTCTCTACCAGTGAAAAGTAAGATCGTATGCCAGTCTGGAGAGGGTGGCTAGCTTTTCTTCATTTCTGTTCCAGAAGGGCTTTTCTTCATTTCTGTTCCATCTTTGGGATATATTTATCCTCTCCCTGCCTATATCCTCCAGAGACTTTTCATTTAACATCTAGAAGTAATGGCTCCTTTGTACTAAGGAAAGTGAAATCATGGCTATTAGAAATTGTATATAGTCCTGAGAGATGTTGGAGAAAGAAGTTGTAGATAGAGAGCCTGACTCTGTGTTCTCTTGCTTGGCTGCAGACAACCCTGGAAGGACACTGCATTATGACTGTAAATAAGTCACTGTGCTCTGATGCCTACTAACATAATTGCACTGAGAGTCATTAACCTGGTCTTCCATCCTGGTTTGACTAAGATCTAACCATGTGAACTTGGGACAGGTACTTAAACTATTTAAACTCTAGGTTTATCATTTATGAAATGATACAGTTATATTTGATCTTCATGTTTCGTTGTATCTCTAATTTTTCTCATTGTTCTACAAAGAACTTTTGGCTATAGATTTTAAAGCATGAATAATGGGGAGGTGAAATTTCATATTTCATCTTGATTTTTGAATTTCAAATATGGATATTATTCAAGTTTGATATGAAATGGCAGACATATCTAGCCATTTCTTTCTTGTATGTGTACTTTTAATGTAAGTCTTCAATCCTGCCAAGGAGAAAAAATGTCAAATATTTTTGTAAACAAATAGTTGATAGGAATGCAAGGTTTATTTAATTTTTGAAAATCTGTGTAGAGGAAGTAGTATCCTGTAGTTATTAAATCAAACAGCTATATTAGGAATTCCTTACAAATCAAGTATTTACAGTAAATTTTTCTGTGGAATGTTGGCTGGTCTCTGTACAGTTGTGAGGCAATTTTGCTTCATCTTGAAAGGAGAAGAGTGAAAAACAAAGAGTACACGTGAATATTTTACCCTAAATCCTACATACCTCTTATTTTAGGGAAGAAAAAGTAAAAACTTTGGAATCTAGCAGTATAATACAGCATAATGTTGTATAAAAAGGAATGCCCACATGTTTAATGCCACACAAATAGAACGTCAGTAAACCACAGTAGCTCTTAAACGGTGCATTACAAGAATAAAAACATGATCCAATCCTGAAAGCATGCCTGCTGGGTGGCTAGGCCTTACTTTTCTCAGGAGTAAACGAGATCTTGTACAACCTTTTATAGAGTGAGGTCTAGATTATTTCATTATGCTTATGAAAATACGGAGAAGGGGCTAAATGTTGCAGCAAATTTTTAAGCTAATTGAATCAATAAGGCAGAAGCCAAGGAAGGGAGAACTTCTAATTCCAGGCCTTTGCTTTGGGTGGTGATATGAGAGGCTAATACATAAAATGTGAATTATAAATGTCTGTGGCCTGTCTTCTTGATTAAACTGAGTTCTTTGAAAAAAGGGACTTTGACATATATATTTATGTGTGGTGACCAATACATGCATGGGCTGGGACACAGTGGGACACTAATAATTATCAAATTGAATAGAAGAGAAAAAAAAAAACCCTCTTTAGGGCAAAAGAAAATAACAATAGCAATAAATAAGTAAGAAGAGTAAACCAAAATGCTCAGGATTAAATGAAAGTAAATCTTAGTCTTGTGAAATGGAGCCTTCTTCAGTTTGTTGGTTTGTTTTTTAGCTTTAATAATATTCTGTTTAAAATGCATTCAAATTATTAAATTCTGGTTATTGTATTGGGATGAAGTTTTGTGAAACAGAGTTTTTTTTTTTTTTTTCCGTTTCAGTGAACAAAGAAATAGATCCTGGAAATTAAATACAGATTATCACAAACCTTATTCTTCTGAGAGCAGTGTACTAGATGATATTGTCTCCTGGGACCTTTACTTGTTGGAAATGGGGCCATTACACAAATACAACATTTTACTGCCCTTTTACCGACTGCTATTAAGTTGACATTTTCATACTAGCTTCCTGATCATCCATCCTGGGGACATGCAGCCTGATGTAGTATAGGGTGAGAATGCTAGAGCCCTGGAAACTATTACGTTTGGCATTCTGGAATGGTGGGTGGGTTCATATATCAGAGTATATTTTCTTGTGTGTGTGTATGTGTTCATGCGTGTGTTTTTTTGCCTATTTGACTAAGTTTGAAACTACCCAAAGGGGAAGAAAACTAAAGAAAAAAAGTTGTATTCTTTTTATCATATCACTTTATAACCTCAAAGCAAAGACACAGATGCTGATGAAATATTTAGAGATCAGTTTTCTGTCTCTGCTTTTAAGTATGCTGCTGGTTTACAATAGTGCCTTTAAAAAGTTTGTGTGGTTTAAACACAGATCTTTACATTTTAAATTGAGACCATAATCTCAGTTTTGGAGTGGGGAATTCCTAAGATAACTTTGTTTTGTAAAAAATGAGTTCGCTCAAATGGTAGACAATCCCAAGTGCTTTAATTGTCATCTAAAAACATAAAGAATAAAGTGTGCCATTTCCTTTTTATCTTTTCCCTTTAGCTTTTAGAAAAAATAATTCCCTTATCAATGCTGCAGACATAGTGCTAGCTTCTATCTTAAGAGGGGCTGCTATCAGTTTTAGTATATTCACTGAAGTTAAACTATCTATATTGAGTAAGAAAAGGGAAATTTCTTGGCATCAAACCCAAACAGAATCTTAGTAAAATTTACAATAAATCTACTTGATTATTGCATTATGTAAATGCTCTTAATCCTACAAATTGCTGTCAATGTGGTATCCTTTTTATAGTTTGATACCACAAATTCAGACTGTGACACAGACTTTAGTGAAAAATGGGTCACTTTATAACCTCAAAGCAAAGACACAGATGCTGATGAAATATTTAGAGATCAGTTTTCTGTCTCTGCTTTTAAGTATGCTGCTGGTTTACAATAGTGCCTTTAAAAAGTTTGTGTGGTTTAAACACAGATCTTTACATTTTAAATTGAGACCATAATCTCAGTTTTGGAGTGGGGAATTCCTAAGATAACTTTGTTTTGTAAAAAATGAGTTCGCTCAAATGGTAGACAATCCCAAGTGCTTTAATTGTCATCTAAAAACATAAAGAATAAAGTGTGCCATTTCCTTTTTATCTTTTCCCTTTAGCTTTTAGAAAAAATAATTCCCTTATCAATGCTGCAGACATAGTGCTAGCTTCTATCTTAAGAGGGGCTGCTATCAGTTTTAGTATATTCACTGAAGTTAAACTATCTATATTGAGTAAGAAAAGGGAAATTTCTTGGCATCAAACCCAAACAGAATCTTAGTAAAATTTACAATAAATCTACTTGATTATTGCATTATGTAAATGCTCTTAATCCTACAAATTGCTGTCAATGTGGTATCCTTTTTATAGTTTGATACCACAAATTCAGACTGTGACACAGACTTTAGTGAAAAATGGGGCTCATTCATTTAAATGTGTTTGGTTGTTTTTTGTTTTTCCCAGCTATGCTAGAGATCAAAGCAAATGAAATTTCTCTAATTTTGGTATTCTTTAGGTATATTTCAAACGTGTTTATCTTTAGTGGAGATTATATGGAAACACATCATATTAAATATTTATTTGTGAGACTAGTCAGAAAACTTTTAAATTATTATTACTTAAATATGAAGAAATTTATTATCCAGATTTTAAAACTGGATATGCCCCTGATTCAGAACAAAAAAATAATAAAGTAATTCTGGATCAACCAGTATACTTTTAAAATTTCATTCAACAAGTTATAGGCTGAGTGTTATGAGGAATGGACTGGGCTCTGGAGTAATGTCTCTTCCTTCAACTAAGGCATAATATGTTCTCCTCAAACCACCCCTCCATCCTCAGACTAAGGTCTTGGGATGTCATTCTTCTGGGCCCCCATAACATCCAGCTTATATTCCCATTCCGAGATTGATTCTATTGTTTTGAATAAACATCCTCTCAACAAAATTCTGAGATTTTCAAGTGTAAGAGCAATGCTTTGTAAAATCTGATATCTCAAGTGAAAATACGTAGTTTCTAGTACAAACTATTTTCAATTAATTCCCAACTTTGGGCCATAGTGGGGCTTCTGAGGTGGTGCAGTGGTAAATAATATGCCCACCAATGCAGGAGACATAGGAGATGTGGGTTTGATCCGTGGGTAGGGAAGAGCCCCTGGAGTAGGAAATGGAAACCCACTCAGGTATTGTAGTCTGGAAAATTCCATGGATAGATGAGCCTGGTGGATCACAAAAGAGTCAGACATGACTTAGTGACTGAGTATGGGCATGCATTGAGCCATTATATAACATTTTGCCATATATAACACAGCAATGAATATTTTTTATTAAAAACTTTGCTTTAGCAAATTCCATTAGTATCATCATCATCATATTTATATTTATATAAATTAAAACATAAAACATACTTGTATTTAGGTACATTTCCAAGTATTTTACGTGGGTTATTTTGATTAATCCTCATAATAACCCTTTGAACTGCTTACTCTCCCCGTTTTACAAATGAGCAAACTGATGTTTAAAGAGATTAGCAGCTTGTCCAGGTCACACAGCTATATTTTTGCTTATTTTGTAGCAGATGAATTAATTAGTCAGACTTAACAATGTTCTTGAAATTCGTGAAATACTGAATATGCTATAGGAAAGAAAATACGTTATTTTGCCATAGTTGTCAAAATGTTGCCTCCCTAGATTCCTCAGCACTTGGCATATATGCCTTACTGTTTCTCACAAGGAGAGGTGTTCTGAGCAGAAAGAACTGCTCAGAAAGAACCATATTGTTCAGAAAGCACCATAGCAACTCAGCATTGTAGGCCATCCTGGTCTCCCAGTTGTTTTACCACATCTCCTTGATAGGAAAATTATCACAGAAGGTGGGTCAATCTGAGTCAGTCACACCAAGTGTGTTAATGGGCCAAGAGCTCATCACTCTGTGGCATTAAAGCTAGATTTGCTCCATGCATTGATTCTCCCTGGTTTGTTGGTGATGTTTCTAATAAGCTGATGAAGTGGTGGGGGAGAGGAACGGGGAGGAGGAGTGTTCCATGCCAGGCTTATACAACTTTGAAATACAGAGAGCAACAGAAAGCAAGGAAAGAACTGCTGGTCCAAGGAAGCTAGTTGAGCAGTGAAGACTTTATAGAATTAATCATCATATACCCTATGTCTGGCTCTATCTGAGAAGCATGGGCTTGAGATTTCTATTATACTGGTATCTCTTTACCGTCTTCCTAATCTTCCAATAAGTGTAGCATGCATAAAATAGAATAAAGATGGACTGAAGAGTGTTAATGGTGAAGGAAGAGGGTCCTTGGCATGGCATAATGGAACAAGAGAACTGTTTCACTTGCACTCCAGCCCCACTGGCAGCCTTAAGCTGCACGACAAATTCCAGCATCAATACCAGTTCTTTCTGAACTACTGAGCAGAAATCCTTTGATTTAAAACCCATCAGCATCAAGCCTTAAATTGCCATTTCCCCAGCAAGTGTGAATTTTGGGGGAGTAGTTCTTAAAGTCCCCAAGATATATAATCTCCAGAAAGATGCCAAAAAACTGTGACATTAGGAAGGGCTCTGGGCTAAGAAAAACATCTTTCCCAAAAGTCTCTGAGTTTTCTCTCTCCACAAACACATGAATTAATGATCCCATGTGTGAGTTTCAGAGCCAGTCTAAAATGTTGTCTGACAAGCTATCTTCGATTTATTTTCTCTAGTGTCCAATATGCTTGGAAAATAGTATTTTGTTGTTGATTAATTTGTAATTTCAGTCCTACTGATGAATGTCTAAGGTTGCCAAATACCTACTGTTTTCTTCTCTCATGAACATATCTGAAATGTCTGTGGTTCCGACTTACAGGGTCCACAGTCTTCCAAGGTCAAAGTATGACATTGAAGCTGCCTTATTTCCATTGAGGATTCATTTAACTCTGGCTGTTTTTTTCTCTATTAACTTCTGAAATCTTATGACTACAATAAAACTCTTTCTAGGCTCCAAAATCTATATTTGTATCTATCTGCAACAATATGTTATTTCTTTGACTATGTATAAATGTTTTAATGAGCTAAAAAATTTAATGAACACATTAGAAACACTAATAATAATAATAATGGTAGGTTCTTTTCCAGAAATAATAAACCATATTTTTTCCCTAAGAGCTTCAATTTCTCCATTATTTTTTCCTTTTAGGCCTCACTGCTCTTGAACTTTTGCATTTGATTAACACTTATTTGGGTTTCCCTGGTGGCTCAGTGGTAAAGTATCCACCTGCAATAGAGGAACCGCAGGAGATACAGGTTCAATCCTTGGGTCGGAAAGATCCCCTGGAGGATGGTATGCCAACCCACTCCAGCAAGATCCCCTGTGAGTGAAGCTGTGTGTGTTGGGGACCTGAGAGCCAGGCTGAAGCTGGGAGGGGATTTCGGGATGGTTGGGGACACAAGAGCAGAAAATGGTGTGGTCTGGGGCAGACAGTCCTTGACCTTCTGGTGAGCTGAATCTTTGGATTTAATCATCCTCATATCAATAGGGGACTTCCTAGGTGGCTCAGTGGTGAAGAATCTGCCTGCTAATACAGGAGACACAGGAGACTCCAGTTCGATCTTTGGGTCAGGAAGATCCCCTGGAGGAGAGCAAGGCAACCCACTCCAGTAGAATCCCATGGACAGAGGCACTTGGCAGGCTACAGTCCATAGGGTCACAATGAGTTGATCACAACTGAAGCAACTTAGCATGCACGCACGCAACACGTGTATACATTGCTAGGTTGAGTAGTTTTGATTTTTTTTTATTTTTTCCATCATTGTATCTTTTAGGATTCTGTCTCTTTTTACTTCCTTACTTTCTTTTCTACCTCCTTCCCTCCTATTCATCATACCTGTCTTCCTTTCTTCACAAATGCACACACACAAAATGTGCATTTAAAGATTAAAAAAGAAGGAAAGGAGAAGATGGCAGAGGAAGAGGGGAAGGGAGAAGGGAAAAGGCAGAAGGGGAAGAGGAAGAGCAAGAAGAAAGAAAAAGAAGAAGGAAGAGGAGGAGGAGGAGGGAGAAAGAGAGAATGGGAAACAGACATAAGGGGAAGGGAAAAGGAATATAACGTGAGAAGTTGGGAAGAAGGAAACAGGGAAGAATATAGTGCCAAGAAATCCAAGCCCTAATATTAGGGGGCAGTATATTTAGCATTGAATTTTGGTCCAGTGAACTCTGAAAAGGAGGTATAATTATTTACAAAATGCACATTGTCCCTAACATAAAATTGTACCATCTGCTTCATAAAATGAAAATATAATGAACTTTGTAATTAATGGAAAGCAAGGATTTCTTAATTAATTAACTGCCCCTAAATTGGCTTTCAATTAACTAAAAATTTATATGTATTAATTTCAATTCATTGGAAAATATAAAGGCAGATTATGCTCCTAGCACTGATAACTCAGTGCTGAACAAGGAGTGTGAGATGTGAGAGCAAGAGGGTCCAGAGTCCCAAGACCAGGCTACAAGTGTTTCTGTCACATACATGTTGTGTGACCTCAAGTAAGTTTCATCTCTGCTCCTCCAGAGGATAATGAAGAGTAAAATCCTGTCAGAGGATGAGATGGTTAGATAGCATCACCAACTCAATGGACATGAATTTGAGCAAATTCTAAGAGAGAGTGAAGGACAGGGAAGCCTAGCATGCTACAGTCCATAAGGTGGCAAAGAGTCAGAAATGATTTAGAGACTGAACAACAGCAATATATGCAAGTATTATTATTATTAGTTATTAATCATTGCCACTCATAGTTATTGTGTTACAAGTATATCATAAGTCTCAGCACCATTGTATGGTCCTGGAAAATTTGTTAAAATATGTAATTCCCTCTATTTAGTTAATTTAGTACATTAGATTTGCAAAGAACTTTCAAAACTTTTTTTCTAATGATCAAAGGCTTTTATTTTCTGGTTTTCAGGTCACATTTGGTGTTGAAACATTTAAAAGAAATAAATGCATATGGAGGGCATCCACCGGAACAGCTCAGTATTCTTTCAGATTACTTTTTCAGGAAAAAAAAAAAAAAAAAGAGCAAAAAACTTATAACAACACCTGCTATTCGGCAGAATTTGACCTGACCCCTTTCTCCTTTTCTTGTTATTATAAACATCAAGCTCTTTAAGTGAGAGCTGTTTAAAGGATCGAGGACTGTGAGTGTTCCTTCCTACATCCCAGATGCGCTGGGAGACGAATGGGCTTTTTGATCTTTATTTTATGAGCGTCTGATAAATTGCCTCTGGCACCTGGCAACTGAAATTTCACTATCTGAAAACTAACCCTCGTGTCAAACAATGTGGCCAGCCTCAGCCTCTTAGCCGAGGACCCGCGTAGCTGGGCGGAGGATGCCTTCTATCCACTTCCTGGACAGGTCCATGGCCATGCTCAGGGATTTACATACTTTTAATTTTAGAGGGAAGAAGGGATTACTAAGGGCTTTATATGTTGTACAAAAATGTGTTTTTTGAAGGATTTCATCATAGCTTTTATTTTGGGATTTTTGAACAAGTCAAATAAAGGCTCAGCACACTGGCTAGCCGGAAAAAAAGTGTTGGTAACAGGATAAAGATTTGCAGCTCTGGGTCATGGGCCTCCCCACACTAGGCTCAGTCTGTCTGTTGATATAAGAGAAATGCAGGTGGTCTTTTTCTAGGGACAGAAGAGTTATAAACAAAGTCATCAGCTGAGGCTATTATCACCTTTCTTTTACCATCTTATCCAGCAGAAAGATTAACTCAAGCCCAAGACAGAGCTTATAGTTTCTCTATTTATAGAGATTCAACTATATGCAGATTTTTGATTTTAAGAAGAGAGGAAAAGAATGGCACAGACACTACCACATTGGGTTTCTATTTAAAGGGAAATGAGAGCAATGGTAAACAGAGTATCTTCCAATGAGTGTGTCATCCTGAGAGAATGGGGCCATGTCTACCCCCCGGGGCATCTATACACATCTATACATCCTCCCATTTGTCACTCTTCCCTGTTCCACTGCTTTCTGAACTTGTTGGCTGTAATGTTATTACTCAGGGAAGATGATAAGCTTAGATTTATCTCTTCCCCAAAACGCAGAGTAGGTTGTCCTTAATCTTTTAAGTTTCCTTAGGGTGCCACTTTATTTCCTTTCCTGAGTATCTTGCAGAGATCTAGTGCTGTCGGCTCTTTGTATTTGGGTTTCTATGGGCTGAAATTTTATTTATTTGTTTATTTTTTGCAGCCAGTAAGAGATTTCCATGTTAGGCTTGACTGTACAGCTATAGTAAATCTGCTGTAAAAACAGAAACACTCCAGGTCAATTATTTGTTTATCTAGCAGCATTTATTTATTATTAGCAAACAAAATTTATTATGCTTAGCTCTGAGTATAGAGAAGTAAACTTGTATATATCTTGCCCTCAGTTTATAGTTTCATAAAAGAGGTAAATATATATTAATATATACAAGTAACTAAAGTACCATTTGTGTCTTTACTTGATTGAAAGTCCATATTTGAAAGAATAAGTCTATAGAGGAATGGAGGGTAAGTTTAGAGGTGATATTTGTGCTAAGTCTTGAAAACTAAGTTGATATTCTTTAAGTAGGCAAATCTGTTAAGACAATATGAACAAAGAGAGCCATTAGAGCAAAGTATCCAATCCATGGATATAAAAGGAAACAAACAGATTGTGATACATAAGGTGCTTAAAGTAGGGTGTGGTACACAGTAAGTGCCAATGAATGTTTATTCTTATTTCTAACAATTCTTCCAACATATTTTAGCATATTGCATTTATTCTCGTTAGGAACATTCACTATCCCATTGATTTAACTTTTAATCTGAATTCTTGTCACAAGAGTTTGAAATTCACGTGAGTATTGTGACCTGTGACTTTTTTATGGGTCTACTACTTCTAGACTGAGAGATGGGAAATATCATTAGCATCTCCACATTCAGTATGATAAAATGACTTCTCTAAAATCTCCTGACTACTCAGTGATCAAGACAGGTTAAAATCCAGGTCACCAGTTGCCAAACAAGACCAAGAGCAGAGGAATCCAGTTTCATGGATTCCAAGATGCTGGTGCTGTTCCAGTCTCCAACAATCTATGCAAGGTTTCCCTTCTGCTGAATGCATTAGTTGAATACATGTGTGTTGAGCATCAGACCTTGGTCATTTCTTTGGGATACAAAGTGCAATGGAAATGGCCTTTCTCTTCAAGGGAGTGAGTAACAGAAAGAAAAACCAGCTATATAAGTGTTACAAGTGGGAAGAAAGAAAAAGTGAATGTATTTCAAATTTCTTTTCTGAACTTACCCTACTTTTTTGTGTGTGATTTTTGGAGTGTAGGCATATGGATATCTATTTCTAATGCTTCAGGTTTTGCTTGACCTGTGACTTAAAGTCAGAAGTTTTTTTTTTTTTTTTTTCTTCCCCCACCCCCGAAAATACTGCACTAAGCTCCAAGAACCATAGACTGAAACATACCAGTCTCTTGTTTCTCTACTAGGAGAGGCTAGGAGAAGGGTGGGCTTTCTTTCACGGCACTAAGAAGTTTGGACTTGTAGACTCAGAGGGAAATTTCTGAGGCTACTTGGGTTGATCCTGCAGTGACCTTACAAGTCTCCTTTCAGAGGAGAACAGTACCTGCTGCCAACTCCCATACTGCCACCATGGGAGATCACAAGATAGGACCTGTGGCACATTTTTTGTCCCCTCATGTGCTGCCAATACACAGGCAGATGTGAACTCTCTGTTAAGGCTGGACTCACCTTAGTACTGAAACAACCAAACCATACCCCCTATGTCCTCTGAGTATAATTTAAATTAATTTACTAAAGTCAAGATGTGAGAGATATTCCCTCATTAATTGTTGCTCCTGATGATCCAGGAGAGGAGAGTGAAAAGTTGGCTTAAAGCTCAATATTCAGAAAACTAAGATCATGGCATCTGGTCCCATCNGAGTATAATTTAAATTAATTTACTAAAGTCAAGATGTGAGAGATATTCCCTCATTAATTGTTGCTCCTGATGATCCAGGAGAGGAGAGTGAAAAGTTGGCTTAAAGCTCAATATTCAGAAAACTAAGATCATGGCATCTGGTCCCATCACTTCATGGCAAATAGATGGGGAAACAGTGGAAACAGTGACAGACTTTATTTTTGAGGGGTTCCAAAATCACTGCAGATGGTGACTGCAGCCATGAAATTAAATGACACTTACTGCTTGGAAGGAAAGTTATGACCAACCTAGACAGCATATTAAAAGGCAGAGACATTACTTTGACATTACTTTGTCCATCTAGTCAAGACTGTTTTTTCCAGTGGTCATGTATGCATGTGAGAGTTGGACTATAAAGAAAGCCGAGTGCCGAAGAATTGATGCTTTTGAACTGTGGTGTTGGAGAAGACTCTTGAGAGTCCCTTGGACTGCAGGGAGATACAACCAGTCTATTCTAAAGGAAATCAGTCCTGAATGTTATTGGAAGGACTGATATTGAAGCTAAAACTCTAATCTTCTGGCCACTTGATGTGAAGAGCTGGCTCATTTGAAGAGACCCTGATGCTGGGAAAGATTGAAGGCAGGAGGAGAAGGGGCTGACAGAGGATGAGATGGTTGGATGGCATCACTGACTAGATGGGCATGAGCTTGAGCAAGCTCCGGGAGGTGGTGATGGACAGGGAAGCCTAGTGTGCTGCAGTCCAAGGGGTCACAAAGAGTCAGACACGACTGAGAGACTGAAGTGAACTGAACTGATGATCCAAAGCCACATAGGATTTCAGGTATGGAGTGAATGGACTTTGTCAACACACACAACAGTATGAAATTATTTTTTTTCCAGTGAGGATGAAGACAGTTAATGAAAAACATATAAATGTTTCATTGCAAATACAGATTTGATACATGAAATACTTGATATTTGATTTTAAACAGCTTGGATCCATAGGATAGGTGTTGGACCCTTCTGAATATATGATAAGATTTCACAGAGATATAGAACCCACATAGTTGACAAAGACCTGCCATTTAACAGCTATGATTTTCATGTTCATAGAAAAATAATGTTTGTTAAATGGGAACTAATAGGAAATCAAAAGGATTGGGCTTCCTTGGTGGCTCAATTGGTAAAGAATCCACCTGCAAATCCGGAGATCCTGCTTCGATCCCTGGGTTGGGAAGATCCCCTGAAGAAAGAAATGGCAACCCACTCTAGTATTCTGCCTAGAAAATCCCATGAACAGAGGAGCCTGGTGGGTTACAGTCCAAGGGATCTCAAGAGTTGGACATGACTTAGCAACTAGACTACCACAAAAAGGTTAAAAATAATGCAGTCACACTCCCCAGCCCTCAGGCTTTCTCTCCTCTCTTGGGCTTCTCTTGTGACTCAGCTGGTAAGAATCCATCTGCAATGTGGGAGACCAGGATCTATCCCTGAGTTGGGAAGATCTCCTGGAGAAGGGAAAGGCTACCCACTCCAGTATTCTGGCCTGGAGAATTCCATGACTGTATAGTCCATGGGGTCGCAAAGAGTCAGACATGACTGAGTGACTTTCACTTCACTTCACTTTGGGTGAAATACCTGAAGCTCCCAGGAGTAAGCTGATTTCTGTTGTGCTGAATGGAAATAGTATGTTGCTTTTTGTTTGGTAGCATGGGGTGGCGGGGGGGCAGGGTATGGAGTGGACATGCATCCTCTTTTCATTGGTAATACAGTGGTAATTAAGCTGGACCTCGAACCCTGGAGGGCTTCAGGAAATATTTGCTGAATGAATGGAATGTCTACATCTACATCGTCTCCTGATATGTGGGATATTTGGCTAGGTGACAGGGAAATTAGACACTGTCAGCTTGATTCGTGAGATGCATGATTTAAAAACTTAGCTCCCTAGTGAAGGAATCAGGCAAGAGAACCTAACATAGCAAAGTTAGAGGCCTGTGACTATAACCAACTTAATCACTCCACAGTCAAGGGAAGTGTAATGGTTACACACACATCAGATGGTGCATATGTGTGTGTGTTTGTGGTGTGCATGATTGAATGCACACACATGTGTAACATGCAAAGACAGTTCTCTGTGGGTAGAAAAGACTGAAGCATCCAGAACGTCTTTGTATTGCCCCTTTGCCTCAGAAACCAGAAGCATGGACATCTGCAGTGTGTCAGGGAATGGAGACATTTGGATGTGTCTGGGTTTGATATCATTCAGTGACCAACGAAATAAAGTAAGGAAGGGATCAGAGTGTGGTTCTCTCTGCTTTACAGATAAGCAGAGATTGGAGTGTGAGATGGAACAGTCTAGCCAGGTTAGGAGTGAATGATCTGCTGCTGATGAGAGGTAGTTGAAAAATAGTTCCACTTTAATTGTTTTATTGTCTACTTTATTTTATCAAGGCTTGTGGGAGAGAAGAGTTATAGATAACAAAAGTGAAATAACCCATGTGCCTAAGAAGCCTCTGTCAAAAGGCATGAGATGTTTTCTCTGGGTATATCACATTTCATTTGGCAAGAATCTCTCCTAGAGTGTCTGGAAAAAGACACAGGAAGGTCCTGAATGTATTCTTTAATAGGAGGTCCACAGAGAGTAGTTTAGTCAATGGTATAGAAAATAGAAATATTTAGAAATGAAAAAGGTCACCCAAGCCCAGTCTTTTCAGTGTCTCTTGGACCATTCCCAGCCACTGGGGGGACCCGTGTTGTCTTAACTATGGAACTCCAGATGACAAATATGTTCTTCCAGTGACCTGCTCATCCACGTAGTATGTTCACTGAGGAGGGGACCCAGTCAGGAGAGATGCCTGTTTTAATCCTTTCGCAGCTGGATGGTGAAAGTGAACTTCATCTCTGTCTGAATCTCAGTTTTCTTTTCTGTAAAATGGAAGTAACATCCCCTTATATATAGTCATTGTGAACTTTAAAGGAAAAAAATAAAGGCCAGAAGAAAAATAATGCCTGGTTAATACCCAATAATTATTCACTTTTATAATTTTAATCACATATCATAAAATCTACAATACCAACAAAAATAACTTAATCATCAGATATAATGAGAACATTTTTGACATTTGGGGGTATGGTTTAAATGTGCTATTTTAATTACTTTTAAAACTAATTACCATTAGCATACATTAGTTTGTGTTGTACATGTTATATTTGTCTTTAGGTTCAGCATTAATATTTGAGACTAATACTGAAAATATAGAATCTAAAGGTTTTTTTTTTTTTTTTTTAAATTGGAAGCAATTTGGCCATTAGGGATTACAGAGAACATCATGGTGACAGCCTATCTTTCTTCAGCTCATGTTTGTTATCTTGACATAGCACCTTTAAGACTGACGGTATAATTTGAGGTTTGTCAGGGTTTTGTCAGAGAAGACCAGAGTTTCCTTTTTTTCCCTTTAATTGAATTACCTTTCACTCGAGGTTCAATAACTTCTTTTGAGAGAAGCCAGAATCGCTCTGACACATTTTTGGTGTTTGAAAGACAGTATGTCACGACTGGGAGGATATAGAAGATTCCGGTAGTTGGTTTGTTTAGCTCTCTATTATCATGGCTTGAGTCCTAGTTGCTGCTATGCCACTGCTGCCTCTATATTTGAAAAAAATTGCTGATTTGGAAACATTCTCAACTGTTATTGACATTAATTGAATTGCCTACTATGTGACAAGCAATCTGCTTATATGAAATTTTTTTATTTTCAATATTTCTTCAAAGTACAACCTTCCTGAGACATTTTAAGCAACAGTTGGTGTTATAAATCTGAGTTTTAAGCTGTGTGTGATGTTACCAATGAGAATTATTAACCAGAGTGATTATTTCTGAGCAGATACCTTGTATATTACCTGTGGTCCAAAGTGCGTGATCCATGACAAGGACCTCACAACTATCTGTCTCTATGGCCACTGACAAGTTCCTTTTGAGAGTCTGTTATAAGCCATATCCCAATTCTGGAAAACAACAAAGAAAAAATTTAAAATGCATCTTCTAAATTGAAAAGAAAAAAGGAAAAATGATTATCTATGGCATATCCTAGCATGTTCTAAATAGAGTATATGTCATTTCCTCATATGCTCATCCTCCATTAGAAAAGGGTACTTGGGTATTTTGTGTTTTCTTTTCCACCGTGTTTCTGCAATGGATCACTCTACTTGGTTTCTTCTCTGTAAGCATGCTCCCTGGAGGCAGATACATTAGCCTCTGAGAATTTGAGTTTTAGAAACATTGTTATCGTGTTGTAAATTGGCTGTAACTGGAATTTCAGCTCTTGCCACTTAGGAGCTGTGTGACTTTCCTCAACTCACTTGATCTCTGTGAATTCTGTTTCCTCATCTGTACAATAACTGTACCATATACTTTTTGGTTTATGTTAGTCCCATATGTTCCACTGTTTGATTATGTGTCCAGTTGCCAGGATACATCCTGGTATGGTGCCCAGTAAATTGCAATTCCAGGTTTTGCCACAGATTATTACATTGCTGACATGTATGCTTGCTGCTTTGTAGTTTACAGCGTATCTTCTTGAACACTAGCTAAGTTTTCGAGCAGTATGATGAGAAGGACCTGTCCATCTTGGGTGGCCTTGCACCTTCAGGTGCATACCTTCATTGAGTTACACCAGCCTCTTTGCTATGATAAGGCTGTGATCCATAAAGGGGATGAAAGGGGCAGGGAAGTAACAATTTTTGTAAATGATAGCAAAAAGGGACTAAAAAAAAGGAAATCTTTTTACTTCTCATGCAATTATCTCTTATTTCCTCCTCTGTCTCTCCTAATAGGGCATAATCGCCTACCTTTTAGGTCATCAAAAATCAGCCATAAAAAGGAATGGATTTGGGCCAGTTGAATTGAGGTGGACTAACATAGAGCCCATTATACAGAGTGAAGTAAGTTAGAAAGGGAAAAACAAATATTGTATATTAAGCATATATATGGCACCTGGAAAAATGGTACTGATGAACCTGTTTGCAAAGCAGGAACAGAAACACAGATGTAGAGAATGGACTTGTGGACACAGTGAGGGAAGGAGAGGGTGGGATGATCTGAGAAAGCAGCACTGAAATATATACATTACCATGTGTAAAGTAGATGGTGAGTGGGAAGTTGCTATATGGCACAGGGAACTTCGCCTCAGGCTCTGTGATGGCCTAGAGGGGCGGGATGGTGGGAGGGAGTCTCAAAAGGGAGGGGCTAAATGTATACTTATGGCTGATACACGTTGTCATAGGGTATGCATGTGTGCTAAGTTGCTTCAGTCATGTCGAACTCTTTGCAACCCCATGGACTGTAGCCTGCCAGGCTTTTCTGTCTGTGGGATTTTCCAGGCAAGAATACTGGAATGGATTGCCATACCCTCCTCCAGGAGGTCTTCCTAACCCAGGAATTGAACCCACATCTCCTGCGGCTCCTCTACTGCAGGTGGAGTCTACTCTGAGCCACTGGGGAAGCCCTGTTTTATGACAGAAACCAACACAGCATTATAAAACAATGATCTTCTAATTAAAAATTAAAAAAATCTGATTGAATATAGGTATCTATTTATGTATTCTTTCTCTATTAGTAATTTTGGAGAAAATGTAGTTTGCTATTAAGGGCTTCCCTGGCGGCTCAGAGGGTAAGGAATCTGCCTGTAGTGCAGGAGAACTGGTTTGATCGCGGGATTGGGAAGATCCCCTGGAGAATTTCCTGGACAGAGGAGCTTGGTGGGCTGTAGTCAATTGGTCGCAGAGTTGGGCATGACTGAGTGACTAACACACCCACATCAGACCAGAACAGTGTAAAGTAGGCTCAGGATTGCGAACAGGGTTGCAAGTGAGAAGAGTTTATGCAAAGAGCGCTTTCCTAGCCCTACCCCTAAGACTACCAAAATGGTGCCCTGTGAATTAAAAAGTTTTAAATCTCTGTGAGATAATGTTGCTCCTAGACTTTTTAATTTTGCCTGCTGTCTCCTAACCCTAAACTTTTGGTAGCCCATGATCCAAGCGTGATCTCAGGCCTTGAGGCTGGATATGTCTCAGCCCTAGAGTCAGTGGTTGAGTTTCTGTATGCCAAGTTCAAGTAGAGTGCAGGGCTTTTGGAATCCAGCTTTGGTGCATCCCATCCTGTAACTATGATATATGATAAAAGAAAAAATTGCAGCCAAACTTGACTATGTTCAAAGCAAGGTGCTAGTGAAAGGATGGGACGGAAAATAAGTCCTAATGGATTAATGACTCATGATAAATGTTTTATTATAAGAGCTTGTGAATGATTAGATAATTCTTACTTCCAAGAGTAGAATTTAAATATTTTTGTCTGGCCTGTTACCAAAGTAAATAAATCACTTAAATATCTAGTTAATAGTTAAATCTTTATGTGCAAAAATAAGAAATGGGAGAGGTAATTTTTCTTGTAAATAATCAATATCTTATTTACTCACTGCTTATGGCTTTTCATAACACTTACAGCTGTTTGAACCAACCTACTAGAAAAAAAAATAAATAATGCTTTCGGAAATATCTTTTGATATTTACATTCATAAAAACTAAGTGAAATGAAGATTTTTCTAGGTAGCTGTCATTGTTGGGAGAAACTGAACATTTACTGATACGTTTTACTCAGATTCGTTAAAGCCTCTCTAATTATTCCAGGCCAAATTTTTCCTCACTAACATCCATGCAGTTCCCACTGAGTGTAGCACGGGCCTGTTGGAAGGTTGAAACAAAACGTGGTATCCATTTGAACTTATTTTCTTTCTCAGTGTGCTGGGGTCAAATTATCTTTGACACCCTTTTGAATCTAATCAGTACATTTTTAAAGGCCTGGAAACATACATACCTATTGATTTAGGTTTGGGATAAAAGATAAATTTTAACATAGTTTGAAACTGTGGTTCAAATTCCTCTTCTATCTGGATCAGTAATTCTCTTTTACTGGCTTTTACTTAACTCTTTCTTGTAATTTTCAGATACAGTTATTATAAAGAATAACTGTTTTGTTCTGACCACATTTTTACATACATTTCACTGTTTCCTTTCCAAGATATTTCAGAGCTTTACAATGACCATGGAAAAGCTCCACATAGGCCACATCTGGGAATAAAGTAGAATCTTTTATCCTTTTTTGTCTTTTGGATCCATCAAATTAATCACATCATACTTGCTATAGAGACTTTAGATGAACTAGTTGGGGGAAAAGTGAACTAACTGAGCTAGTAGGTTGTGAATAGATGACAAATGATAGTATTCCTGTATTCTTTCCCATTATTGAAATAATTAATAAGATGTTCAGCACAAGGCATAGTACATAGTAGGTGCTAAATATTTCTTTTTTAAAATAGACACTTTGTTATTTTTTTCACATCAGCAAAACCCATGTAACAAATGCTTCCAGTTTGTGCCTCTTTTTCTGGTCTGGCGTAAGTTAAAATTTGCTGTTCTTATTTTCTATTAGCCAACAATGTGATAAAATAATCTGGATTTGTCTGAAATGTGCAGCTGTGTTCCAACCTCAAGGCTGAAGTATCAATAGGAGAGTTCTGATTTATGCTTGAGTGCAAAGATTTGCACAGTTAATTTGACTGCTATTTATTTAAAAATCAAAATGTGTCTTAGGGACTGTGTACCTCTATCCTAATTTAGTATTTGTATAAATGAGAATGAAAAACCAAGTAAAAAATGGACTTGTCTTCTCCATTCTTTCCAGTTTGGCTGTTTATGTAATATCAATTTGAAAACAATTTGAATTATAGGGAGTTCTTCACACTAGGACACTATTATATTTACAAAGCATATTGTTATTTTTGTTTAGTTACTAAGTCATGTCCATCTCTTTTGTCACACCATACAACTCTATCCATGGGATTCCCAGGCAAGAATACTGGAGTGAGTTGTCATTTCCTTCTCCAGGAGATCTTCCTCACCCAGGGACTGAACCCATGTCTCCTGGTTGGCAGGCAGATTTTTTACTACTGAGCCACCTGGGAAACCCAGGAAACACATTATCAAGTGCTAATTTTATTTTCCCAGAAAACTAAATATCTGATATCTTAATCACTCTTTGATGAGACAGATAGAAGAAAATGGAAATGTGTATTTACTTAAATGTACAGTTCTTGTAGCTAGAAACTCTCTATCCCAGAGCAATCAGTTTCCTGTTTTTGGAGTTTTCTCTGTGGGACGTTATGAGAAATGAATAATTGGAAAAATTACGTGCATCATTCTCTGTTTCCCTATGACAGATGAGGTGAGTTGGTGAAGATCCCTGTTGGTGTCATGAGAGCAGAGATTGAGAAGGGGTGGACCTGATGGGACTAAAGTGGCTTGTTGAGAGTGAGAATTTGCAAGAAGAGTATGTGGTGTGGGATGAGGTTAGTAGGTTTGTAGGTGGTGTTGTCCTTGACTTAATTATATTTTTTTCTATCTTCCCCACAAATCATGATAGAAGTACCTTAGATTATAAAATTGGTCAACTATTCTATTTGCGAGAGACCATCTGAAGTGACTAGTCAGTAGTATGAAAGAAGATCAGGTGATAGGGAACAAATGCATAACATTTTGAAACAAAATTAAAATTCATTAAAGATTCTGGAGAAGTGTGATCAAATTTAAAGACTTCAGTTCTTGAGTGCACAATAGCATTTTTCATTTCTTTGCTGGAGAACAAGTATCACATTTTTGGAGAACAAGTATCACAGTTTTAGTGGGACTCACTCGACCAGATTGGTATTGATCTGGAGTACATACAAGAAGTGTATTCAGTCCCTCAGGCATGTATGACTCTTTGCAACCTCACGGCTGTAGCCCATCAGGCTCCTCTGTCCATGGGATTCTGCAGGCAAGAGTCCTGGAGTGGATTGTCATATGCCCCTCCAGGGGATCTGCCCAATCCAGGGATTGAACCTAGGCCTCCCGCATTGCAGGTGGGTTCTTTATTATCTGAGTCACCAGGGAAGCCCAAGAATACTGGAGTGGGTAGCCTATCCCATCTCCAGAGGATCTTCCTGACCCAGGAATCAAACTGGTGTCCCCTGCATTGCAGGGGGTCTCTTTACCATTGAGCTACCCAGGAAGCCCATGTAAGGAAGGGCATCTACTATATACTAAGCACTATGCTAGCCACTTTATAAATGTCATCTTGTTCCATCCTCTTGCTGATCTTGTGATTTAGCGGGGCAGCAGGGGATGCTCAAGTTTCTGAAGAAAGGGTTCTAAAGAGTTAATGTTATTTGGGATCATACTGCTGGTGGTTCCCAGATCCGTAATTTGAATCCAAAACTCGGGGTACTAAAAGTGGGTGTATATTTGAAAAAGTAATTCAATGCTTCTAAGAGGCCTCAATACTGTGGCCCTTGTTTCTAAAATCTGCTCTTGGCATGGTCACATTTTGCCTCTCTTAAAATAGGGATTATTATTATTATTATTATTATTAACTTTGCTACAAATCTTCTTTCTCATCTAGTGGGTTAATCAAACAAGCATATATAAACAGACTACTATTCTTGCATCCTCCTTCCTTTACCTTTTTTTCTTCTCTGAGACAACCATATATGCATGTATGTATATGTGTGTGTGTGAACAAAGAAAATTATAATTAGTTAAGGTTTCCCTTTGTAGCCTTTTCTGCTCTTCCATTATCCTTAATATCTTCTGAAGTTTAGAAATAGAAAAACCTTCCTTATTTTTTTAACTTTGCAAAGTAGAGAATCCTGTAAATTATCTTCAGGTTATTGCTTCTTCAGTTACTGGTAGAATATCTTTTTCAGAGGAATAAAGAATGTGTAATAAGCTCTATTAAATCTGATATTTCTATGGTCCTTTCTCGATCTAATATTCATTGATGTGTTAATTTAATGATTTCACATATATTTGAGTACTATTACAGAATCATGCTGTTTTAGGCAGTGAGGTAGAGCAGTGAATGATGAATGTTTTCCCTCATTAAGCTTGCATGCTAGTAAGGAGAGGCGGATAATAAACATTAAAACAAACAGGTGATAGAAATAGTAGACGGGAAAGTGCCTGAAAAATACTGTGAAGGAAAGAACAGTACGGCCTGGAGTATGGAGAGGTGGGGGTTCTTATTAGATGGGAGAGTCAGATAAAGCTTACAAGATGGCATTTGAGTGGATGGCCTGGAGCAAGTGGAGTGGTAAACTAGGTACATGCGCAGAAGAGAGCACTGCAGACAGAGGAGAGGCACAGATGAGAGAGTGACCTGGGTTTAAGAAGCAAAAAGGCAGGCAGTGCACTGGAGCATAGCAAGGGGTAGAGAGAGGTGGCTGGTGGGCAGACTGCACATGGTTTTGAGGACCCCAGTGACAACTTTAGGAAGCTATTGGAGAATCTGATCCCAGGATTATCAGGATCAAAACACTGTACACCAAATAATAAAGCTTACTGTATGATAATTTAAATATGTGTTGTAAAAGATCTCTTTGGCCACTTTGTGTAGAATATACATTTGGAGTCAAGGGTGGGAGCAAGGAGTTCTAATGGGATGCTTTGGCAATAAGCTGGGGGCATGATGATAGTAGCTTGGACTTGGGTGGTACAAAAGCAATTAAATTCTAGAAATAAAATATTTTGCTGACAGACTGGACGTGAGACAGGAAAAAAGGGAGGAGCCCAGGAGTTTAATTTCAAGTGAGGAGGGATGCAGTGAACCAGAGCATTCTGAAAAATGAAATTGACATTTGCTACGATGGAGAAGCCTTCAGGAGAAAGAGTTGTAGGAAATCAACAGATTATGTTTCATATTTCTGTTGGACATTAGGTGAGAGTGCTGAAGAAGAAGCTGGGGTCTTTAGTTCAGTGGAGAGATCTGTACTGGAGATATATGTTGGAAGTCATCAACATATAGATAGAATCTAATCCTGAAGGTCTGGGTGGAATCACCTAGAAAGAGAGAGTAGATAAAAAAGGAGTTGAAGACTTAAGACTGAAGTTCCAGATGCTTCAGCATTTAAAAGTTGGGGATATGAGGAAATATAGACAAAGGAGACTGGGAAACAATATCAGTGAGTGAGCAACTGTCAATATGGAGTCTTTTGGGTGACGTTGAAAATAGCTGCTTTGGTTAATGGTGAGGACAACGGCCTAGCTGGAGTGATTCAAAGTAAAAATTGGAGGGGAGGAACTGGAGACAAGGATCAAAACTTTTTCTTTCTAAGGGTTTTACTATAAAGAGGACAGAAATATGGTAGTAGCTATCTAGAGGTGGGTGTGTGTTAAAGGAGGTGTTTTGATTCTTTTTTTAAAAAAAATTTTAATATGAGAGATGCTTTGACATGTTATATGGTGATTGGAAAAGTCCAGTAGAGAGTGGCAGCAGGTAGAGATTTATAATTGTGGTTTTTGATAACACATTCCTGTTGAATGTCCATAAAACAGATGCATTTTGACATTTGGGCACCTCCTGGTCCATGGGCGGGTGGAAATTGCCTTTACACTTTGTAACAGAGTCAGCACCATGACAGAAGCTCACCCATCACTCCATTTGCTAAGCTAATAAAGAGGCAATCAAAGGCCTGTGTGTTCACAGGGTAGGTTGGTGTGATCAGAAAAGGAGATTTATGAATCAATGTGAGCCAAGATATTAAAAGGTCACAAGTAACATTTCCCTGTTGTGTCTGCTCTCACAGATCCTAAGGCCTTCTACCTCTGGCTTCTTTATGGGAATTCATTTGGGCACAGTTGTGTTAACCCCTGACTGCTAGCCCATGGGATAGCAGACTCCCAGGAGTGTGGGATGAAGAAGGATAGTCAGAAACTCCTACTGAGCTAGCTTGAGCCCTCCTGAGGAAGGCAGAGCAGGAATCCCAGGACAGGACAGTATCTCTTTCTAGAATATTCTACGACTTCCTTCTGGCACTGGCAACCTGTGTTTTTGTGACTGCACAATAGATTTTCAACCACACTGAGTAACCACTCTTCCTTCTGCTAATAAGCAGAGCTATGCCTTCTGATTTCACTGTGTTGTGGCTGTCAAGCTGTTCCTGAGGAAATTTAGCCACATTTGACTTTTATCTTCTTTCAGTGTCAACTTTGTTTCAGCTTTCATGCCCAAGAGAATGTTCATGTGCCTTCAGTCTTATGGTTTTTTACTGATTAAAGGCATTTGTAGTCTGTTATTATCAGTAGAGGCTAAACCAAAGTTTATTTTTGCCCAATCTGTGGCAGAAAACAGTTTTTTATGTGTATATATGTATTTGGGGAGAGATGTTGAAGTGGTGTTGGGATTGATAAAAAATTGTCTTTGAAAATGTCAGAAGCACCTTTTGGTTCAGAAACAACCATTTATCATTAAAGTAGGTTCAATGGGGTATCTGTTGGTCAATACTCTGGTAGTTAAATGAGTCATGTGCATACAAGTAAAAAAAAAGAAAAAGAAACTGCATTCCCTTACGTCCTTAATTCACTTCTGCACTGGACTAAGTAAAGGTGGCTATGAAAAATGGTTTCAAGTGAATCAGTGATCAGTAGCACTAAAAGAATTTCTGTCCAGTCTAGGCTCCTAGGCAGATATAGCAATCATGGATATAGAGATAGCATTGTTTTTGCCTGTCCTGTTTTGTCAAAACTTTAAAAATAATAATTCACATTCTTATCTTAAAAAATAAAAAACAAGGAACTATTTTCATTATCAATTAGGAAGCACTAAGATGTAAGGCATAATCATAGAGATATTTAAGGAACTAGAAATCTCCGTAAAAGTGGGCTTTTGCAGCATTCGGGCTAATCCCAGTGTTTGCCTTTGATTACTTTGGGTACCATTTAGTCCACTTACTGTATCATTTTGTAATTGCCCTGAACAGTTTTTCATCATGAGAGTAGTTACGTTCTCTCATTGTTTGACACAAAGTGTAAAGAAAAAGTATTTAAAATGTCAGGCTACTTTAGTATGTTATACCACAAAGGATGGAGCAGATGTTTTTAAATAAACATCAGCCCTGGTTGTGCATTGTTAAGACCCTGAGGAGCCTTTTTCAGAAGCAGAGGAAGCTCATGAATTTAGAGGAGGCTTAAATACTGTACTTTCACATAAAACCATAAAAAGTTGGCAGAAGTATCAGGGGCCAATGAATGGGCATAGAGCTGAACATGTTATAACTCAGATTACCAATAAAAATGTCAGCCTCAAATCCGAAGTGAATAGTTTTGTAATTCTGAACTGAAAGCATTTTTTAATTGCTTTCAAATGGAAAAACTTCATATAATTTAATAAAATTTATCTACTTTATTATCAAAAAGGCTATTATTGCAGCAAAGGGAAATGGAGGATTTCAATGTCATTCCTAGCATCTAATTTCCCAGCTCTTTTATTGGGATGTTATTAAAACAAGACCAAATGGACTTTGCTACATCCATAAAAGCCAGTCAAGCAAAAGAGTTAATCTGAGCACCACCGAATCATTAAACATGGCCCATGGTTGTAGGCTGGCTGGTGTTGGGTGAGATGTGCCCTGGGAAGCAGGTGTGACATGTCAGGAGCAGTGTTTTGGCATTCTATAGCTTGTGGAGCCTAAAGAGCAGCTGGATTCAGGGAGAAGTATGCCAGGGACAATGGCTATCCTTGTATCCAAGGGGCCAATTTCATTCATTAATGTTCCCTGTGAATCAGCTAAAGGCTTTGAAACAAATAATGGCAATGAAGGGCTAGGGTCCTAGGCAGGGCTGGAAGGGAGGTCTTCTTCTCTACTTGAAAGCAGTTCTCCTAACTTGCTAAGTGGTTACTTGCAGTGAGTGTGCTTTCTGTGGACATAGGGAGAAACATTCTAGGGTTTGTAGAAGGGTGGAACAGCCTGTGAGTGGTACAGCTATTTACAGTAAAAAAAACAAAGGCAGTAAGGAAGGATCAAGCTGTCCCTGGCTATGAGGAGGGAGCTGTAGTTAGTTACTCGGAAAGTGCAGAAAGGGAGATAAATACTTATCTAGATATTGCATTTTAATAGTAGTTGTAGTCATAGTGATAAATAACAGGTGCATGCTTTATAACATTTGCAATGATCCTCTGAGGTCTTCTTCTCATTTCACAGATGATTCTAACACCTAAGTGTGTTCTCTTCTTTCATTTTAAAATAAAAATCTTATTTTATTGTGCTTCACTTTATTGTGCTTCAGAGATACTGCATTTTTTTTTTTTTTTTTTTTTTGCAAATTGAAGATTTGTAGCAACCAACCCTGCATTGAGAAACTCAGTGCCTTTTTCGCCTGTGTCTCTGGGTTGCATTTTGGTAATTCTTTCAATATTTCAAACTTTTATTTTTATTATTATGTTTGTTATGGTGATCTGTGATCAGTGATCTTTGATGTTATTACTGTAACTGTTTTTGGACGCCATAAATTGTGTCCAAGTAAGACAGTGAACTTAATAAGTGTGTGTGAGTTTTGACTGCTCCATGGACTGGGTGTTCTCTCATTTCTCATTCTTTCCTCAGGACTCCCTCTTTCCTGAGATTCTACAATATTGAAACTAGGCCAGTGAATAACCCTACAGTGGCCTCTAACTGTTCAAGTGACAGTAAGAGTTGCCTGTCTCTCACTTTGAAAGCTGCTGCTGCTGCTGCTAAGTCGCTTCAGTTGTCTCTGACTCTGTGCGACCCTAGAGATGGCAGCCCACCAGGCTCCTCCATCACTGGGATTCTCCAGGCAAGAACACTAGAGTGGGTTGCCATTTCCTTCTCCAATGCATGAAAGTGAAAAGTGAAAGTGAACTCGCTCAGTCGTGTCTCACTCCTAGCAACCCCATGGGCTGCAGCCTACCAGGCTCCTCCGTCCATGGCATTTTCCAGTGCCAGGTGAATGGGTCACGGAGGGTGGAGGCCGCCATACCACTCCTCCGTAGCGTCCACCTCCCCCTTTCTGCTTCTTCAGGCGGAGGCGGCGGGACTCCGGCGAGAGCTGGCCGGAACGCCGAGGAGCCCGCGCGGGGAGCTGCAGATTCTGATTCATAGGTCAAAAGTGGAGCCTGGAATTCTGCTTTTCTAACAGGTCGCGCGGGCCGCTTGCGAGAGCCGGGCCGGCGCACCACGTCCGAGGTCAGGGGCAGCAACCTAGAGTGCCAGGCCGCGACGGCGCAGGAACGGCCGGGAGGAGCTACCCTGTGTCTGAGGTCAGTGGCGGCGGCCGGGAGGAGACACCCCGCGTCTGAGGTCAGGGCGGCGGCCGGGAGGAGCTACCCCGTGTCCGAGGTCAGGGGCGGCCAGGAAGAGACACCCCACGTTCGAGGCCAGGGGCGGCCGGGAGAAGCCACCTCGCGCCCGAGGCCAGGGGTGGTGACCCGGAGGAGCCACCCTGAGCCCGAGGCCAGGGGCGCAGCTGGGAGAAGCCACCCACACCCGAGGCCACGGCTGGCGGCCGGGAGGAGCAACCCGAGGAGCAGGGGCTGCGCAGGCGCAGGAGGGCCTAGAGGAGCGGTCCCACGTTGAAGGTCAGGAACTGCGGCGGTAAGGAGATACCCCTCGTCCAAGGTAAGGAGCAGCCGTGAAGAGACAACCCACGCCCAAGGTAAGAGAAACCCAAGTAAGATGGTAGGTGTTGCAAGAGAGCATCAGAGGGCAGACACACTGAAACCATACTCGCAGAAAACTAGTCAATCTAATCACACTAGGACCAGGGCCTTGTCTAACTCAATGAAACCAAGCCATGCCTGCAGGGCAACCCAAGGCGGGCGGGTCATGGTGGAGAGGTCTGACAGAACGTGGTCCACTGGAGAAGGGAATGGCAAGCCACTTCAGTATTCTTGCCTTGAGAACCCCATGAACAGTATGAAAAGGCAAAATGATAGGATATCAAAAGAGAATCTCCCCAGGTCGTTAGGTGCCCAATATGCTACTGGAGATCAGTGGAGAAATAACTCCAGAAAGAATGAAGGGATGGAGCCAAAGCAAAAACAATACCCAGTTGTGCATGTGACTGGTGATAGAAGCAAGATCCGATGCTGTAAAGAACAATATTGCATAGGAACCTGGAATGTCAGGTCCATGAATCAAGGCAAATTGGAAGTGGTCAAACAAGAGATGGCAAGGGTGAACGTCGACATTCTAGGAATCAGCGAACTAAAATGGACTGGAATGGGTGAATTTAACTCAGATGACCATTATATCTACTACTGCGGGCAGGAATCCCTCAGAAGAAATGGAGTAGCCATCATGGTCAACAAAAGAGTCCGAAATGCAGTACTTGGATGCAATCTCAAAAACGACAGAATGATCTCTGTTCGTTTCCAAGGCAAACCATTCAATATCACAGTTATCCAAGTCTATGCCCCAACCAGTAATGCTGAAGAAGCTGAAGTTGAACGGTTTTATGAAGACCTACAAGACCTTGTAGAACTAACACCCAAAAAAGATGTCCTTTTCATTATAGGGGACTGGAATGCTAAAGTAGGAAGTCAAGAAACACCTGGAGTAACAGGCAAATTTGGCCTTGGAATGCGGAATGAAGCAGGGCAAAGACTAAT
Source organism: Oreotragus oreotragus (assembly GCA_006410675.1). Lineage (NCBI taxonomy): Eukaryota > Metazoa > Chordata > Mammalia > Artiodactyla > Bovidae > Oreotragus > Oreotragus oreotragus. Next base: position 974,037 of record SJYX01015307.1, on the reverse strand, counting down.
AGAGTTTTGCCAAGAAAATGCACTGGTCATAGCAAACACCCTCTTCCAGCAACACAAGAGAAGACTCTACACATGGACATCACCAGATGGTCAACACCGAAATCAGATTGATTATATTCTTTGCAGCCAAAGATGGAGAAGCTCTATACAGTCAACAAAAACAAGACCAGGAGCTGACTGTGGCTCAGATCATGAACTCCTTATTTCCAAATTCAGACTTAAATTGAAGAAAGTAGGGAAAACCGCTAGACCATTCAGGTATGACCTAAATCAAATCCCTTATGATTATACAGTGGAAGTGAGAAATAGATTTAAGGGCCTAGATCTGATAGACAGAGTTCCTGATGAACTATGGAATGAGGTTCGTGACATTGTACAGGAGACAGGGATCAAGACCATCCCCATGGAAAAGAAATGCAAAAAAGCAAAATGGCTGTCTGGAGAAGCCTTACAAATAGCACTGAAAAGAAGAGAGGCGAAAAGCAAAGGAGAAAAGAAAAGATATAAGCATCTGAATGCAGAGTTCCAAAGAATAGCAAGAAGAGATAAGAAAGCCTTCTTCAGCAATCAATGCAAAGAGATAGAGGAAAACAACAGAATGGGAAAGACTAGAGATCTCTTCAAGAGAATTGGAGATACCAAGGGAACATTTCATGCAAAGATGGGCTCGATAAAGGATAGAAATGGTATGGACCTAACAGAAGCAGAAGATATTAAGAAGAGGTGGCAAGAATACACAGAAGAACTGTACAGAAAAGATCTTCACGACCCAGATAATCATGAGGATGTGATCACTAATCTAGAGCCAGACATCTTGGAATGTGAAGTCAAGTGGGCCTTAGAAAGCATCACTAAGAACAAAGCTAGTGGAGGTGATGGAATTCCAGTTGAGCTGTTTCAAATCCTGGAAGATGATGCTGTGAAAGTGCTGCACTCAATATGCCAGCAAATTTGGAAAACTCAGCAGTGGCCACAGGACTGGAAAAGGTCAGTTTTCATTCCAATTCCAAAGAAAGGCAATGCCAAAGAATGCTCAAACTACCGCACAATTGCACTCATCTCACACGCTAGTAAAGTAATGCTCAAAATTCTCCAAGCCAGGCTTCAGCAATATGTGAACCGTGAACTCCCTGATGTTCAAGCTGGTTTTAGAACAGGCAGAGGAACCAGAGATCAAATTGCCAACATCCGCTGGATCATGGAAAAAGCAAGAGAGTTCCAGAAAAACATCTATTTCTGCTTTATTGACTATGCCAAAGCCTTTGACTGTGTGGATCACAATAAACTGTGGAAAATTCTGAAAGAGATGGGAATACCAGACCACCTAACCTGCCTCTTGAGAAATCTGTATGCAGGTCAGGAAGCAACAGTTAGAACTGCACATGGAACAACAGACTGGTTCCAAATAGGAAAAGGAGTACGTCAAGGCTGTATATTGTCTCCCTGCTTATTTAACTTATATGCAGAGTACATCATGAGAAACGCTGGACTGGAAGAAACACAAGCTGGAATCAAGATTGCCGGGAGAAATATCAATAACCTCAGATATGCTGATGACACCACCCTTATGGCAGAAAGTGAGGAGGAGCTAAAAAGCCTCTTGATGAAAGTGAAGGAGGAGAGCGAAAAAGTTGGCTTAAAGCTCAACATTCAGAAAACGAAGATCATGGCATCCGGTCCCATCACTTCATGGGAAATAGATGGGGAAACAGTGGAAACAGTGTCAGACTTTATTTTTTGGGGCTCCAAAATCACTGCAGATGGTGACTGCAGCCATGAAATTAAAAGACGCTTACTCCTTGGAAGAAAAGTTATGACCAACCTGGATAGTATATTCAAAAGCAGAGACATTACTTTGCCGACTAAGGTCCGCCTAGTCAAGGCTATGGTTTTTCCTGTGGTCATGTATGGATGTGAAAGTTGGACTGTGAAGAAAGCTGAGCGCCGAAGAATCGATGCTTTTGAACTGTGGTGTTGGAGAAGACTCTTGAGAGTCCCTTGGACTGCAAGGAGATCCAACCAGTCCATTCTGAAGGAGGTCAACCCTGGGATTTCTTTGGAAGGAATGATGCTAAAGCTGAAACTCCAGTACTTTGGCCACCTCATGCGAAGAGTTGACTCATTGGAAAAGACTCTGATGCTGGGAGGGATTGGGGGCAGGAGGAGAAGGGGACGACCGAGGATGAGATGGCTGGATGGCATCACCGACTCGATGAATGTGAGTCTGAGTGAACTCTGGGAGATGGTGATGGATAGGGAGGCCTGGCGTGCTGCGATTCATGGGGTCGCAAAGAGTCGGACACGACTGAGCGACTGAACTGAACTGATTGCCTTCTCCGCACTTTGAAAGCTAGGAATGATTAAACTTATTGAGGAAGGCATGACAAAAGCCCAGATAGGTCAAAAGCTAGTCCTCATGCACCAAGTTGTGAATGAGAAGTAAAAGTTCTTGAAGGAAATTAAAAGTGTTACTTCAGTGAACACACACAAATGATACGAAAGTGAAACAGCCTTACTGCTGATTGATAGGGGGAAAGTTTTAGTAGTCTGGATAGAGGATCAAACCCATGACAACATTCCCTTGAGCCAAAACCTAACCCAGAGCAAGACTTCAACTCTTATCAATTCTTTGAAGGCTGAGAGAGATGAAGAAGCTTCAGAATAAAAGTTTGAAGCTAGAGGAAGTTGATTTGTGAGGATTAAGGAAAGAAAATGTAGCTTCTAAAAATGTAGAAGCTGCAGCAAGTTATCCAAGGGATCTTTGTTGTTGTTCAGTCGCTCAGTAATGTTTGACTCTTTGCAACCCCATGAACTGCAGCACATCAGGCTTCCCTGTCCTTCACTATCTCCCAGAGTTTGCTCAGACTCATGTCCGTTGAGTTGGTGATGTCATCCAACCATCTCATCAAAAGATCTAGATGAGATTCATTAATGAAGATGGCTACACTAAACAACAGACTTGCCTGGTAGCTCAGATGGTAAAGAATCTACCGGTGAATGCAGGAGTTGTGGGTTTGATCCCTGGATCGGAAAGATCCCCTGGAGAAGGAAATGGCAACCCACTGCAGTATTCTTGCCTGGAAAATCCATTGACAGAAGAGCCTCATGGTTGATAGTCCATGGGGTCACAAAAAGAGTCAGACACGACTTAGAAGCTAAACAGCAACAATATTAAACCACAGACTTTCAATGTAGGTGAAACAACCTTCCATTGGAGGAAGATGCTGTCTAGGACCTCATAGCACTGAGAGAATGGATTGCCTGATTTCAAAGCTTCAAATGACAAGCTATCTTGTTAGGATCTAATGCAGCTGGTGGCACTGAATTGAAACCAATGCTGGTTTACCATTCCAAAAATCCTAGGATCTTTAAGAATTATCCTAAATCTACTCTGTCTGTGTTCTATAAATGGAACAACAAAGCCTGGATGACAGCATGTCTGTTTACAAAATGTTTATTAAATATTTTAAGCCTGCTATTGAGACCTACTGCTCAGAAAGAAATATTTCTTCCAAAATATTTCTGCTCATTGACAATGCACCTGGTAACCCAAGAGCTCTGATGGAGATGTGCAGCAAGATTAATGTTGTTTTCATGCTTAACAACACAGCTTTCATTCTTCAGCCTATGGATCAAGGAGTCATTTTGACTTTCAGGACTTATTTTAACAAATATATTTTGTAAGGCTATAGCTGCCATAAATAGTGATTCCGCTGGTGGATCTGGTCAAAGTCAACTGAAAACCTTCTGGAAAGGATTCACTAGCCTAGATGCCATTAAGAATATCCATGATTCATGGGAAGAGATCAAAATAGCAACATTAATAGAAGTTTAGAATAAGTTGATTCCAACTCTCATGGATGATTTTGAGGGATTTAAGACTTTACGGGAAAAAAATAACTGCGGACGTGGTGGGTATAACAGAGGAACCAGAATCAGAAATGGAGACTAAAGATGTGACTGAACTGCTACAATCTTACAATAAATCTTTAAGAGATGAGGAGTTGCTTCTTATGGATGAGCAAAGATAGTGGTTTCCTGAGTTGGAATCTACTCCTGGTGAAGACACCGTGAAGATTGTTGAAATGACATCAAAGGATTTAGAATATGACATATACTTAGTTGATAAAGCAATGGCATGGTTTGAAAAAAATTTTGAAACCAGTTCTACTGTGGGTAAATGATGTCAAACAGCACTGCATGCTGCAGAGAAATCATTTGTGAAAGGAAGAGTCAACTGATGTGACAAACTTCATAGTTGTCTTATTTTAAGATGTTGTCACCTAGACTTTCAGCAACAACTGCTCTGGTCCATCAGCAGCCATCAGCATCAAGGCAAGATCCTCCATCTGGAAAAAGTTTATAACTAACTTAGGGCTCAGATGATGGTTAGCATTTTGTTAGCAATACAGTATTTTTAAGTTAATGGATGTACATTTTTTAGACATAATGCTGTTGCACACTTAATAGACTATAGTACAGTATAAACATATCATAATGCACTGGGAAACAAAAAAATTTATATAACTTGATTTATTGTGATATTTGCTTTATCATGGTAACTGAACTGGAACTATTTCCAAGGTATGCCTAAATGTGTACGTATGTCTATATACCATGTAAGACATGATGGTTTGACATACAGATACATGGTAAAGTGTACACACTTCAGTAGAACTATTTAGCACAACGTCTCTCATAGATACCATGTTGTGTGTGTGTGTGTGTGTGATCAGAGCACCTGAAATCCACTCTTTTAGCAGATTTTCAGTATTCAATGTGGTATCATTCGATGGTCATCATGCTCTTCATTAGATCCTTGGACTTATTCGACTTACTCATTTGCATAACTCCTGCTTTGTACCCTTTGACCAACATCTCTCTATTTCCCTTTCCTGCCCCTGGTAACCACTGTTCTACTCACTGCTTCTATGTATTTGAATGTTTTAGATTCCAAAAATAAGTGCGATCATGCACTTGTCGTGTTTTTTTTTTTTTTCCTTTGTCTGGCTTATTTCATTGTGCTTACTGTCCTCCAAGTTCATTCATGTTTTGCATATGACAGTATCTCCTCTTTTGATGCTGAATAACATTCTTAATATTATATATAATGTATATATCTTACCGTTTATTTTTTCCGTAGCATATCTATTTGTTTACAGTTGAAACATAGTTGACATACATACTGCACTTTCCTTCTCTGCTTATCCTTTGATGGACACTTAGGCTGTTTTTGTATCTTTCATATCACAGGCTATTGTGAGTAATGGTGCAATAACATAGGAACATCTGATCAAAGTATTAATTTTCTTTTGACTATATTCCCAGAAAAGAGATTGCTAGATCATATGGTAATTCTATTTTCAGTTTTTCAGGAGCCTCCATACTGTTTTCCTTTACAGCCCTGCCAGTTTATATTCCCGCCAATAGGGTCCAAGGTTTCCTTTTCTCTGTATCCTCACCAACACTTGTTATCATTTATTTCATTTTTTGTGAAGTGAAAGTTGCTCAGTTGTGTCTGCCTCTTTGCGAGCCCATGGATTATACAGTCCATGGAATTCTCCAGACCGGAATACTTGAAAGGGTAGCCATTCCCTTCTCCAGGGGATCTCCCCAACCCACAGATCGAACCAGGTCTCCCTCATCGCAGGTGGATTCCTTACCAGCTGAACCACCAGGGAAGCCCAAGAATGCTGGAGTGGGTAGCCTGTCCCTTCTCCAGTGGATCTTCTTAACCCAGGAATCAAACCGGAGTCTCCTGAATTACAGGTAGATTCTGTACCAGCTGAACTACTAGGGAAGCCCCTTCATTTTTCAATAGTTGCCATTCTAACAGCTGTGAGTTTAGTTTTGCTTTTACAGATGGTAAAGAGTCTGGTGGCTCAGACGGTAAAGCCTCTGTCTACAACGTGGGAGACCTGGGTTCGATCCCTGGGTTGGGAAGATTCCCTGGAGAAGAAAATGGCACCCCACTCCAGTATTCTTGCCTAGAAAAACACATGGACAGAGGATCCTGGCAGGCTACAGTCCATGGGGTCACTAAGAGTGGGACACAACTGAGCGACTTCACTTTACTTCACTTTATTTATTTTTTTTAAATTTAAATTTTATTTTACTTTACAGTACTGTATTGGTTTTGGACAGCTGTGGGACAACATCTCACTGTGGTTTTGATTTTACTTCCTGAATGACTAATGATATTGAGCACCTTTTCATATACCTGTTGGCCATTTGTATGTCTTCTTCGAAAAATGTCTATTCAAGGCCATTGTCTATTTTTTTAATTGGGCTGTTTTGCTGCTATTTAGTTGTATGAGTTCCTTATGTATTTAGGGTGTTTACTCCTTCTTAAGTATATGAAAAATGAAAAAAGTAAAAGTGTTAGTTGCTCAGTTATGTCTGACCCTTTTGTGACCCCATGGATGTAGCCTGCCAGACTCCTCCTCTCCATGAAATTCTTTTTTTTTTAATTTCAATTTATTTATTTTAATTGGAGGCTAATTAATTTAAATATTGCATTGGTTTTGCCATACATCAACATGAATCCGCCACGGGTGTACACGTGTTCCCAATCCTGAACCCCCCCTCCCACCTCCCTCCCTGTACCATCCCTCTGGGTCATCCCAGTGGACCAGCTCCAAGCATCCTGTATCTTGCATCTAACCTAGACTGGTGATTCATTTCTTATATGATATTATACGTGTGATAATGCCATTCTCCCAAATCATCCTACCCTTTCCCTCTCCCACAGAGTCCAAAAGACTGTTCTATACATCCGTGTCTCTTTTGCTGTCCCACATACAGGGTTATCGTTACCATCTTTCTAAATTCCATATATATATGTGTTAGTATACCGTATTGGTGTATTACTCAGCCATTAAAAAGAATACATTTGAATCAGTTCTAATGAGGTGGATGAAACTGGAGCTGATTATACAAAGTGAGGTAAGCCAGAAAGAAACTCCATGAAATTCTTTAGGCAAGAATGTGGGAGTGGGTTGCCATTCCCTCTCCAGGGGATCTTCCTGACCCAGGGATCAAACTCAGGTCTCCTGCATTGCAGGTGTTTTTATCATCTGAGCCACCAGGGAATCCCTATCAAGTATATGGTTTGCAGATATTTTTACCAATCCATAGGTCTCATTAAAAAGAATACATTTGAATCAGTTCTAATGAGGTGGATGAAACTGGAGCTGATTATACAAAGTGAGGTAAGCCAGAAAGAAACTCCATGAAATTCTTTAGGCAAGAATGTGGGAGTGGGTTGCCATTCCCTCTCCAGGGGATCTTCCTGACCCAGGGATCAAACTCAGGTCTCCTGCATTGCAGGTGTTTTTATCATCTGAGCCACCAGGGAATCCCTATCAAGTATATGGTTTGCAGATATTTTTACCAATCCATAGGTCATCTTTCAACTTTTTGAAAATTGTCCTTAGCCGAATAATGTTTTATTTTTTCTATCCCTTGATCTGCATTGTGTTTAATCATGCCATGAGTGTCAGGGAGCATGCAATACCAACTCATTGTTAAAATAAACTTGGTATTAAAAGAAACAACATTAAGCCCTAGTTTCAAAATACTATGGACAAATGCTATAACCTTTGTTAAAAAATCATGAACCTACAGTTCTATATACAAGTTGCTATTCTAGGCACAGAAGTTGGGCAATGAATTAAAACATGAAAGTCACATACTAGTATAATGGAGAATATCTTATATACACCAATCCAACACCTGACCCAACAGTTATACCATCCTCTTTTGCTGGCTTCAGCAATACGTGAACTGTGAACTTCCTGATGTTCAAGCTGGGTTTAGAAAAGGCAGAGGAACCAGAGATCAAATTGCCAACATCCGCTGGATCATGGAAAAAGCAAGAGAGTTCCAGAAAAACATCTATTTCTGCTTTATTGACTATGCCAAAGCCTTTGACTGTGTGGATCACAATAAACTGTGGAAAATTCTGAAAGAGATGGGAATACCAGACCACCTAACCTGCCTCTTGAGAAATCTGTATGCAGG
>SJYX01015307.1:801259-961509 GCA_006410675.1 Oreotragus oreotragus | reverse complement strand
ACGACCGAGGATGAGATGGCTGGATGGCATTACGGACTTGATGAACGCGAGTCTGGGTGAACTTCGGGAGTTGGTGATGGACAGGGAGGCCTGGCGTGCTGCGATTCATGGGGTCGCAAAGAGTCGGACACAACTGAGCGACTGAACTGAACTGAACTGAACTTCTGCGTGTGTTCCATGTTCCATATTTCAGAACAAAAGAAGATAGATGCCATTGTGAATCTATTGGATCACTGGAAATAATATTATATAGTTACTGAAAAGAACTTAAATTATTAAACCATCCCTTTCATTTGATCAACAGGAAACTGAGGCTCAGACAGGAGCTATAACTAGATGGTGAGCTGTTAAACGCAGAGGCTGTTTTAATATTCTTTGCAGCCCTAATAGACATGCTGTTGTTATTGCTTACCCACTCAGTCATGTCCAACTCTTTGTGACCCAAAAGACTGCAGCCCTCCAGGCTCCGCTGTTCATGGGATTCTCCAGGCAAAAATACTGGAGTGGGTTGCCATTTCAAGTGTATGCTTAGGTACATGCCCCTTAGTGTGATATATGTCTGTCTGTCATTTAAAGAAAGTGGTGAGTTAAATATATGCTCAAAAGCCCCTTGCCCCACGAAATATAGTCACAAAAAGAAACTACAATCCTCGAGCAAGTCTTGCTCACCTATAGTAGTTTAGTCACTGTCATGTCTGACTCTCGTGACCCTATGGACTGTAACCCACCAAATCCTCTGTCCATGAGATTTCCCAGGCAAAAATACTAGAGCAGGTTGCCATTTCCTTCTCCAGAGGATCTTCCCAACCCAGGGATCAAATCTGGATCTCCTGCATTACAGGTGGTCTCCTTATTCACCTATGAAATCCTACAAAAGGCACCTAGCACTCCAATTGGATTATGAATGCTCAGAAATGCTTTCTCTCTCTGGCTGGTACTCTTTTAATGAGCCCACAATGTGTGTTGGGGAAATTTAATCACATTGATATCTACTTCTTGGACCAGGAGGGCTTAAGTTTTATTGAACATATTAATATGGATTTGTTTGTTTGCTTATTCTGTTGGGCCTTCAGAAAAGCCAATATCCTTGGAAAGACTGTCCAAAGCATAGAAAGCTTTCCTTGCTTTTTGTTATGAAACATCTGGAATCTAGCTGAAAATTATGGACCCCTAGATCTTTTTTTCATTTTTCTTTTTCTTTTGGGGTGAAAGTCAAATCATAACAATTTGAGATTTCTGGAAATAATATTATTTTACAGTAGGAGTTTTGTGCCCATTTCAGACCATAATTTCCAATTCTCTTTTCACACTCAAGGGTACAGTGATGAACGGTACCAGCTGTGTAATTGTAGTTTTCGAGTTTCTCAGTAGACGGCAATGTAATAATGTGAAGCTTCAGTGCTATTGGTAGTCAAGAAGTCTTGGCAGCATTCAGTTCCTGCTTGTGCTTTTGTTCATCACAGTATTTCAGCAGCCCTGAGCTCCATTCAGACTCCTTATTTCAGGGCACATGATGTGAAGGTTCCCCTCCTGTGTGACTCAAAGATCTAGGCTGGGAGTTCCAGCCAATTTTCCACCATTGTGGACCTGACTTCCACTTCAGAGACTGGCCTGACTGTTTCTGCATGGAGAATCTTATCCTCACCCAGTTGATCCTTTCTTGCCACCTTCAGGGTATAATACATTTAGTAAGGATTTGATTGGAGGAGAAGAGCCACTCTAGTTGAAGGGCTTTCAGATAAGTTGCTGCCAAGACCTTTTTTAGGAAAATAGTTCTACTGAGACACCTTCTGCAGCTTAGAAATCAATGCACAATCTGTTGGCACACACCTGCATATTACAAACAGCCAAGGTGACATAGAAGAAATATGCAAGAGCCCATCCTGGGTCCTTATCCAGAGGGAGACAACTAGCAGCCTCTTGGCAGGACCTGGCCTCCAGAGTGTTTAGTTTGGCACTCAACGTTGGCCCGCACAGTGTTTTATATTTGAATTATTTAATAACCAAAAAGGGGGATGGATTTCACATAAATCTTTAAATATCCAAATTCCTTTGAAAAACACTTGGGTAATCCTTGGCCCTGATCCCCCATATCTTCAAAAAGGCTATAAAAAAGCAGCTTTTGCCCTCTTTCAGAAAAGCCCAGTCACTCCCACTTCTCCACAGTCCCTTGCACACCTTTTTTTTTCCCCAAACTGATGTCTTACCACCTATCCTCAGAGAGCATTTTATATACCAATTTCATTAATTTAAGTTCCCTACACAGGGCCTCTAAACACTTGATTTTCTTGAGCAGAATAATACCTTCTGACCTTTTTTAGGAACTAGGACAAAAAAGATCTTCCTAAGGGAATAAGTAGGTGGATTTTCTCTTCTAGGTTCAGGTGACTTTGGGAGTCACATGATTCAATATCACAAGCATAATTTGTTTCAGTGAAAAGCACTATGTTATTTAAATTTTCAAGCAACATTATAGGATGTCAGGAAAAATAATAAAGACCAAAATCTCTGCTTTATAATTGGTTAATGTATTCATTAACTTATTCAGCAAACATCATTGTGTGTCACTTAAGATTTTCCACCGTTCAAGTCAAGAAATGTAGCTTTGACTGATTAACATCTAATACATTTCCTCAACTACTAATTGGTTACTCAGTTGTACAATTAATACAGGAATGGCAGAATAAATGCTTCATTCTTTCGCTTTATTCACCAGTTTTAAAAATAATAAATTGACTCTCTAAAATTCTCTGCTGGTGAAGTGTTTTTTATTTTTATTCATTATTATTATTATTATTTTACTTTACAATATTGTATTGGTTTTGCCACATATCAACATGAATCCACCACGGGTGTACAAGTGTTCCCAATCCCGAACCCTTCTCCCACCTCCCCCTCCCTACCCACACCATCCCTCTGGGTCATCCCAGTGTACCAGCCCCAAGCATCCTGCACCCTGTATCGAACCTAGACTGGCGATTCGTTTCTTATATGATATTATACATGTTTCAATGCCGTTCTCCCAAATCATCCCACCCTCTCCCTCTCCCACAGAGTCCAAAAGACCGTTCTATACATCTGTGTCTGTTTTTCTGTCTCGCATACAGGGTTATCGTTACCATCTTTCTAAATTCCATATATCTGCGTTAGTATACTGTACTGGTGTTTTTCTTTCTGGCTTACTTCACTCTGTATAATCGGCTCCAGTTTCATCCGCCTCATTAGAACTGATTCAAATGTATTCTTTTTAATGGCTGAGTAATACGCCATTGTGTATATGTACCACAGCTTTCTTATCCATTCATCTGCTGATGGACATCTAGGTTCCTTCCATGTCCTGGCTATTATAAACAGTGCTGCGATGAACATTGGGGTACACGTGTCTCTTTCAGTGCACACCGAGGAAACCAGAATTGAAGTTAGTTTTTTAAAATGTTATTATTACCTTATGGATTTAAGCATAGTTAATACTTTGGAGCTCAGATTTCTGAGTAATACGCCATTGTGTATATGTACCACAGCTTTCTTATCCATTCATCTGCTGATGGACATCTAGGTTCCTTCCATGTCCTGGCTATTATAAACAGTGCTGCGATGAAGATTGGGGTACACGTGTCTCTTTCAATACACACCAAGGAAACCAGAATTGAAGTTAGTTTTTTAAAATGTTATTATTACCTTATGGATTTAAGCATAGTTAATACTTTGGAGCTCAGATTGTTCCATCTTTCACTCAATAAGAGCTCCTTCAAGTTTGCTCCCATATCACGTTGTTGTATTCTATAGTCTTTGATTGCTTCCTTGCTGTGTGTCATGACATGATATTTGAGGCTTCCCTTATTCATTTCTTCTGAGGAATAGATGAAGAATTAGTGTTAGTAGCAAAGTATTTTGCATATTTATGTTTAAGAACAGTTATACTTTTAGTTTCTATTGATTGGTCTATATGCTGATAAAAATTCTGTTATGATATTGTTAATAATTTTAAATGGACTCACAATTTTTAAATACAATTGCATCTGCATAGTTAAAAATGGCTTTCCAAATATATACAATACATATGATTTATTCAGTCAACAGACAGTGATTGATGTGTATTTGCATAAACACTGAGCTACAAGGAGATCATCTTCCAAATTATTAAATCCATGTACCATTGACTGAAGTATAAATGAAGGAAACTTAAGCTCAGGAAACAACAGCTCACTCTTACTCAAAATTCCTCATCACTTTCTTAAAATTCCTCATCACTTTCTTTATCTGGGTCCTACAAGGTAAAGTCAGTGGACCACTTACCTGTCTCTTATACACATCTTATTTAACTTCTATGGAGAGTACATCATGAGAAACGCTGGCCTGGAAGAAACACAAGCCGGAATCAAGATTGCCGGGAGAAATATCAATAACCTCATACTCTTACTCAAAATTCCTCATCGCTTTCTTAAAATTCCTCATCACTTTCTTTATCTGGGTCCTACAAGGTAAAGTCAGTGGGCCACTTACTGGGTAATAGATTATGAACAAGAATATATGTAGCATTTTAAATAACATTTTCCTTATTAAATAATTAATTCATGGATTAATTTTTAGAAAACTTAGAGAAGAGAGGAAAAATCATCCAAAAATTGATATAATCTGTACCACCTAAAAACAACCACATTGTCAGTAATATGAGATACTTTTTTACATTGTTGAAGTTGCATGGGTATGTGTGTCTGTAGATATATTTATATGCATATGCTATAAATTAGACCATATTGTGTTTATGATTTTACAATTGTTTGTAACTTAATATGAATTATTACATATTCATGTTCTTCAGCATTGATTAAAAACATGAGCCATTAAAGATCTATCTATGCACAACTCTGTGTCTCCCTGGTGGCTTAGATGGTAAAGAATCTGCTTATAATGCAGAAGACTCAAGTTTGATCCCTGGATCAGGAAGATTCTGCTGGAGAAGAGAATGGCTACCCACTCCAGTAGTCTTGCCTTGAGAATTCCATGGACAGAGGACCCTGGTGGATTACAGTTCATTGGGTCACAAAGACTCGGACATGAATGAGCTGAGTGACTAATACTAATGATAGTCTAATAAAGTAGAGTATAGATGTCCTGTTATCCCACTAGTGGACCTTAAGTCTGATCCCAATTGGTTGAGTATTTTAAGTAACACTGCAAAGAACATGTTTATGAAAAATATTTTGTCCATATCTCTAATTGTTTACTTAGAATAAATTTCCATGTGTAAAAGTATGTATGAACGGTATGAAAACTTTCATTGCTCTTTATGCAAATGGATTTTTAGAAGATTTGCTTTGAAAGTATTTTGTATTCTCACCAGTGACATAAGAATATGTAGTATGTAAATGCTTTTATATTCTATTAATGTTTGCTGCACTTAAGTTCATAGAATGCCCTTTTACATTTTATCTTATTTTCTTCTCCATGGAAATCAGGGTAGTATCATCTTGATTTTATGTAAAAAGAATCTAAGTCATTACGTAATTAAGTAATTAATATTCCCCCAAGGCCTCTGCTAATAAGTAATATGGCAGAGACTGCTCTGAAGTGTTCTTTCCCCTAAACCATACAAAAGAGGTCTAGTTAGAGATCTGGCTCACTCTATCTCTCCCTCTGTATCTGTTTCTCTGTCTGTCTCTTTTGCCTTCCTTCCCCTTTTCTCTCTCATTCTCTCTCATTCATCTCTATCTCCTTTGGACTCAATAAAATATAGTCTCAATGCTATATTATGACTGTTACTCTATCAACTGAGTTGTATCATAAAAAACTCCCTGTATGTGTGTGTGTGTGTGTGTGTGTGTGTGTGTGAGTGTGCATGTGTTTAGGTCAGCTTTAAGACTTAAATCCTAAAACTCAAGCTATTTATGTTTGTTCTAAAGCATTACTGCTCCAGCTCATTAGGGTGTTTCCTTCCAGTTGCCATTAGTTTGACTATTATTTATTCAGACTTCTCCAAAAATTGACTCATGTACACCCTTCTCTCTCCTTCCTCGTTACCCTCCTCCCCCTCCTAGTCTTCTGTGAGGGATAAATCACATTTTTTGTTGGCAATTGTCTTGTAAGGAGAATTCAGCACAACACTGAGATTTACTCGGTCTAAAATTAGCTGGCCCTGATTCTTATTATTTAATTGCTCCCTATGGTTATGTTACTTCACCTAGATGATGCCAGAAATACCTGTGCAGGCTCTGATGTAGAAGCTGGGGAAATGACAGGGGCAAGGAGAACCCAGTTTCCTTATGCCTGGGGCTTTACTATTGACTCAAGCACACTAGTTTTCCCCTGTGTGAAACAAACACTCACACGCATATTTAAATAGTTTTATCTTCTCTTCTTATTGGGTGAACATGCCCAAGCAGGAGCAAAAGGCAGAGGAAAGACATTGAGATGCTCATTTCCTGAAAAGGAGTACTGCGTAGATTTGGCCCCTTAGTCCAGGAGTAATTGGGCTATGTATTATTCTTGGACAGGAGCACCAAAGGGAAGGAATTTAGAGACTTGAAATGGAAAGATTGGGTGTTACTCAGCCTCTGATGACTGCCTTCAAAGTCAACAAAGTTAAGCAGCTGGAGTTGAAAGAAGTCATATTTGTAGTGAGGAAAGACTAGACCACTCTTAACTGATCCCTTGATTTTTATTTTAGCTGCTTCTTTTTTAACTTTGTTATTGTAAAGATCACCTATTTTAATGAACCTTAGTCCTTTAAACATTTGCAAACACCTCGTTGAGAATCTCTTTTCTGGTGGGAGTGGGAGTGGGTGGGGTGGGTTGAGAATACTCTCTGCCTAGATTCTTCTTGACAAACATTTGGATTCCATTTTATTTTTGGACCCTAAATTCCTAATTCGAGAGGCTATCTTATTTTTGGTATGTGCTTTTGATTGCAAAAAAAGTAGCTTAGTCCAATATTTCCCACCCTAAATCAAGTTTTTGAGAACCATAAATAGGCCATTAAAAACTTTATACTTTTCCAGTGAGATTAGGAGGGGAATGTTCCAATAAGTTCACACCATTGTTTTAATGTCTCTGAGTGATCATAAGAGTAAGCCAAAAATCACACAATCAACCTCTAAGATGAACAAGACCTAGAATAAGGAACAAAGCAGTTTAAAACTGATGTACAATTCTTTTACAAATAATTGAATTATATTCCCCAGGAGTGCCATGTATAGGATAATACTATTATTTCTTGTACTTCTCTCTGTAGTTATTATTGATCTTTATTGCCACTACCTCAACTATAAAACATGTAGGTTATTCCCTCATGTAACCAGCAATCTTTTGGCCCATACATTTGGCTACTCTAATAACTACAGAGAATAAATTTTAGCAATGAAGAACCATCAGAGAAGTATAGCAACTACTTGCTTTCATAAACATAGTTAGGTATAGCTCGAGATGATTACTTGATTAACATTTATTTGCGAGATATGATAAGATTAGATTTGTAGTAAAAGTAAATATGCTTCCTGGATAAATTTATATGAGAGAAAAAAATCAGTTTTGAATGTCTGAGTTACTTATTCATGGTAACTTAAAAAAAGGAACTAAAGAACAGAGTTGATCATTCTGTAATACATTTCAGCAACAAGGAAGGTCTGATAAGGGGAAAAATATTTAGTAATGTACATAAAGGATAATCCCAGATTAAATGATCAGAAGTGACATTCCATAGCAATTATTTTCCTGGTTTATTACAAAGCTGCTTCCCTTTTTAATCTTTAACATGGAAAAGAGATGTTACTGAGATTGCTAAAGTTCATGTCTGACAAAATATCTTGATATTCTGAAGCAGTAAATGTCACTGAGCTTCAAAGGGGCAGAAATCTAAGTGAGATACTCATGGCTTAGGGAGGTATGTGTGTGGTCATATGTGTCTCTCCGTGTGTTTCTGGTTGGAGAAGATTAGATGAATAGATGGGTCATGTTCCATGGTGAATTGTCAGCCCAGGAGATTTTTAATCTTTATGCCTGGAATAGAAACAATTTTGGCTGACATATACTAGAAAAGGGATGATTAATGAATTGGAACTAATTTTAAGGACATGTCAATCTTTCAAAACAAAACAAAACAAAAGTCTGTGTGTGGTATTATTTGCAAGTTGCTTGCATGATGAGTCTTAACAGAGTTCTTGCCACATGGGTTACCTGAATAAATTAATCAATAAGGAGAGAGAGCTAGCTTGTGCCAAGCAATTACTGCATCTGATAATATATTCTAGCATAACAAAAAAATATATATGTTATGATACTGATATAAAATGGATCAGTTAGTTAGAACTGATATAATATAATTAACACAGTATGTGTAAAATAAATACCCCAAACAAGGAGAACATCAGGTTTGTTCATTAAGTGGTGCTCTAATAGGATACCAATTTGGAAAAGGAAAAGATATATTAAGGCTTACTGAGTCGAACAGCAAGGATTGCACATTCTTACCTCCACTCTGTCTTGAAACTCCAGTAAAGGATGTTCTAAAAATAAATATACAAAGCACAGAGAAATTGAGAAATGGCAACAGCAACAAGATGAGTGCTAAAATACTTAACAGACCTGAAAAAACAATCAAACAAACAAAAACTGAATTCTAATTCAGCAGTGGAGAAAGCTGAGCAGGTCCTCAATCTGTACCACAGATCTCTCAAGAGGCTCAGAAATTGTCAGCACCAGTTACCTCTGAAAGTGTGGAGGATGAGGTGTATGAAGAAGTTGTTGAAAACAGGAGGTTGGATTAAGTTCTGCTTTAAGATGCAGTTAAGCCACCAAATTCTTTCCCTTTTTTACCCAGCTGGAAGGTTTCTCTTCTGTCACCCTGGCAGAAGAGGAAGTTTATTCTCTGGAGAGGTTGCATATCCCTGGATTAGGAATATTTGGTGAATTTGAAGGAAAAAAAAATCTTACTGCCAAATTGAGAGATTTCACAAAATTTTGTGCACTGAATGTTCAGTGAGTGCTCTGTAACACTCTTTTCTCACTTTGATCTCAGAATACTAGGAACTTGGCTTACACTTTCTTTAATACACTGGATGGTTCATCTGTGCAGAATTTCAATGGTCCAACAAGAAAAGACATTAAGGCGTACATCAGTATTTTCTTCATGATATAGCCCAGTCACATCATTCGTAAAAGTGAAGCCCAAAGTTGACAGCATACACAGTGCCTAGCAGTTCCCATCACCCTGCACAGATCCACTCTTGACCATGAGCAGACAGAGTATGATCTCCTGGTATTTGAGAAAAACTATTAATTAAAAAGATAGAGACTAAAATAAATAAGTAGAACACATCAGCATGGATGGAATTTAATTATACAGGGATACAGAACATATTCAAAATATCATTATATTATAAATAACTGAGATTTTGCATCAATGAAACAAGAATACTATGCCAAAAAAAGGGATAATATGACTCCAAGGAAAAAAGGTCTTGAAAATTAAAACTATATATAAAATATGATTAAATGATTCTAAGCTTTAGAAGCTAATGATGAGGCGTTCTCTCAGAAAGTTAAATAGAAATGGAAAATATGAAAGAAAAATATTAGAAGATTGTCTTATGAGTATCCATACACAAAATTATAGTTCTAAATAGACAAATCAGAGAAAACAGAAGAGAAAATCATCAAGAAATAATGTTATATAATGAAAATTTAAGGACTTCCCTGGTGGCTCAGATGATAAAGCGTCTGTCTACAATGTGGGAGACCCGGGTTCGATCCCTGGGTCAGGAAGATCCCCTGGAGAAGGAAATGGCAATCCACTCCAGTACTATTGCCTGGAAAATCCCATGGACAGAGGAGCCTGGTAGGCTACAGTCCATGGGGGAATGGATCAAAACAGAATGACACCCTGCCAATACAAATTTCAGTGGTCAAGAAAAGATCTTGAAGCTCCCAGGGCAAGAAAAAAATCAGTTATACTAAAGATTATACATAAAGTCTTTGGACTTTGTAGAAACAGAGCAATACCTTAAAAACTATTATGGAAAGGTCTTCACATTTTTCAGGGGAAATGTTTTCTAACCTATAATTCTGTACTCAGTCAAATTAGTAAATATGAGTAGAATAAGGATATTTTTGGAGAAACAATATCACTAAAAATTTATCTCATTCTCACCCTTTCTTAGAGAGCTGTTTTAGGGTGTGTTCCACTAACCAAGAAAGTAAAAGTAAGAGAGAAGAAGACAGGATCTAGGAAACAGAACAGTCCACTCAAGTAAGTCCCAGCAGGAATGCCCTTGATATGATGGTGTGGCAGAGATTTCTGCTGCTGCTGCTGCTGCTAAGTCGCTTCAGTCTTATCCATGGGATTTTCCAGGCAAGAGTACTGGAGTGGGCTGCAGAAATCTCTTCTCCAGAAAGTTCTAGTAGTCAGTAAAAATTCCTTTCCTTTTCCTTTTAAGTACATAGTTAGACTATCTACCAAACTCTCTTGCTTTAAATGTGGCCTCAGGACTGAGTCCTGTGGATACAAGTAATTGTGGTACTCCCAGGCTACTCTTTTCAAGAAGTAGAAGTGCCTCTTCTAACTCTCCTTGAAGCAACTGGATACAGAAGATGATAGATGGTAAATTTACAAGATGAAAGAACCCCGGATTCCAAATTGGCTACATGGAGGAGACACACCCATATCGGGACCACCATCTTAGATGGTTACTTGAACAGGAAATAAGTTTCTGTTTTAGGAGTCTGTCATTGCAGCCTATGCTAAGTACTAGGAATTTTGAAAAGAAATACTAGGATAAAAGTTGTGTAACAGGGCTAGAGAGTGATCTAACCAGTCCAGAATTGGAGTAGGTCACAGGTTCTGAAATAGAAGTTTTCCACAAGATGAAACTGATAGAAAACTGGATGTGTTTGAACACTGAGGAAAAGATGAGGGTGAATTAGCTGTAATAACACCGGCAACAAAGAAACCAAAGTAAATGACACGTTCATTGACTCCAAGGAGAACAAAGTTTATGTGAAATAAGGAAAGTAATTATATCTAGCTGCATGATCAGTTATAAATAACATTTCATAACTTTAATAGATTGATCTGAGCAACATAAATATATATAAGTTTACTGGGGAGATGAGAGTATGAAAGTGTGCCTGTGTGTAGTAATGTGGCGTGCGGAAAGAGAGTTAAGTTCATATCTCCCATCTTGAGATGTCTAAAACTGAAAAAATACAAAAATGAATGATACAAGCACTGTTGTTGTTTCATCTCTAAGTTGTGTCTGACTCTTTTATAACTCCATGGACTGTACCACGCCAAACTCCTCTGTCCACGGGATTTCCCAGGCAAGAATACTGAAGTGATTTGCCATTTCTCAAAGTAAATGACACGTTCATTGACTCCAAGGAGAACAAAGTTTATGTGAAATAAGGAAAGTAATTATATCTAGCTGCATGATCAGTTATAAATAACATTTCATAACTTTAATAGATTGATCTGAGCAACATAAATATATATAAGTTTACTGGGGAGATGAGAGTATGAAAGTGTGCCTGTGTGTAGTAATGTGGCGTGCGGAAAGAGAGTTAAGTTCATATCTCCCATCTTGAGATGTCTAAAACTGAAAAAATACAAAAATGAATGATACAAGCACTGTTGTTGTTTCATCTCTAAGTTGTGTCTGACTCTTTTATAACTCCATGGACTGTACCACGCCAAACTCCTCTGTCCACGGGATTTCCCAGGCAAGAATACTGAAGTGATTTGCCATTTCCTCCTCCAGAGGATCTTCTCCACATCTCCTGCTTTGGCAGTAGGATTCTTTATCAGTGAGCCACCTGGGAAGCCCCTATATATAGAAATATAGACAGGGGATGACACTGAAAAAGGGTGGTATCGAGGGGATAGCAGCAAGGGATTCATATTTTATAATAAAGTATATAGGCATTACATGTATAAAAAAGACAATATTATTAACATTTATATCCATATTTCATATAAAAATATTTCATATGGATCAAAAACAGAGTAAACATTTTAGTAAAGTTCAATCAGAGTGAAACAGGACACAAATTTAATAATATTAGAGTGAGGGGGGAAAACTTCCTCTGTTTGAAGCTATATAAGTAACTAAGGGGAAAACATCTGTGTAATAAAAAGAAAAACTAAAATGAAAGAAAAACCTGAAAAACACTTTATCAATTATAAGAAAGAGTTAATTTTTATTATGAAATAACTCATTTAAATATATAAGAAAAATAACACCTCAGTAGATGAACAAAAAAATAAGTGATAGGGAGTGGAAATGGCTAATTATGATCCAATTTGCTGTTGATTTAAGTAAGTTAACAAATAAAAAGCTACCTTTATACTTATTTCAACTTAAAAATGGTAACTCTCTCTTGAAATTGTGATCAGCTTATGTTATATGTACATACATAACTAGTCTCAATGCAAATATTTATGTTCTACTTGACAGTATGATAATTAACAGCAGTAATTAATGGAATCTTCAAACTTTTTGGCAAAGGCTCAGAGACCTAAAGGACTTCCCTGGTGGCTTAGATAGTAAAGAATATGCCTGCAATGCAGGAGACCCAGGTTTGAGTTTCATCCCTGGGTCGGGAAGAGCTAAACGTTGTCCTAAGTAAATAATTAACCAAAGAAAATAAAGTCATCATGGTAGGAGAAAGAAATAAATTATAATTCCCCACACCATAGAATGGCAACATAATTATTAATATAAAAACTATGCTACAAGTTGACCAGATTATTATATGTAGTATGAAAATACAGAATATAATACATATGAAAATACTTGGTAGATGTAAAGACTTTATTAATATGTGGAGTTATTATTATCATGCGTGCTGTTGGGAACACTGCTTTGGCAGAATTATTCTTTCTCAACCACAGACAGAGATTTATCTCCCTGCCTCCATATGTGACACATTAGACGTTACTTGAGCTCAAGGTCAGTTTTTAACTTTGGCTTCTTAGAGAAACGATGGAATAAACCAAAGATCAATGTGAATATTTTCCAAGAAAATCATCCAAGAGGAATACCCAGGGAATGATGGAAAGCATTCCAAGGACCCCACAGGAAGAACAAGTCTTTGTCTGAGAGCTCTGGGCTGCTCTAATAACTTCATCTTAGCCATTGTTCAACTCATCATTGGGAAAGACTGGCTCCTTGGTCAATTTCTATCACATTTCAGTATCTATAAGGGGCTGTATGTCTTTGAGGGCCTCAAGCAGAAAGACTTAATCATATGACTGCAGCTTTAAAAAAAAAGTATTATTTATGCCCAATCATTACAGTTGAATCTGAGATCAACTTTGAATTCTCTTCCTTCAATTTAAAAGTATATATTGGTAAATTTTCAGGTTGGGAAGCTCCCTGAATCCAACAATTAGTTTAGGGATAATTGTTTGGGGATACTCCTTTGAGAGTTCTTCTTTTGTTTTTGATTATTGAGATGAATGGATTTCCCTGGCGGCTCAGTGTTACTCTCCCTGGTGGCTTAGTGGACTCTCCCTGCCAGTGCAGGAGACATGGGTTTCATCCCTGATCCCTGATCTGGAAAGATCCCCTGGAGAATGAAGTGTCAACCCATGCCAGTATTCTTGCCTGGGAAATCCCATGGACAGAGGAGCTTGGCAGGCTACAGTCTATGGGGTCACAAAGAGTGAGAATGACTTAGCAATTACAGCAACAACCATGTTGAACATGGAAAGATCAGAGATAACCTCGATTGCTATTTTCATGGTTTGTTGTTTGGGGAGCAAGAAAAATAAAGTGCATGTATATACTGAAATTTCTCAGTCATATTATCTGAACAATACTACTTACTGTAAAATGAGTTTTGCTAATGGCTATTTTGTTTGCCATCATCTCTATATATTTTGCAGTAAAATGTCCACTCAAGTCTTTTGTACACTGATTGTTACTTTACTGCTAAGTATATATGAGGTCTTCCAGAGAACAAAAATTTTGATTAGATTCAGTTTATCAATATCTCCTTTTATGTATCATGCTTTTGCTGTCATGTTTAAGAACACTGTCTAGCTCTTTATCCCAAAGATTTTCTTCTATTTCTTTTTCCCTAAAAGTTGCATAGAATTACATTTTAACTTTTCATTTAAATCTATGATGATCCATTTTGTGGTAATTTTTGTATCAAGTGTGAGGATTTTTTGTTTTTGATTTTTATTTTTCACTTGGATATACAATTGTTCCAACCTTATTTCTTGGAAAGACCACCCATTCTGTATTGAACTTCTTTTGCAAAATCATCAGAAATCAGTTGGATATATTTGTGTAAGTCAATTCCTAGGTCCTGTTATGTTCCATTGATCTGTGTGACCATTCTTCCACTAATACCACATGGTCTTGCATAGTGTAGCTGTATTGCAATTTTTAATGTTAAGTATAGAGTGATCAATGGATATGAGTTTGAGCAAACTCCAGGAGAGTGAAAGACAGGGAAGCCTGGCATGCCACAGTCCATGGGGTCACATAGAGCGACTGAACAATGAACAGCAGCAGCATAGACTTATTAACCTCACATTCTTCTTTTAAAGTTTGTTAAGAATTTTTCTGTCTAAATTTGCGAGAGATATGACTTTGTTTTTCTGATGAATTAATTTATATCTTTACTTTTCTACTTAACCATGACAGTACCGTTATTATCACCTTCTGATATCATTTCAATATAAATATTCCATGTTATTGTAAATTCTTCAGAATTCTTACTTTTTATGGCTATTCATTTTAGAGCTATGCCATCATTCTCTTATTGTTAGACTTTTTTTTATCATAAGAATATTAGCTTTCTTTTTTAATTTCTATTATAATATTGGTGTACAAATCTCTTAAGGAATACAGTTAGTTTTGTGTTTTGCTTTATTAAATATAAAAGAGTCAGAGGAGGACAACCATGAGGGACAAAGTTATGAAAAAACATAGACTTTAGTGTCAGAAAGACAGCAAATTCATCTTTCATTATCATAAGAATATTAGCTTTCTTTTTTAATTTCTATTATAATATTGGTGTACAGATCTCTTAAGGAATACAGTTAGTTTTGTGTTTTGCTTTATTAAATATAAAAGAGTCAGAGGAGGACAACCATGAGGGACAAAGTTATGAAAAAACATAGACTTTAGTGTCAGAAAGACAGCAAATTCATCTTTCATTCTATTGCTTTCTAGCTGATACCTGATGTTCCTGAGTCTCTGTACTCCTCCTCTTAACATGGAAGCTCACCAAAGCAATGCATATAAAATCCTCAGTCCACACTGGGTATTCATACATCTTACATAGCAGTTCTTTTTCCCCTTCCCCTGCTCCCTCTACTCCCCTGTCTCACACTCTTACTGAATAAAATTATAATGTGTTATCTAGCATGACCTTCGGGGAAGGCAATGGCACCCCACCCCAGTACTCTTGCCTGGAAAATCCAATGGACGGAGCAGCCTGGTGGGCTGCAGTCCATGGGGTCGCTAACAGACTGAGCGACTTCACTTTCACTTTTCTCTTTCATGCATTGGAGAAGGAAATGGCAACCCACTCCAGTATTCTTGCCTGGAGAACCCCAGGGATGGGGGAGCCTGGTGGGTTGCCGTCTATGGGGTCACACAGAGTCGGACACGACTGAAGTGACTTAGCAGCAGCAGCAGCAGCATGACCTTTTAAGAAGAATTTTTAAAATACCAGATTAAAAAATAATTGATACTATTATTTTAAACAGTTTGCATTTTGCCTCTGTAGAAGTAAATTAGTTGGAAATGGGATATGGGATAAACAGACTGTAGGATTTATTGTGCATGAAATGTGTGGGTGAAACAGAGAGAATTATTAATTCTGTTCATGAAATACAAAGCTAAATAAAAATAAAACAGTAAGGAAAACAATGTTAGCATACATTAAACAGTCAACACGACATAGCATGGCAATCAAGTGCCTTACAATTTCCAGAAGTCTCTTTATTCCATAGCAACCATATTTGGATGTCTCACAAATGGTGATTGCCCTATAAAGAGACCCAGAGGGTTTCTGCCTGATCTTTATTACTGATGATATGATGATGATAATGATGATTATGAGGCTGAAAATGATAATGGAGAAGAAATGGAGGCCAATGGGAGAAAAAAAAAGGTGGGGGGGAGTGTGTGGAAAAAGATTAGGTAATATACATCAGCTATTGAATGCCTATTTGGGATTTTTTTTTTTTCTGATGACAAAGAATCTAGGATCATTTATTCCTTCTACTTTCTATTATCTTCTACTTATTTTCATCTTATTTGTACATCCTGAAAGGATGTAATAGCAATTTAAAAGAAGTGTTTCATTTCTCTGTATTTGAGCACAGTGCTTACTCTTCTTTTTAAATCGTTTGCTAACTTATATTAGGGCACTAAAACATATTATTAATTTATTAATATTTAATTTCTAGTGAATTCTCCTTTTTAATAAATTATAGTTAGGATTAGAATTCTTCAGAATCAGGAATCAAATTACTCAAATTACTGTGAATAGAGCTTGCTTTCCTCATTTTAAAAATATTCAATTTATTTCAGTTGGTTTTGGTTGAGTTTAGAATAAATTTATGGGGTGATGAATTTTTATCTGTGTTTGTTATTTCTACTCCAACAGGAAATCTGAGGTGCTGGATCACGCACCTTTGGTTTGGGGACTCTGGTGGATTTATTTTGAGAAGTCACGTGTTTCAGCATTTTTGGTACTAACTGTAGTCATGTACAAAGCCCTGCCTGGCCTTCACCTTTGAACCTGGGTTCCTCGAAGACCAAATTTACTATTTGTTGAAGCTCACAATCCCCAGTGGGAGAGCGAGGCACCGTTCAGCCAAGTTGGCTTAGACAGGAAGAGTGTGTCTTGCCCCAAACAGAATCCAATCATGAGTTTCCTGGAAGAGAGAGCTATTTTGACTGTTTTGTCAGGAAAACATCATTAGGTAAACTCATCTGACTCTACTTGGTCCTCAAGGCCTAATTTTTTATATGGGAAATATCACAAAGATTATTCCATGTCATGAACTCTAATGGGTGCCAAATGGCTCTTGGAGAGAAGAGATTGGTTGGAAGAAATGCTTTTAGAATGTATAACATAACAGGTGGATATATAACATAATGCAGTATCTCTGTAATTTAAATAATAACTGTCCTACATCTAAATATATTCATTAAATGCATCAGCTTAAGAAGTCTACAATGATCTTAGCCAAATAATATAATCACCTCTTATATAACCATGACAGTCTTGAGATTAACCAGCCACTGGGTGCTTTTTTCATGAATCTTTTGTTAGCAGATCTACTTAGAGATGTGAACATTTGGCAGATATTGTCATATTTAATTTTGTATTGTAGAAGGGTCTTAAACCTGAAAAAGTAGCTAGATTCTCACTTGGAAGATCCTGAATCTTTACTGTTCTTTATGCATCAAACATTTTTGAATTGCTATGTACCATATCCTTTGTTAGATATTGTAGTTAGAAGATAGATTTTTTAAAAGACATTTATTTGTTCACTTATTTATTTGAAAGTCATTTTTGAGTATACATTATATCCCAATCATCATGCTAGGTTTTGTGAGTTGATCCAGAAATGGATATAGTAAATCTATTCATTTGTTCATTTAGTTAGTCGATTAATATTATTTAAGAAGCGGTGATTTCCCAAGTTAATACAGTATGGTTCCCATCTTGGATAAACTCCGTGCACGTGCAGGAGCCCCATTAATAAAACTAGCGAGGTTCTTTTAAGTTAATTATGAAATTACAGTAAGAGATAATAGATGCTAGTGAAATAAAGCTTTGTTCTTGAAGGCATTTGTTCAGTGTTAAACTAGTCAGCCACCACTTTCTCTTGAGTATAAGTGGTACTATGAAGAAATCTAACTTAGTGTCATTGAATAAACATTCACCACATTCCAAATTGTGTGCCAGGCACTGGAAACAACAGGTTGAGAGAGACTTGTTTCCTGCTTTTGAGGAACTTAACAGTGACAAAGACAAGAATGCTCAAGAACTGTGTAATAGCATGAGCAGTGTGATCACTGAAGAGGTAGGTGAGTAGTTTCTCGACAATAGTGGTGTGTGGACCGAGCTTCAAAACACTGAAGGCGATGGGGCACCAGTGTTCCAGCCACAAGTGAAAGAGATCAGAGACCTGAGAGAGCTTGCTGTGTTGGAGGGACTGTTTGTCATGTGTTATTACTGGAGTGTGAAGTCTATGGAAAAGAGTTGGGAGAGGCCTTGGATGCTAGGAGAGAGCATTTGATATTCTTTCTGAAAGGCATGGTGAGTCAGAAATCTGATTTCCTTCTGACTTGCCAGAATTTCCCAACTCCAGTTCCCTGCAATTGTTATGCATTTGTTAAATGTTACTTAATAGCGGTATTGTTTGTGGTCTTCCGTGGTAGAAAGCAAAGAACAGCCATGAAGACAGGTAGGGGAAAAGAAGAACATGGAGCAGCCCCAGTGTCAAGATCCTTTCATCACTGATACCACCTCCTGCCTGGGCTGTATGAAGTATCTCCTTGTAAATTTATCGCCTTTGTTCCTCCTATCAGACTTGTGGGATAAAGTGGAATAGCCTTTGTTTGATAGGTGAAGAAATGGAAGTCTGAGGGTATAAACTGGCTTTTGCCAAGCCACACAGAGGACCAGTGATGTTTCAGAGCCCAGGACTCCTGGTCCCAGTGAATGTTCCTGTCATAAGTCACCCGGATTCTGTTCTGCTCTGTTTCCAGTGGACACAAACCTACCCTCAAGCTATATGATTTAGCTCATGAAGCAGATGGATTAGTCTGAGGGTATAAACTGGCTTTTGCCAAGCCACACAGAGGACCAGTGATGTTTCAGAGCCCAGGACTCCTGGTCCCAGTGAATGTTCCTGTCATAAGTCACCCGGATTCTGTTCTGCTCTGTTTCCAGTGGACACAAACCTACCCTCAAGCTATATGATTTAGCTCATGAAGCAGATGGATCCGTTACTAACATGCAGCTGCCCATCACATATTTCTAGACAAGTTCAGTCATTTATTAACTACCTACTCTTGCATTTTCATGTTCAGGAGTGAGCTGGAGGTCAGACCTAGAATTTGAATTACACTGGGCTTCTGTGGGTGCCTCAGATAGTAGAGTCTGTCTTCAAAGCAGGAGACCTCGGTTCAATCCCTGGGTTGGGATGATCCCTGGGAGAGAGAAATGACAACCCACTCCAGTATTCTCACCTGGAAAATCCCATGGAAGAAGGAGCCTGGCAGTCTACATGGGGTTGCAAAGAGTCGGACACAACTGAGTGACTTCACTATTTCCTCCTGATTCTACAGACCTCTTAATTATGATCAAGTTGCTCAAGTTTTACTTTTCATTTGAAAAATGAAATGTCATTGTAAAAATGGGTACAATAAAAGTACCCTCTTTAGTAGAGTGTCTGGCAAATGTTAATTTCTCAAAACCATTCAGTTCAATTCAGTCGCTCAGTCGTTGTCTGACTCTTTGCGACCCCATGAATCGCAGCACGCCAGGCCTCCCTGTCCATCACCAACTCCCGGAGTTCACTCAGACTCCCGTCCATTGAGTCAGTGATGCCATCCAGCCATCTCATCCTCTGTCATCCCCTTCTCCTCCTGTTTCAAATCCCTCTCAGCATCAGAGCCTTTTCCAATGAGTCAACTCTTCGCATGAGGTGGCCAAAGTACTGGAGTTTCAGCTTCAGCATCATTCCCTCCAAAGAAATCCCAGGGAAAAATTAGTAAGAGCCTAACCCTGCTTTCCCCGTGCATTAGTCCAATGAGAACCCCAGAATACAGAAGAGAGATTTAAGATGTTTCAATAGGGAGAGAAGGCAGGAAATCTCAGGCATCAAGACCTTTTTCTTAGTGCAGTGGAATCAAGCATCTTTGGTTGTTCATCTCTTTCTGTGGCTCCTATCAATGCTGGCCAAAATGCATGGCTGGTTAAGAAAAATGCCTGCAGTGAGGAACATGAATTTACTTAGTCTTGGGAACAGCTTCCTCTTCTTTTCCCTCTATTCCCTCTTGTATGGCTTACTGCTCTTAAAGTGCCTCTGTCCTTCCTTCCTCTAGCTGTTTTTCTTGGCCTGCTGAGACTTTTTTCTGATAGGTTATCTCATGGAACTGGGATTTACTCCATTAGTTCTGACAGCACATACCCATAGGCCTGTAACAGATAAGCAAAAGTCATGGATAAATATGATTTAGGTCGCAACTGCACACATCCACATATACCATTGCGTGCACACACACACAGACTCATATCATACATACACAGACACACACCTCATATATACAAACATAAACCACATACACAAGCAAAGACAGAAAATGCCTGTTTCCACTTAGTTTTGTTTCTTGTATAAAATAGTTTATGTAAGGAAGACTATAGGTTAAGTATGCCCATGTTGAAAGATTTGTCCAATGAGTTTGTCCAGAGAGGCATTTGTGATATCAGAGGCCTTAAACAGCATCATTTTCAAGGGGTCAAGCCCTGCTGGGCCTGGCTCAGAGTTCTTCGCCAGTTTTAAGGGTGTGGTATGGAGAATCTGATGTTTGGTTTAATGATTGTGAGAAGTCTCTTAAATAGATCGGCTGCCTAGAAAAACATTGCAGATGCTTCACAGTCCTGAACTTTGGCTTCTCCAGCCATGACCAAAGGAACATTAGTATAAGTTTAAAAGCTTCTCCAATCATTCCATAAAACCTGTGGTTTCTCTCCTCTATCAAATTAGCTAATCTCATTTAACCATGACCAACGCTTATACACAATCCAACTGTAGACAGGAAATTCTGACTTGGCTTTACAGAACCTAAACTGAGGCTCACACACTGATAACTGAGGCCCTACCAAGGCCGAGATCTATGCAGTAAAGCTCCATGAGGGCAAGTGCCACCCTGGTGTCCCCCTATCTGTCTTTGGAACAGAGACTTCATCTCCAACACAGTATGCATTCTTTCAAGGGGTTTCGTTGGTCTTTTCGTATCTGAGGTGGATGCCTAACACAGAGTAGACTTTTCAGAAAGTATTTAAGTCTGGTGAGTACTGGCCCCTGGAATTCTATTTTCTGACCCTCATTAGTCTAGATTCAGACTTCGGTTTTATTAAGACAGCTACTCGCTGGAGAGGTGACTCACAACACTGGTCTTCATGCCTGCTGCTTCTGTCTGAAGGAAAGATGGGGAGGGGACAGAGTGCTGAGGTGGGAGAAGTGGATGCATCCATGGGGCAGGTTAAGATCAGATAAGACTTTTTCTTTCTTTACCTCTAAACTGCAGTCCGTCTTCAACCAGCCCCATCCCCACGCACATCCCTCAGGCCTCCCTCACACTGCCTGTTGCACAGAGCATTGCTTCTGCTATCTCTTCAGGAATAACAGACTACTGTCTTTCTGACTGAACAATGAGATCCCTGAATGAGTGTTTTTCCATGGTTTCAGCTTTTTGTTATAGCTCCAGTGACTATCAACACAGATTTTTTTTTTCTTGTATGTACATTTTTACTGTAAGAGCAATGTGTATTCATTTGATGAAAATTGGTGCTATATGTAATAAATAAATAAATAGAGTAAGATTGTTATTTTGTCGCTAAGTTCTGCCTGATGCTTGTGACCCCCATGGACTGTAGCCCTCCAGACTCCTCTGTCCATGGGATTTTCCAGGCAAGAATACTGGGTGGGTTACCATTCTCTTCCCCAGGGGATCTTCCCAACCCAGGGATCACACCCATGTCTCCTGCACTGGCAGGTGGATTCTTCACTGCTGAGCCACCAGGGATGCCCATAATAAAATTACTTATTAACATTTAGCTATATTTCATTTCAGTTATTTTTTTTAAAATCAATGGTCAACTGGTTTTCATAGGAATTTGTACAAGTTAATCATTTTTTAACCATGTATCATTTGGTGGTGATGGTGGTGGTGAAGTCGCTCAGTCCTGTCCGACTCTTTGCGACCCCGTGGGCTGTAACCTACTAGGCTTCTCCGTCCATGGGATTCTCCAGGCAAGAATACTGGAGTGGATTGCCATTTCCTTCTCCAGGGGATCTTCCCGACCCAGGGATCGAACCTGGGTCTCCCTCNGTATGGATGTGAAAGTTGGACTGTGAAGAAAGCTGAGCGCCGAAGAATTGATGCTTTTGGACTGTGGTATTGGAGAAGACTCTTGAGAGTCCCTTGGACTGCAAGGAGATCCAACCAGTCCATTCTGAAGGAGATCAGGCCTGGGATTTCTTTGGAAGGAATGATGCGAAAGCTGAAACTCCAGTACTTTGGCCACCTCATGCGAAGAGTTGACTCATTGGAAAAGACTCTGATGCTGGGAGGGATTGGGGGCAGGAGGAGAAGGGGATGACCGAGGATGAGATGGCTGGATGGCATCACGGACTCGATGAACGTGAGTCTGAGTGAACTCTGGGAGATGGTGATGGACAGGGAGGCCTGGTGTGCTGCGATTCATGGGGTCACAAAGAGTCGGACACGACTGAGTGACTGACCTGAACTGAACTGAATGCTGCTGGGGATACAAAACGCGATAGGCCTGTTTATGCCTTCAAGTAGTTTCTGTGTTACTCAGAGCATTTAGAATGAGTTTAAAACTAACCGGAGTTCACGTTAAAATATGCAGAGTGCCGGAACTGAGGTGTATGGTGTGATGGTACGTTGCCTTCTATTTTGTGTTCTAGCACAGAGGTTCTCAGCATTGGCTATATGTTAGGATTACTTGGGAGATAAACAATAACTGTGCCTGGTTCTCAGATCAGATTTAGATTAAATCTGAATATTCTGTGTGCGAAGCTAAGTTCTACAAGTTCTGAACTTCTTTTGGTAGACTTGATTAGTTTGTGTTTTTTATTTTTTTTTTGTTCTTTTTCCTTTAAGGGCCAAGAAGATACTTCAAGTTCATCTTGTTATGTTTCCTGCCCCACACCAGGGATAGGTTGCTTTCCTTCCTCGACCCCTTGGTATTTCAGAGGTCACACCTTTGAACAAGCATGCAGCTCTCCTCTCTGTGCCTCATTAACTCACTCATTCATTCTTTAGGACCCAGCCTCTCATTTTTCCTTTAAACGTCAATTTGAGCTATTTTGTAATGCCCATTATTCCCATCTATTTTAGCACTTACACTGTTTTGTTGAAATGATCTGGTATGCATTTTCCTACCCCATTAGAGTCTAAGCTTCTTGAATAAATTCTAATATTATAGGTTTGGATACATTTTATGTGCTTAAAAAAGTTAATTGAGCTGATCACACACAGGAATTCCAATTCTGGAGACTGAGAGAGAGTGGAATTATAAAGTTCCTTAAGTTTTGGGTCTTAGTCACTTTTGGTTTCTTCTATAGCCATATTTTATGGATATTTTTGAATTATATTAAAGGAATATTATATTTCAACCTTGAAAGATGATTAAGACTTAACTGGAAACATTCAAAGGTATTGGAATTTAAATTGTGCATCTGTGAGAGGTGCTTGTAGAAGCAGACTGAAATGAGTAGTAACTTAAGCAGTGTTTTTAAATGATGCCTTTGTTCAATTATAAATATATAGTGGCCTTTATAATAAAAATTTTTAAAGGAATCCTATACCAATGCAGGACTTCCCAGGTGGCACAGTGGTAAAGAATCCTCTTGCCAATGCAGGAGACACAAGAGAAAGAGGTTCAATCCCTGAGTCAGGAAGATCCCCTGGAGTGGAAAATGACAACCCACTCTCGTATTCTTCCCTGGAAAATTCCATGGACAGAGGAGCCTGTCAGGCCCCAGTCCTTGAGGTCCCAAATAGTCAGGCACAACTGAATGAGCTCTCATAACACATGCAGTCTTGCAGACAGTGAATTGATCTTTTGAATTTTTGAGATTTTGTACCAAATCATTCTGTACTGTTGTTTGTTTTCTCATTTTTACCTTTCTTTTTTATTATATCTTTCCATTTTGTTTTTTCTTTATCATCATGATTTACTACAGGATATTGAATGTATTCTCTGTGAACTACAGGAAGACCTTGTTGTTTATCTAGTCTATATACGCTCGCCTGCATCTGCTAACACCAGACTTCCAGTCCATCCCTCTCCCCTACCCCCAGTAACCACAGCTCTGTTCTCTGTGTCTGGAGATAAGTTCATTTGTATCATATTTTAGATTCCACATATTAGTGAGATCCTCTGTATTTGCCTTTCTCTTTTTGACCTACGCCACTTAGTATAATAGTCTCTCAGTCCATCCATGTGCTGCAAATGGCATTATTTCATTTTTTATGGTTGCTTAGCGTTCCATTGTGTGTGTGTGCGCATGTGTGCATGCACACATGATCTGTATATCACATCTTTATCCATTCACCTGTCGGTGTACATTTCACTTGTGTCCATGTCTTGGTTGTTATAAATTCAGTTTTCTTTCAACAGAACGTTTCTTTGTGGCTTTGTAATCCATACACTTGTCCTTTTAGTGGCAACATGTCGCTCCGTCTTGCTGATAATACGGTATTTTACTTGGCCATATCTTAGTTGTTTGGTGTCTTTTATTTACATTTTACTACAATTACAGAAAGTGAACTGTAATTGTTTTTACACAGATAGCTTTGCATTTTCTTTTTGGGAGACCACATATGTGTCACAGAGCCTTTACCTTGTAATAGAATTATCTGTGGCAGAAATTTAATAGAAACATGGAAATAGTGTGAAGTAGATAAGGAGCCAGATAGATCTGATTTCTAGTTTTGACAGCCACTTTACTAGCTGTGTGATCTTGAATAAGCTAATTAACTGAGCCTCAGCAGTAAAATTGGATTAATAGGAGCTAACATTATTGTGCATTTATAGTGTGGCAGGTGCTATTCTAAGTATTTTACATATATTAACCCATTTAAACTTTAGAACAGCCGCATGAGGTAGCTCTATGATTGTTCTGTCATTATTACTATTGTTCCCAATTTTAAAGTATGGAAACAGGCTTAGAGAAGTAGAAGAGGTCAGTCAGATGGCTGCTTATGACGAAGGTGTGATGGAAACCCAGTGCCATCTAGAGCTGGCTCAGACCTCTAGAGCTGGTTCTCTTATTCACCCTGGACTGCCAGGGCATCAGCTACATCCCTCCCCTGGATCTGAGTCCTAGTAAGACAGATTGGCCTTCATGAGCCAGATTAATAATTACTGAAATTCCTCAACTGGAGTTGATTATGAGGTCATGCTTGCAATACTCTAACCTTGGGCTTACTGTAGAAACTGCACCCTAAGAGCAAGGATCACTCTAGATCTTCATATTCTCTTCAAACCTCTGTCTATTTAAAGTTGCTTTTAAGGGAGTGGTGAGAAAAACTTTGAGTTGTACTTTTATATTAATATCTGGCAGGCCTTTTGTTATCCTTCACTCCTCTTCCACCTGCATGTTCTTTTTAACCATCAATTGAGTATTTGCCTAGTAGGATTTAACTCTTAACCTAGATTGCTAGGTAGAGTGCCAGAGTCTTTCAGACCCAAAAAGAAATCTGAAAACTATCCAGCCACCTCACTTACATGAAAATACTGAGGCCACACAGCCAGAGGGTGTGTGGGACTCAAGCCTATGTTTCTGACTTAAGTCCAGCTTTGGCTTCATTCCACTGTACTGTTTACTACCTTATATGTAAAAATCTTTTAAAAGTATTATTACTATGTATTCTTTTTAGGAATTATATACTTTACCTTAGCTTGCTCCCTCTGTGTTATGTTCACTGTCAGAAGACAGCTATATGTGTATTTAGTTCTTCACAGTTTAATGAAGTGCTTTCTCATCCTTTATCTCATTTGCTTGTTTTGAAGATAACCTTTTGCTCATGTGCCTGAGGTTCTTGAATAGTGGCACAGATTCCTTTGTGATTTCAGCGTGTCCGTGGCTTGTATACATTCACAAGTCCTAGCTACCTTAGCTTCAGACACATGTGTTGACTCACTCCACTGAGATTACAGTTCAGGCATTGGAGTTTCTCAGCTCCAGCTTTTTTCACATCCTCTGGATGCTCCTGGAGTCTAAGGTGTGAAATTCCAGGCATGAAGATAATTTGTTGTTTTGAGGCGCTAATGTTTCTTGGCTTCTTAGACTACTTGTGATCAGGGAAGTTCTTTAAAAAACTCAATCAGAGGTTCACTATGTAGTTAAGCAACATGCTGTGTAGAAACAAACACAAAGATAATCATATCATTTATTGTACTAACATTCTGCAATCAAAATGGGGTTAGAGATAAGATAAATTTTATGGCTGTAGTGTGTGTCCATGTGATTTGGTTGGTGTCAAGGAAGGGAGTGAATTGTTAGGATAAGGCTAGCCACTGAATGCCAAAACTTTCTACAGCAGAGGCCTATTACTTAATCAACTCATACAAAACCTGGCAATTCTTAAGAGGAGCCTTTCTGATTCGTGATTAAGTTAAATTAGCTGAACAAAGTCAAGTTTCTGAGAAAAATATGTCAGATTATTATTATCAAACTTTAAGAAGAAAAGGAAATAAAACGTATAGTGTTTTCCCTGGAGACGTTTAGAGCCTCTCCATTTTGGTAAATCATATATTAAGACTTATTTGTTTGAACTGTATGCAGTTCAGTGCTTGTTTGAGAATAGAATGTGAACATTTTAGGATCACTTTATGATAGTACTGGGTAAATAAGCTTTAGAGTTAAGCTTTTTATCCTTGGATTTCTAATAGCTACTGCTAAGGTGAGCCTTATATGTTAAGATTATCTGAAGATAAGACTGTAGCTCACTCACTGGCTCAAAGTTCAAAGGAGAGCATTAGCTCAAGGACATAAATCGCTGAGTTGTTATCCATCAATTTGTAACAGAAGGGCAGATGAACAGCATTTATCTGGACAATCTAGTATCATATACCTGCAGTTTGAGGTCAGTCTCTATAGAGGGGTTTATGTACATACGTGCTTTGAACTGTTTCGCAGAGATGAGAGTTCAAATTTATTTTTATTTTCTAATTTGAAGTAGCAGGTGTATTTGTGTGCCTTTTGCTGCAGCTGATATTAACCCCACTTTGCCCCTCTTTAAAGCTGGAATGTGTGCATGCATGCCTGCTAAGTCGCTTCAGTTGTGTCCAACTCTTTGCAACTGTATGAACTGTAGCCTGCCAGGCTCCTCTGTCCATGGGATTCTTCAGGCAAGAATACACGGGTGCCCTCTTTCAGGGGATCTTCAGGGATTGAACCCGCATCTTGTATGGTTCCTGCATTGCCAGGTGAATTCTTTTTTGTTGTTTCAACTGTGGAGCTGAGGTTAATTAGGTTATTTACAGAAGAATTTTATTTTCTAGCCCTCCGTTGTTTGCTGTTTTTTCACATCTATGCCCCTCCACCCCCTGCAATTTGATTGCAAGCTCCGTGGGTTCAAGACATATGTCTTATTATAAAATCTGTAATATCAGGGCTTACAAAGTTAGATACATAGTGGGGGCCATCTGATAAAATATAAAACTGAGCCAGGCTAGATGGGGTCCATGTGAAAGGGAAAACATACATCTCATGTAGAAGCAGTCTAATTCCAGCACATTTTTACCTTGTGGGACTGTGAACTCAGTGTTGCCCGAACAAAATGGATCTGCTGATGCTCTCTGGCCTGTGGCTAATCAGTCTGCTATTTCTTCTAATAAAACAGAGGGACGCACAGAAAGGACTTGTTGCATAGTTGTCACTTGGTAGATGCTCACTGTGTCATAAAACTGGCTACCCTGCTTTTGAAGGACTATCTTAGATGTCATATGTGTAATGTGATGTAAGATGAATAAGAATGTTCTCTTCTATTAAAGGATTTTCTCTTTTTCAAAGAAGATGAGTATAGTAATAAAGAGATTAACTCTTACCCTAGAATAAACAGATTGGGGTATTGAGTCTTCATTGCCTTGTCCACAGAAAGTCTTTTGCATAACTTTCCAAGTTAGGAACCAGTGATAACCAGTGATAACACATTTTAGTAAACTGCCGCATATTCCGAGCGCTCTCAGAAGAATGATATAGGAAATTGTTAGAATACCTGCTGCTACTGCTGCTGCTGCTGCTGCTGCTGCTGCTAAGTCGCTTCAGTCGTGTCCGACTCTGTGCGACCCCATAGACGACAGTCCACCAGGCTCCCCCGTCCCTGGGATTCTCCAGGCAAGAACACTGGAGTGGGTTGCCATTTCCTTCTCCAATGCATTAAAGTGAAAAGTGAAAGTAAAGTCGCTCAGTCGTGCCCGACTCTTAGCGACCCCATGGACTGCAGCCTACCAGGCTCCTTCGTCCATGGGATTTTTCAGGCAGGAGTACTGGAGTGGGTTGCCATTGCCTTCTCCGTAGAATACCTGAATGCCCTGTAATTAAGGTGTCTGTTTTTTATTGCTTGAATTCTGGAGTAATGTTTTGTCTTCCCTTTCCTCTAGCCCCAGAACAACAGTGTTAGGAGGTACTCTTGCTTCTTCTTCTGTAGCGTGTGTATGTTAGTCGCTCAGTCGTGTCCAACTCTCTGCGACCCCACGGACTGTGTAGCCCACCAGGCTCTTCTGTGCATCGGATTCTCCAGGCAAGAATACTAGAGTGGGTTGCCTTTTCCTTCTTCAGGGGATCTTTCTGACCCAGGGTTTGAACCCAGGTCTCCTGCATTGCAGGCAGATGCTTTTGTGTCTGAGCTACTAGTGGAGTCAAATGAAGTGAAAGTTGCTCAGTCGTGTCTGACTCTTTGCAACCCCATGGACTACTACAGTCCAGGGACTTCTCTAGGCCAGAATACTGGAGTGGGTAGCCGTTCCCTTCTCCAGGGGATCTTCCCAACCCAGGGATTGAACATTGCAGGCGGATTCTTTACCAGCTGAGCCACAAGGGAAACCTGAGCTACTAGGGAAGCCCCAAAATACAAAGCATGATTTGTGCTGCCCGGGAATCGACCCTGGGTCACAAGAATGGAAATCTTGCATGATACCACTCTACCAGTGGTGTGGCTAAAACTTTTTATTTTATATTGGCGTATCAGTTCAGTTCAGTTAAGTTCAGTCGTGTCCGACTCTTTGCAATCCCATGAATCACAGCACACCAGGCCTCCCTGTCCATCACCATCTCCCAGAGTTCATTCAGACTCACGTCCATTGAGTCTGTGATGCCATCCAGCCATCTCCTCCTCGGTCGTCCCCTTCTCCTCCTGCCCCCAATCCCTCCCAGCATCAGAGTCTTTTCCAATGAGTCAACTCTTCCCATGAGGTGGCCAAAGTACTGGAGTTTCAGCTTTAGCATCACTCCTTCCAAAGAAATCCCAGGGTTATCTCCTTCAGAATGGACTGGTTGGATCTCCTTGCAGTCCAAGGGACTCTCAGGAGTCTTCTCCAACACCACAGTTCAATAGCATCAATTCTTCAGCGCTCAGCCTTCTTCACAGTCCAACTCTCACATCCATACATGACCACAGGAAAAACCATAGCCTTGACTAGACGGACCTTAGTCGGCAAAGTAATGTCTCTGCTTTTGAATATACTATCTAGGTTGGTCATAACTTTTCTTCCAAGGAGTAAGCGATTTTTAAATTTCATGGCTGCAGTCACCATCTGCAGTGATTTTGGAGCCCCAAAAAATAAAGTCTGACACTGTTTCCACTGTTTCCCCATCTATTTCCCATGAAGTGATGGGATCGGTTGCCATGATNACTCGATGGAGGGGATACATACATACATACATATATATATATATATATATATGTTGGCAGAAACCAACACTTATTTGTAAGTCAATTAACATTGATTTAATTGTGAATCAATTATCCTCCAATTAAAATTTTAAAAAGATTCAATTAGTTCTACAAAGTTTATTATGAACTATGGTAGGTCTCTGCCCCCTGCCTGTCTCTCCCTGCTTCACCCTTCCTTCCCATCTCCTTCCCCTAGAGAAAAATCACTTTCAATACATTTAGCTTGTTCTTTTGGTATTTACCTCACTATCTCTAAATCAGAGCCTCTCAAGCAGTAAGCAGCAAATACATTACAGGTGTTGGGAGATATTGATACTTCCTGCCCTCAGGGAGGTCAGGTAGAACCTGGGGTGGCCTGATCCCTGTCTCACTGCCTTCAATATCAATTGTCTTTTCCATTGGTTCCTGTGTACTGTGTGTGTGTGTGTGTGTGTGTGTGTGTGTGAGTGCTGTCTTGAACAAGGTTGGGAAACATTTCTAAATATAGTGCTACATACAGATGTTTCCATTTAGGCATTAATTATTGACTTCACACACACATACACACATATTTCCTGTTTCTCCCCTTCTTCCAATTTATTTCTCATAATTTTGGTTATGTGAATATTTAGTGTTTCCTGTATTATGACTAGGTAAATCCTAAATCATATACTAAATCATAATATCTTCTACATTTCTGCACAGTTTTCCTTTTCTGTTTAGTGAATACTTCTCTTGATTTTTTTCTTTGTTCAGTTTCCTATATACTTACCACTGGTTTGGCCCAAATTCTTTACCTATTGCCAACATCTTTAGGTATTCTCTAAATTTTTATATTCTAGGAAGAAAAAAATATCAACCAAATCCAAGGTGTGTGCTTCTAGTGGATTTGTCTTCTCTTGGTGTACAACTTTCATTATCTTGGAGACTTTCTTCTTATTTCCAGAGTCAGATTCCTTCTTTCTATAGTCACATCTTCTATTTTGATCACTTTTTTTTTTTTTAACTGGACCACATTATCCAGTAGCTCTACAAAAAAAAGAGAGAGAGAGATAATGGGGACTTCTGTTCTGTAAATAGTATGGCAT
The DNA here is from genome assembly GCA_006410675.1 of Oreotragus oreotragus. Taxonomy (NCBI): domain Eukaryota; kingdom Metazoa; phylum Chordata; class Mammalia; order Artiodactyla; family Bovidae; genus Oreotragus; species Oreotragus oreotragus. The sequence goes on along the minus strand of SJYX01015307.1, from coordinate 930,749 downwards.
GCCTTACATGTTATTATTCTACTGTCACCCTTGATTGAAAGTTTGGTTGGATGCAGAATTTTAGATTGTAGATAATTTTCCCTCAGAATTTTCAGGCTCTGGTTTATTGTTGTCTGCCTTCCAACTCTGTTAGTGCAAAGTCCAAAGCTATTTTTGATTCCTCATCTTTTGTATGGAACTATTCATTACCCTCTCTGGAAATGTGTATGGTCTTTGAATTTCAAGATGATATATATTTGTATGAGTCTTGCAGTCACTGTGCCAGGCATTTGGCAATTCATATTGTTTAGCTCTGAATACTTTTGATATAGGATTTCACTGATGACTTCCTTTCTTTCTTTTAATCAGTGTCTTCTTTCTGAAGCTTCTATTGTTTGCATATCAAAATTTCTGGGCTGATTTTAAATTGTTATAGTCTTTTCTCCTATTTTCCATCTCCTAGACATTTTCTCCTGTTTTGGGGGAAATTTCCCTACTGTATTCTCACAAATCTACTGAATTTTTCCTTCCTGTTATGATATTTATTTCCAAGACCCCTTTTATATTGTCAGAATATTTGTCTTTATAAAGTGCATTCAATTCCTGCTTTATGAGTATAATACACAAATTTGGTTTCTGTTAAAGTTTTTCTTGCATTTTTTATTATCTCCAAGTTACTTTTCTTTTCTGCTTACATTCAGGTCCCTGTCTTTCATGTTAGCACCTTTTCTAAATGGTCTATTTGTATTTCAGAGTGATTCTCTTGAAAGCTAGTGTGAACTTCTGAGTGCTTTGATGGAATTTTGTCAACCAGAGTCTTCAAATTAGAGAGGTGATCTGGACAGACTGCCTGGTGAAAATTCTTAATGTCAGTACCTTGGTATCTTCCTTCCTGGGCTAGTCAGATTGCAGAGACAATGTTCCAGTCTTTTCCCCACAGGTTACCAGATTGATTTTCAGTGTTCTACAAATCTAGCAGCGATAGAAGACTGGGAATAAGGTGGTACAGTGGATCTTAGCACTCAGCATGAAAAATGAGATAATTTCTCTAACTGCAGTAAGATAATGCCATCCTCAGCTGTGACTTTATTTCCCTGTCCAAATGACTTCTGATTATTTGGTCCTGGGGAGAGAAGTGGAGATTCACGTGTTTCTTAAGCAAATTTGCAGGGGATTCCCCACCTTTTAAGCCTTACCCTCCCTTCCATTCTTGGAAGGTATTGGTGCTGGACATTGCTGATTTGGGGAGTGACTTTATTTCCCTGTCCAAATGACTTCTGATTATTTGGTCCTGGGGAGAGAAGTGGAGATTCACGTGTTTCTTAAGCAAATTTGCAGGGGATTCCCCACCTTTTAAGCCTTACCCTCCCTTCCATTCTTGGAAGGTATTGGTGCTGGACATTGCTGATTTGGGGAGTGGGTTCTGTCATAAGAGTGGTCATATTTTAGCTTCTCCTAGCACCGACATGGAATTCACATTACTCAGGTTTCCTCACTGAGCACTACTCATCACTGTTTTAGTTGCTGCCTTCCCCGGTGGCTCAGATGGTAAAGCATCTGTCTACAATGTGGGAGACCTGAGTTTGATCCATGGGTTGGGAAAATTCCCTGGATGAGGAAATGGCAACCCACTCCAGTACTCTTGCCTAGCAAATCCCATGGATGGAGGAGCCTGGTGCAGGCTACTGTCCATGGGGTCCCAAAGAGTTGGACACGAATGAGCAATTTCACTTTTCTCTTCCCCTATTTTTTTCAGTATGGTTTTATGACTTAAACATATTTCCTTCATGTCATTTCCTTAGCGCTTCAGGATGGAGCAAGAGTACCTGCCTGTGTTTACTTTGCTGCCTTACCTGGAAATTTCACTTGGGTCTTTCTCTTCCATTGATTATTCTGTCCTCTCCAGTTATAATGACTTTCTGTTGGCCTTCTTTCCCTTCACTGAAGCCCAGTCCTAGCCATCCTGCATCCTCAGGCCTTCAATCATATTATAACCCTATCCTACAAGATTACTTTATGTTATTTGCCCTTAAAGAAACTTGATTTCTGCTTAGTACCCGAATTTTCACATGCCTTTGCTGTTGAAACTGCTACTACTACTATTTCTAAAAATAATAATCGTATTAGTCATAATTATGTAAATGAACACTAACATCTGCTAAATGCTAAGCACTATTCTAACTGCTAAACCTATGGGGCCTTACTTTCATCCTTACAACAATTCTTTCAATTAGCTGATGCTGTTTTCCTCTCCATTTTACAGACTGAAAGATTGAGGCCCTTGGAAGTTAAGCAAACTGCCCCCAAATCATCCAATTCATAACTGGTAGAGCCAGATTTTAAAATGCAATGATCTGATTCTAGTGTCTGTTTTCTTAAGGTTTTGAAACAGTTGTAAGAAGAAAGCACTGTTAGGCCTATTTCGCACAAGAGGAATTAGTGGTCCATTGAGCCTGTATGACCTTACCAAAGTTACTTTATGGCTAGTAGGAGACAGAACCAAAGTTCTGTGATAGCGGCTCCAGGACTCTACCAGGATAGTGCGCTACCAAAATCAGTAATGCCCTTTACTGATTAGCAAAACGTGTCTCACTGTTTCAATTTTTTACTACATTGTTGATGAACTGATTAAATACTTATCATGTGCTGCTTGAGAATTTTTATGTGGTGTTAAAAATACCATTTCAGCATTGAATTACAATTTGAGAACATTTCATCCAACAGCCTTGTCTGGCAGATACAGGTGATACTCAAAGAAGTTGAGTAACTTGTCCAAGCTTACATGGCTAATTACTAAGGAGGAAGTGTTAAAACCTAGTCATCCAATGAACTCTTAGTTGTACATAATAAAATACCTTTCAAGTGACTCATACTGTTAGCAACTTAAAAACTAAACAACGTTTTTTTCTAGAATGTTTGTTTAGTTTAGATGAAATGTATTTAGTTTACAGAATGTATTTATTTTTCTTACAAATAAAATTTCTTTGTGTCAGATATTATTTTCCTTAATAAACTAGAGCTGTTTTCCAACTGGTGAATTTTGGTCACTAAAGCATGATAAAAATTATACAACATAGCAAACATATCTATATTGTTTTAAAATGGTTTGCTTTTTCCAGCTAAAGCATGCGTGACTCAGAATAAGAGGTCACGGTATCAATGCAGCCCTGAAACTTAAAATACCACAAATCAGAAACAGGATTTCTTCTCTTCTTGATCCATAGATGAGGACCTATGTTCTGTGTGCTGTCTCTTTAAACTCAATCTTGGGCTTTATCTCAGTTCCAAGGTAAATATTCTTTAAAAGTCCAAATCTCTTAGCTGTTCCTTTAAAAGGTTTATCTTGTGCACATATTGCTTGTTTATGTAGCAACTCTATGAAGTTATTGAAGTGTTTGTTTAGTGGTCTTTCTAAATTATTTATGGTGAGAGCCAAGTAATCTTTGGTCCCAGTGAATTTCATGTTCTGGGAATCACTAGCCGGATTGATTATGTTTCTGATTGGGAATTTCTACAAAGTGAGGAAGCTTATAGTAGTGTCACATTTTCCAGCACCTTTCTGCAGAGAGAAGTGAGTTCAGTCTTTGCACACTTGATCTTATTCCCAAAGGAGAGTTTGGGAAACCAGTGTGACTGCAGATATTGGGAAGGTATTAAGGACCTCCATAGTCATTTCTGTCTTTGAAATCGTTGAGGTGAAAGTAGAGAACAGAGGATATCTTTGTGTGGCACTCCAAAGAAGCTGGGAAAGTAAAGAAGACAGGAGCAAAATATATAAAAACTCACAGCAAACGTGTCTTGTAAGAAATGTCCACAACACAGGGTAAATGCAGTCTTTGGCTCCTCATCCTGTCTTAACTCTTGGCAGGTTTACAATTCAGGGAAAATGACCAAGCATACCCTGAGCTATGCTTCCCTAGTTCATGGAAGGGCCTCAGTACTTTTAAGAAAAGGGAGTGTTCAACTTCATCTTTGAGGGCAAAGATTAGAATCATAGAATGTTAGCACTCAAAGGGAATTCATAGATCATCTACTTTCTTGTTCATTCTCTTTGTTTCACAGTTGAGGTCGCTCTGAGGCCAAGAGAAGGCATATGTTTTCCAGAGTCATGCAGTAAGTTAATGGCAGGGCATTGATCAAAACCCACCCAAATCTTGATTCCCAGACGACAATGTCAGCAATAATGCATTAAAATGCAACTAAAATCCCAGCTACTTAACTTGGCTGACCTTGTCTTCTGTCATTCTCCTTCTTACTTCTTCTGCCCCTCACATCAGCCTTCTTGATCCTGGGATGCACCAACAACACATATCCTGTCTCTAGATTTTGGTGATAGCTGTCCCAGGCTTGGAATGCTGCCTCCTGCCCTCCTCTATCTTGACTTATCACGGGTGTTTCTTTGTCAGTCAGATCTAAATCTTAGTCTAAATGCTGTCTCCTCAATAAGAGCTTTCCTAAGCAGGTAATGCTAAGTAGCTTCCTAGGATTTCTTTGTTGTATTATCGTATTTTTGACCTCATCATAGTACCTACCAAAATCTATTTTTGATTGTGGCTGTTTCCCTAATGGAATGTAACCTCCATGAGTGTATTGGTTTTGTTTATTGTGTTCAGCAATGTCTAGGATATGCCATGATATGCAGTAGATACATTAGATAAAGAAATTAAATAAATCATTTGAAAATACATATAGTCAAAAAAACTCACATGATGCAGACATTTGTTTTATACACTTCAGTTTTGCCAAGTTCTGTAATTTACTCTTAATTAGCCTTTATAAATATACATATTTCAAATATGTAATACATAACTTTATATGTAAAAATGCATATATTCATATAAGATTATATGTATATATATATACATATACATATATACACACACATAAGCTTCAACTATTGGATCCTATCTATTCAAATATACATATAAATATACATATACATATATACACACACACATATACACACATATACACACATATACACACACATAAGCTTCAACTATTGGATCCTATCTAGTTATTCAAATATTGACCTAAAAAGGGAAGAGTCATGGACATTTTATGATTTCTTATTGCACAGAACATTGTTTTCCTGGAGTCCTCTTTGAATTGTGGGGGAATCCCAATTCTTGAACAATTTGAACCTCCTGTGGTATTATTAAGAAAACAATCACCGCGTCTTGGAAATGCAGAGATTGGTTTGTCTGCTGAATTCATCAGCAGCTTCACACCTGAAGCCGCTTGAAGACATGGGGGTCCCTAATGAGAATGATGTCTACCACCCCCAAACAGGCTGCAGTGTTCATTGTCTTCCTGCCCACATGGCAGTGATGCTGCATTGTGCTGCTCTTGACTTTGTTACATGCATGCCATTTGTACCCAGCTCAGTGTTACGCACCCAAAGTAAAAATTGTTTTTTATGCATCTTTACTCCCTTTCTTGGCTCAGGACAGATCATACAGTTTTACTTAGTGAATTTTGTGGAATGAATCATTTGCACATACTCAATTCCAACTCGTAGGAACCTCTTCTTTTCAGAGGAGCCAACATGGTCCAGATAGATGAATGTCTAGTTAAATTGTAAATTCATAAGGGTTATGAACTTTGATCATTTTATGGTTCTTAATATGTAATGGATCTCAAGTGTTTGCTCATTAATGCCATATTTGCAATTACAGTGTGTGAATATATTCAGTTTTTGTTGTCTAAAACAAACCTCATGCTACAGCAATTGTTCTGAGGGGCCAAGAACTAAAGATTACTATGGTAGTCTCTGTTCTATAAAATCATACTATTTCATTCAACAAATGTGTATTTTTTGAAAACTGTATACCATGTGGGATGTTATGGATTGACAAGCTTGAATCAGATACACTATTACCTTAAGAAACTTAGAAGCCAATGAAGATTCTAGTAAGAAATAAGATAAAACCCCCAAATGGTACAAATATAGGGCAGACTACATCATTGGCACGATATATGATGGGTCTGCAAAATCCCTCAACTGAGGGAGCCTGGACATGGAGATTTAGAGCCACCCAAGGTTTGCAAAATAGAAGATGGATATAATAAGCTCAGGCTTCAAGGAAAAGAGGTTGAACAAAGACCCCAAAGGAAAAATCGTAAAAACTTTCAAAAACTATGAGCTTTCCAGTACATCTGTCTCATAAGGGTCATGATAAGGTGGAATGGGATATGGGAATGAACATCTAGGTTGACCAAGATCCTGAAGAATCTCAGTGGCAAGTTGATGAGTATTCAGCTTATTTTATTTCAGTTCAGTTCATTTGCTCAGTTGTGTCCGACTCTTTTGTGACCCCACAAACTGCAGCATGCCAGTCTTCCCTATCCACCACCAACTCCCGAAGTTTACCCAATATCATGTCCATTGAGTCGATGATGCCATCCAACCATCTCATCCTCTGTCATCTCCTTCTTCTCCTGCCCTCAATATTTCCCAGCATCAGGGTCTTTTCAAATGAGTTAGCTCTTTGTATCAGGAGGCCAAAGTATTGGAGTTTCAGCTTCAACATCAGTCCTTCCAATGAACACCCAGGACTGATCCTCTTTAGGATGGATTGGTTGGATCTCCTTGCAGTCCAAGGGACTCTCAAGAGTCTTCTCCAACACCACAGTTGAAAAGCACCAATTCTTCAGTGCTCAGCTTTCTTTATAGTCCAACTCTCACATCCATACATGACCACTGGAAAAGTCGAGCCTTGACGAGATGGACCTTTGTTGGCAAAGTAATATCTCTGCTTTTGAATACGCTGTCTAGGTTGGTCGTAACTTTCTTTCCAAGGAGTAAGTGTCTTTTAATTTTATGGCTGCAATCACCATCTGCAGTGATTTTGGAGCCTCCTAAAATAAAGTCAGCCACTGTTTCCACTGTTTCCCATGAAGTGATGGGGCTGGATGCCATGATCTTAGTTTTCTGAATGTTGAGCTTTAAGCCAACTTTTTCATTCTCCTCTTTCACTTTCATCAAAAGGCTCTTCAGTTCTTCTTCACTTTTTGCCATAAGGGCAATGTCATCTGTATATCTGTTATTGATATTTCTCCCAGCAATCTTGATTCCAGCTTGTGCTTCCTCCAGCCCAGCATTTCTCATGATGTACTCTGCATAGAAGTTAAATAAGCAGGGTGACAATATATAGCCTTGACATATTCCTCACCATTAGGATACTGAATGTTTCTCAAACAGGGACTAAATTATTAGATGAGACTTAGGTATAACTTAGAAATAGCACCTAGGATGATACCCAGATATTCGGCTTTAGAGCCCAGGCATGAGGAGATACCTGTTCTTGAAGCAAGTGTGGGGCATGAAGATGAATTCTAGTTTGGTAACACTCAAGTTGAAGTTCCTTTGGTTCATCCAGGAGAGATGTGCTCTTGAAGTTATGATTCTAATATGGTTCAAATATTATCTCTTATCTGTAATGAATCAGTTCAGTTCAGTTTAGTCACTCAGTTGTGTCTGACTCTTTGCAACCCCAGGAATCGCAGTACGCCAGGCCTCCCTGTTCGTCACCGTCTCTCAAAGTTCATACTCACATCCATCGAGTCCGTGATGCCATCCAGCCATCTCATCCTCAGTTGTCCCCTTCTCCTCCTGCCCCCAATCCCTCCCAGCATCAGAGTCTTTTCCAATGAGTTCATTAATCCTGTACCTATTGATAATTTAGGGTCCCTATTTAGGTTTCATTCTATGGGTAATGGCATGGAATTAGCCTCCAGATCTGATGCATTTAAGAGAAGGTGAGATGCTGTTTTCTGAGCTGCCACAGAGTCAGAGCAAGCACAAGACTTCATGTTACTTTGGTTTGCTACATAGACTTAAGTCTCATATACATACTTCCCACTTTCTCACCCTGGAATATCCCTGAGAAATATTTTACTACTGCTTCCCTCTTATAAAATATTCTCTCTTTGATGAGTCGTTTTCTCCCTCCTGTCTACTTCCTCTACTACCCCATCCCTCTAAGTTTTCTCTGCTTTTAAATCCTACTCTTTTGAATATTTCAACCTTCTGGAGAGCTATTTTTTTTTCATGGACATACCCCTAAGGCCCCGTTTACTCCCCCATTTCCATCTGCTGCCTGACAGCCCTTGGAAAAACCAGCATTTTGGCGCTAGATGGAAACTTAGCTAATATCTTGTGTAATGCCTTGATTTTGCTGATTTTGATTTGGCAGAGAGGAAAGAACTTGTTCAAAGTCACATCACTAGACAGTGCCTTGCATGCACTTTTGATTATCTAAATCCGTGTTCAATTCTTTTAAAGTGCTTTCTATTTATAGTATAAATATATGCATCACGGATTTTAGAACATGAAACATGGGTTATTGGTTACAAATGCATTTACATTATGCATTAAGAAACACATTCTGAGACGTGTTTTAAAATGTTTCTTCTAGCCCATTTGAAATTTATCATGTTTGTTTATTAACTTAATGAAATTGTATTTAAATTTACTAATAAGTATTCTTTTTACTTTATTACATAAATAGAACTGTTTTCAAATTTGACCAGTATCGTTAATATGGTTTTAAGTGTTAATTTGTTGAATTACAGATATATTCTTAAAACTTTTCCTTTTAAAACAACTTACAGTTTTTCTCACTGAATTAATACATATTCATTAAATGAAATTCAGAAAATATTAAAAACTAGAAGATTTAAAAAGCCATGCATGGACTCATTAAAATTATGCAACACATGTTTTAGCATAGGGTTTCATTTATTTTTTGTCTACATATTAACATGACTATTCTATAAGATAAATTTTATTAGTCTTTTAACCTAATACTTATGTGTATTTCCATGAGATAATCTTTATTGACAACTTTGATCAGTTTTTAATATTTCACTATGCTTTTATACCGTAAATATGAGTCTATCCGTGTCTTTATATTTGGATATTTAGCTTACTTTTTAAAAGTATATAAAATTCTATAATGAATATTGTTGGATTTAAAGTTTTGCCAAGTTTGGGGGATTATTGTATGTATCTAAAGTTAGAGGGACTTCCCTGGTCGTCAGTGGCTAAGACTCCATGCTTCCAATGCAGGGGGTTTGAGTTCAATCCCTGGTCAGGAAAATAGATCTTATATGCCAAAACTAAGGAGGAGGAAATAGCAACTCACTCCAGTATTCTTGCCTGGAGAATCTCGGGGACAGAGGAGCCTGGTGGGCTGCCGTCTATGGGGTCACACAGAGTCAGACATGACTGAAGCGACTTAGTAGTAACAGCAGCCACAACTAAGAGTTGGCATGCCTCAGCGAAGACTGAGATTCTGTGTGCCACAGCTAAGATTCAGTGCAGCCAAATAAATGAATAAATAAAAATAAAATATTGCAATAAATGTAGAAGACACCAAGTGAAAGGGAATAAACATTTTTATATGAAGTTGATGATGCTGACCTGGAGTAAACAGAACATACATGCCACAGGGGGCTCCTGAATAGCCTTTATGAATACGGTCTGAGAACTGTCACTCTTGAGCTCCCTTGGGACCAATAAAAGTTATGAAGAGTTCCTTCATTTTAGCTGCATTAAACCTTAGTGGTCTTTACTACATTAAAAAACAAAAAAGACTTATTTGCCTCCAATTTCATTGACTCTGAGAAGCAGATTATCATGGGTGAAGACAGACCTCAATTATAGGTTATTTGGGAGCACAGATACTAAGAAACAGTTTATTCTATGACATATCTCTTCATCCAGTTCTTACATCCTTGGATGAATAAATTACAGGAGACTGATATTCTTTATTACGGTAGTGTAATAGGTGTAAGCTATAGTCCACTTGCAGAGAAGTATGATGTTGCAGCTCTAGCCAGGGAAGGCCTTGCACAGCAGTGATTCTTAAGCTGGATCTTGAGGATGAGGAGTAACTTGTCTCAGAGACAAACAAGCAAGGAAATTCTCAGTGAAGAAGCTGTCTGTGCAGAAGTGCAAAGGCAGGAAACTCATTGCCTTCATCAGAAGTGAACATGGCTGAGTGGATGGCAGTGAGGCTAAGAGTAAGGCAGCTACAGAAGGTGGTCAGGAAGCCAGCTCATTAAGGCCGTAGGCTCAAAGAAGAACTTTGTTCAACAGAGGATGGTAAGCCAGTGAATACTTCTAACCAGAGAAGAAAATTCCTTTTGTATATAGAATGGTAAAATGTCATTAAAATTGTTTAACTCACCACTGAACAAATGGCATGTTTTACATCTCAATACATTACCAAGTTGACATGTGCTGTAGTTTCATTAATCAGAGAGGAGTTTGCTGAGACTGTATCCAGTGACATGTAATTCATTCTTTTCTCCATGTCAATGAACAGTAATATTTTTAGAAATTACACCCCGTTGTTTCATGAGTAAAGTAGCCACAAGAGCTACTAAAAGTGGTACTTTAGTGAAATCCTTCTCTAAATGATCTTACGTCTGACCTTCTGCACTTTATCTTCCAAGGATCAGCTTGTGGTGTTAATTATGGGGTAAGTAAGCAGTTACTTCCTACAGCAAATCAGCCAAAGTCCAGGTTTGCTCTGGAGGTCCCCGGGATCAGAGCTCTGTGTTTCTTCAGGTTTCAATTTACCAGCCTCAAACCACTTAAAAGCAGGAGGAGGAAAGACTGGGGAGTGATCAGTTTACAAGTGACCTGGGAGTTCACAGCTTTCATCCCTGGAAATCACAGTCCATATAATAAGCCTTGTGCAGATACAATTGGGACAAATTGACTCAGGCGTCTTGCTTTCAGAAATGAAAACCCTTCTTTTCCCTTATCAGTGTCCCCAGGCCTGAATCGTTGGAATCAAGCATTTGATGGAAGATGGTAGTTGTTCTAAGGTCAGATAGAGGATATAGGTCCTGAGTAAGAGTGTAGGCTGTTAAGTGGCACCCAACTGTGTTAATTGGTTAATAGGACTCTAGCCAGTTTAGGGACTTAACAGTCATGTTAGAGGAACCACCACGCCTAGCAGACTTTTTCCTAGAAAGGCAAGCGAGAAATGTAACTGAGGAACAATGTACAACCGGCAAACCTTCGAACTAGCCTACTGTTGTACCAAATATTTTAGAATGATTCTTCAGATATGATTTCAAAAATTTTGAGCATTTTCAGGAAAGGCACCATTTCCAACTTGATACCTTAAGTTGACTTCTAGGGGCAGTTTGAGTCACCAGAAACCCATGCTAGTGGGTATGGTGATAATCATTAATCATTGCCAATGAATCATTCTCAGCAAAATGTGCAATTAAAAAAAAAAAAAGGAGAATCTGAAGGAATTGCTTTCTACATTCACCTGGATATAGAAGGTCTGACTGTTGATTAAGAATTCAGTGGTCTTGCTCTAAAGTCATTCATCAAGCAACTGGATCAAAACTCTCTTAACATTTACTTACCATATGAACAGGTATGATGAAGTCACAGCACTATCATATTATGACATATTGCACGTGCGAATGACCGTTCTGACTGTTCCGTGCCTTAGTACTGAGAAAGGGCATGGCTATTTGTTCTCATCACTTATTGATTAATAGTAATTATTCACTAATTCATTGTTCATTCTAAGCCAAAGATATTTTTAAACATTTAATTCTAAACTTGATACTTGCCTAAAGACTTTCAGTGGCTCCCAAGTGTCCCAGAGAATAATATCTAATTGTTTCACTCTTCTGTATACAAAGGTTAGAATGATGTGCCCCGATTAAGTCTCTTTTTAAACCACATCAGACACTTACCTGGTTCCCTTACTAACGATGCAGGATCCCCTATCTTAGCTCTTACTTCTGCCAGAAGTTTCTACTGCTTTTCCTCCACTCATTCTTCAAATGCAACTTGGTTGGTGAAGTTTCTCTATCTTTTAAAAACACCCTTTGTTACCAAATTCGCCTCTACCTCCTTTCTCATCATCTCAGTGAAACTGTTCCCACTAAATTTACCGTCAATCTCCTTATAAAATCCAAAGAAAAAATTTTAGTATTTATTTGTCTTGACTTTTCAGTATTATTTGATACAGTTAACTCACCCCTTTCTTAAAATATACATATATATTTTCCCTTGGCTTCTGTGACATAACATTCTCTCAATTTTCCTCTGGATTTCTTCATTCTTCTTTGTGGGAATCTTTCCCTCTGTCCATCCACTAAATTGTTTTACTTCTCAAATGACTATTTCCACTGTCAAAGATTTAATTACTTCCCACATGTTGATGATTCCTACATTTATATTTTCAGGCTATCTCTCTATTGCATACTTGGAATCCATATTTTCAACTGTTTGATGAATAGAAACATTTGAACATTGCACAAGCATCTTAAAGACAGTATGTCCCATTGGAAGTTATTATTTTTACTTTAAAATTTTCCCTTTTCCAAATGAACATTATTTCTTTCCCATTAAAAAAAAATTGAGATGTAACTTAAGATAACTATAATGTTAGACATGCAGATTGACACTGTTCTCTGGTAGATTAGCAGGAAAGAATCTGCCTGCAGTGCTGGAAACCTGAGTTCAATTCCTGGGCAGGAAGATGCCCTGGAGAAGGAAATGGCCACCCTCTGCAGTATTCTCGCCTGGGAAATCCCATGGACAGAGGAGCCTGGCGAGTTACAGTCCATGGGGTCACAAAGAGTCAGACAGGAATTAGCGACTAAACCACCACTACCACCTCACAGATTGATGGATGTTTACAACCTAACTCCCACCCTGATAAAGTATAGACTATTTCTCACTCCCTGGAAGAATCCCTCAATCCATCTCCTCCTGCACAGGCCCATTCCCATCTCTGCAGAAGGGGAACACAAGTTATTACTTTTTTAAGTGAAAGTGATTGTTTAAAATTTTTACTATCTAATTTCCTTCGGTGTTTGTTGTTTTGTCATTGCACAACTGCTTTATTTTTAAAAATCCTCTTTCACATTTTTCCCCTGAAAGATAAGGTAGAAAATGGCTGGTGAATATTGTAGGTTTTGTTACACATTCGTTCTTGCTTGTTGTATATCCAGGGCTGAATATTTCTTGTTGTGACTTATTAGGTTATTAACAGAGAGGTAGGAAGTTTTTTTAAAACTTTCTTAAGAATTCCTGAAATACTGCTTACATGCATAAAAGGATAGCATAGTTTTCCATTTTTCTCATCAATGAAGATTTTCCTCATTCACCACAAAGGTTATTGTTCAGCCTCAGAACAGGGGTCCAACTCCACCAAATTTTCCTTTAGATCTTCATTTTGTTTTCAGTCAGCAACATTAAATTTTTAAGATGTACTCAGAGAAGATAACTAAACTTGGGCATAAAACTTACACTGTTGAGTCCACAGTAACTCAATTATCTGCTTAAAACAGCACAGAAATGGGTTACATTTCCAAGGGGGAAGAAAGGAAGTAGAAATCTACAACATGATGACTTTTGATTTCCAACAACACAATTGAAAGAATTATTCAGCTTATTTGATCAAACCTGTACAGAAATGTTTCATTATTGAGCTGATATGCTTATCTTTCATTGTAATAATTGGTTGAAATTTTGGCTCTTTTTATCTCATGGTGGCTCAGACAGTAAGAATCTGCCTGCAGTGTAGGAGACTTGGGTTCGATTCCCAGGTCGAGAAGATCCCCTGGAGAAGGGATGGCAACCCACTTCAGTATTCTTGCCTGGAAAACCCCATGGACCGAAGAGCCTGGAGGGCTACAGTCCATGGAGTCTCAAAGAGTCAGATACGACTGAGTGACTCACACTTTCTCTTTCACATTCTCCAGAAGAAAAAAAAAATCTGTCTCTTTTATGGCTGCTAAAGTCAGACAATGACACTATCATATTTAGCTTCTTGAATTTTTCCCATATTCAATCAGATATAAAAACTAAGCAAATATATAATTAAATAAATTAAATAAAACTTTATTGTCTCTCTAGATATAGATAGGTAGCTATGATGTTCTCTGTTTACCTTTATCTTATGGTTCTCATGTAGACTATTACAATCACTCACAGGAATTTTTACCAGTAGTCTCTTAACTGTTTTTATGCTTCTTGTTTGGACCCCTTCCAGCTATTCTTCTCACTATAAACAAAATAATTTTTATGAAATTCATGCTGATCGTGCCATTCTCCTACAAAAACCTTTTCAATTGACTTCCTATTGTCTTCTGGATGAGGTCCAAACCGCTTAACACATCTCATAAGACCCTGAATTGAGTTTCATCTCTTACTGTCTCTCTCCTGGTATATTGTTCTAGCCATAGTGAGTCTTTTTTTCTTCTTCTAAATTTATTAAAATATCTCTCACTACTCACCTTGAGGCCTTCCCCTTGCTTGGCACCTTCTTGATGCCTACCTTTGCCTTATTCTGGAGAAGGTTCAAGGAACCCAACTCCCCACGACACAGTACAATGCCCTCCTGTGAGTTCCCATGAAATCCTCAATTTTCTCAGCAAAGTTCTTTGATTATACTATGTTGTGTTGTTTAATGTTATTTTATTATGTTTTTGTTTTCATCCTTTAATCCCCAGAACCTAGCACATACTTTACCGAATCAAAAATTAGAATTTATGAATAATCTCATCCTCCTATTCAATTGCCAGCCTTAGAATAAATTCCCCTTAATCTGGGTGCTGCTTCTTCCATTATAGCATAGATTTCATCCTGCAGTTTATAACAATTTATTGGCAATTGCTTTTTGAGTTTTATTTTGCTCCAGCCATTGTAGTAGTTGTCTAGATGAAGTCTCAGTTCAGTTCAGTCGCTCATCCTTGTCCGACTCTTTGTGACCCCACGAATCTCAGCACGCCAGGCCTCCCTGTCCATCACCAACCCCCAGAGTTCACTCAGACTCACGTACATTGAGTCGGTGATGCCATCCAGCCATCTCATCCTCTGTTGTTCCCTTATCCTCCTGCCCCCAATCCCTCCCAGCATCAGAGTCTTTTCCAATGAGAAAAACTCTTCACATGAGGTGGCCAAAGGACTGGAGTTTCAGCTTTAGCATCATTCCTTCCAAAGAAATCCCAGGACTGATCTCCTTCAGAATGGACTGGTTGGATCTCCTTGCAGTCCAACGGACTCTCAAGAGTCTTCTCCAANCACTTTCATCAAGAGGCTTTTTAGTTCCTCTTCACTTTCTACCATAAGGGTGGTGTCATCTGCATATCCGAGGTGATTGATATTTCTCCCAGCAATCTTGATTCCAGCTTGTGTTTCTTCCAGCCCAGCATTTCTCATGATGTACTCTGCATATAAGTCTCAGTTGCTTTTCCTTAAATTAAGGACCACAGTGTCCTCCATACAGTGGAGTGTCCAGATGTATTTGCCAAAGGATTCCATTACTAAAGGGATCCCATAATCTAATCTTTAGAAAATAAAGTGTAGATATTGAAACTTCTGTTGATGAATGAAATCTCGGCGAAATAACCTAAGCTAGCTCAGTAAGAGCTAATTACTACAAAGTCAATTTCCAATAAAATACATTTTCAATTACTTGAAAATAAACTTGAATACTTGGTTTTAGGAAATCTGCCTCTTAAGTGACACCTTAAAAATTTCTATGGCTATGCCATGTACTCAGTCATGTCCAACTCTTTGCAACCTTTTGGACTGTAGCCCACCAGACTCCTCAGTTCATGGGATTTTTCAGGCAAGAACACTGGAGTAGGTTGGCAGTTCCTCCTGCAGGGGGTCTTCCCAACACAGGGATTGAACCTGCATCTCCTCTGTCTCCTGCATTGCAGGCAGATTCTTCACTGCTGAGTCATTGGGGAAGCCCTTCCACACTGTATGAGCTGCTAAGTGTCCACTGGACATATTTCCTGTCTCCTGTCCTATTCTGAAAGTGTCTTCCCCATCCTTTGAGAGTGCCAAGCCTTCCTAGGGAGGTTAAATATGTCCTTATTAACCAGTGAAGATATAAGGTGGCTACAACTATAATGCTTGCTTAAGTCTCTAGGTTTCAAGTTACCCAGAATGTGGACCAAAAGAGGTGTTAGGAAAGGTCACCATGTGATAAGCTCCAAATCTGAAGTGGAAATTGTTATCGTGGGGGCCCATAGAGGGTAACTAACCAACCTATATAACATTAGCAGCTTAAAAGCAGCTTAATATGCTTAAAAGCATATTCCCTTGCTTTATCCTCCAAGCAAGCCTATAATATTTATGTAATTATTGGTATTGCTGTCTTCATGATAAGCTGAGGGTAAGCAGAATGCAGAGTACATCTGCTTCCTCTCTAAAGCCCACTAAGGAAATGTTTATATGCCAGTAAATATTTCCTTCTGATAATCTCAACTGATAAAAAGTGATGAAATGGCTAATTAAATGCATTTTGCTTTAAAACTTTTATAGCAGTATTTATCCTTTTAAGCATGTGGTACTCTATATGAAAAGTACCTAGGACACTGCTTAGCACAATGTCTGGTATTCAAAGCATAAAAGATATTATTATTATTATCTGTGTGCTTGAAAAGTAATTTTCTGTTACATGCTCAAACACACTCTACAGAATACTTTTATTTATTTGATGTCAAACACACTCTATGGAATACTTTTATTTATTTGATGTCAAGTGCTACTTTAAGCACCTTGATGTCCTATAGAAGTTGATGATGACAGAGATCTTAATTAACATCAGAAGACTGATACTTCCTTAAGAGGCTTTTCTGGTTTCTTAACTGTGTACACATGATGGAAAATGAATACTGTGTTTATGGAAACGATATTTGAGGAATTATCTGAATTTGTCTAACCATGTCAATAGTGTGAGGGTTAAAAGAAAAGATAAAGTCTTTTGCAGTTCTAAGAATTTAAGAATTTTTCTTTCCTCATTCAGTCTTCATGAAATACAAGGATTAAGAACATAATCCCCTTTATGCTATTTATCACTCTTCAGTTTTGACATCTGCCTTCAAGCATATAAATTTGCTATAAATATTAAATGTCTTTGCCTCATTTCAAACTGAAAGTATTCACTATCAATTTTTCCTGTAATTATTGATTTAGAAAAAGTATCTTTGTTTGATAAAACAATTATTTCAAGGAAAAGACATCTTGTAAAAATCTGAACCTACCAGAAATTAGTGTAATTATTCATAGTAATTGATTAACTATACAAAGTCATTCAGCATTTTGGGGAGTGTTAAATTTGACAATATTGGTAACTTAATAAATATTTCAAAAAAATTTCTCAGAAACTGTATTGTAGGTATATACATATATACACATGACCGTATGTTTAAACTGAAAATCTGAGTGAATGTTCAGTGGCGGGAGAAAACTTCATCTGGTCTAACGGTATAAAGTGTTGTAAAGTATGATTTTTTCCCTATCATTTTTATAATATACACAAATATTTAATTTTGAATGAGCTAATAATATATCACTTTCATAATTTCTAAGTGTATTTCTTTTGTCACATGATGTGAGGTAAGTGTACAACTTGGCATATTCATTCTATATTTTCAATTCCTAATGATCATTACTTATTGAAAAGTCTCCTAGAAATCTCCACTAGGGTACTGTGGAGAATCAGGCCTCTTTGCAATTGACTTGGCATTTTCTAGAATCTCTCCTTCCTTTCTTACTATTTTTAGATAAGTCACTTGACCATGTGCCTTTTGTTAAGCCCGAGTTTATTCTGTTTTATTTAACATATCTTAGTTGTGTCCCCTAAAGTGTGGTACATGTTTCTGTGTCAGGACCTGGCAAACCCAAAGAACTTTCTGAAATTCTAGCCCCCTGTGTAGCACTCTTGACCGGTAATTAGATCATTATGTAGTACACTAACAGATTTAGTGTTTTCATTCCCACAGCAGCCCACAGGCTCCACCTGTCAGCTGGGGAAAGACAATCTCATAAAGCTGCCAATACTATGATTTAGCTGAATACATGTTTGTTAATAAATCTTTCATCATATTATAATCAAAGAGGTCTTTCAGTTTATGACCCACCTAATGAAGGATTTGGGGTGTCTGCTCATCAATTTGATGTTTGTAAAGACAAAGCTAACGGGTGTCATTGGTGTGTATTTACCCCGTTGGCTCAGGTGAAAAGTGGAACAGGAGATGTAGTAAAGGAAATGAGAGAAAATGTTAATTAAAAATAAACGCATGCTGTGAGCCACCTATCCATTACTTTGAAAAGTACTGTCTTGTGAGAAAAATCAAATGGTTTGACATCTTTAAAAGTCCATTAAGCCACTAGGATCTACAGCAGTTCTCTATCAAATGCCTTTTTCAAAGATTTAACTGCCACCATTATCATCCCAAGGATTTCATGTAATTCTCTCTCTAGGGGAGTGTAATTATTAATACGGCATGAAGAAAGTGTAGGATTTGCTAGGGGTTGCAATCCTTGCTGGAGTACAATAACAAAAATTCATACTTCCTTTTTGGATGTTAATACTACCATGTTTAGATTTCAAGTTATGGTTTATTTGTGGTTAAAATTAAAATCTGTTAACACATTCCCCTATCTTTCTTAAAACATTAAGGGTAGACATAATGATTATAGTCCTGGTATCTCTTAAAAAGAACAGTACATACTCCCACATTGAAATATATCAAAGATTTTAATGAGTAGAAAACAAATTTAAAGGGATATATAATTTGCTGAAGCTTTCCAGTAGTTTAAAAATTCTGCTGAAAAAATCTTCAAAATTGAATCCCCTCACTGTATGATTAATTTCTCACAGTATTCTCTCCCCTGTCAAAGCTCTTCTCTACTGTCCAATTCTCAGCTGCCTTTGACTGAGATTCAGACAAATAAATCTAGGGAAAGAGACAGTACACTGACCCTGGTTTCCTATGTGTTTCCTTCCAACTGTAGAGCAAGTTATATTTCAGCTCCACAATCAACAAATAGCTCTGAAAACCAAATAGACCACACTGTTGGAAGTCAGAGAAAGTGAGGTCAAATAGAAGCCCCAAATGTGTGAATATAAAGCCTTCTTCTCATCTTTGTGGAAATTTCCAGGCTTCACATTCATTCATCCATCAGGATATCCTCTTTGTGTGCAATTACCATTGAAATATGTGGGCTGCTCGAGACTCCACCTGAAGATGAAACAGCTGTACCAGGCTGGATGACTTTTCATGTCCTATCTGCATTCATCACTTTCTCTGTGTCCTTTCCTTTGTGATATTTTCAGCACCAGGAAGTTTCAGTCACCTTGACCATTGTTTTCATACATTTGGGCTGGAGGCACAGGGTTGTTGTTTAATATGAATCCAAAAGGATAGACAGGAAGGAAAGCAGACAGGAGAGATATCATCCATTTCCTAACTGAATCATAACACTCTTTTTTCATGACTTTGTCACACTGCAGAAAAATGCAGGGCATTTGTTTGAAGATGCATAAACACTGAGACTGTGACATGTTCTCTTGTGCATCTCTATACTGGATGCAGACTGACCTTGATTTTGGAGAGAATTATTAGCTTTTCTGATGACACATTACCTTAATAAGCTCCAGATCTGGCTCAAAATGTATGTGTGACTTCCTACTGCTGAAATTATGAGTTCTTAAATAAAGAGAGCTGATTTTACTATTTTTATAGTGGATCTCTTGAAATAAGGCTGCCTGATTGACACCTTAACATTGATAGTGAAACTTTTGTGTGTGTGTGTTGGATTTTATTTTGTTTTGGTTTTGGGCAAAATCATTGATGCTGGACAGATCTGGTTATAAATACTGGTTTGGCTACATACTACTGTGTAGCTTTGGGCAAGATAATGAACTTTCCTAAGCCTCGGTTTCCTCACTGCTAAATTGGAGATGAACAAACTTGAGTTGCTGTAATGATTAAATGAGAAAAACTACATAAAATGCTTAACTCAATGCAAAGCACAAAGTACATATTCATTTAAGATAGTGTCTGATTAGTGCCTCTTTTCTAGATCTTTAATAACTGCTGGGAGACTTAGAACCCGATTTTGCACTTAATAGGTTCTCAGTATAAGCTTGAATTAATTGATGAGTCTTTTTCAGATATTCCATAAATTCACTCTTTAGAAGTTTTCCAGTTCCACTGTAAGTTCTAGTATTACTCACTAGTGGGCATCAGGTATTTAATTATGCTCACAAAAGGAATTCAGTGCATTCCAATGCATTTTTTTTCTAAGTAATTCTGACAACTGGAAAATTCTTTCTTATGATTAGCAAAAATCAGTCATCAAAGTTAACAATTCTTGTAAAGAGCCCTTTAGGTATTCGTGTAAATGGATATGGCATGGATGCCCTCACAGAATTTTCTCTTCTCCAACTACATGGAACTGATATTTCATAAAATTTAGTTTGGTCAGCAACAATCATTAAATTGGATACAAACACTAGAGGCATTATTAAAAAATAAGCATGGCAGATTAAAAACACACTTTTTGTGTTTTCTTCCAAAACCAAACTAAAATGAAAATAGAGGGATGAAATAAGAAATAAAAAAAACCATTGAGGACATGGAGAAGTGAGGAGCTGACAGAGAAACGTCAGCAAAAATTTGGAAGGTGGAAATAAGACAAATGAGTTGTCACTGATTTAGAAGATCAGAGAAAGTAAAAGTGAATTATTTGAGTTTTTTCTTGGTGGTGGTAGAGATCTAGTAGGGTTTTCTCACTGGGGATCCCTGTAAAGGGCCAAGAATTAGTTCCTTGAGTGCCTTTGACAGTAGAGTGTTGATGTGACTAGAATCAAGAGGATTGGCTGAAAACATTTTCAACAAGGTTTATTTACTCAGGATAGCTGCATATAGGGTTAGGCCCTAAACAACATGTCCCAGTTTATGTAGCCACATGACTATGACTTTTCTTTCCTTGCAATGATGCGTAAACTTTGGTGGTTAATTCCATTCATTATTTTTTTTATTGTGTTTCATTTAATTTTTATTTAAAATAATTTTAAACTTAAAAAGTCTTCATGATGAGTTTCATATTATATCTATCATCCAACTTCCCTGTTTTGCTAATTGTCCCACTAACATTCTTCTTTTCCTGATCTTGGGGTCCAGTATTGTGTTTAACTGATATATTGCCTTAGTCTCCTCCAATCTGAGCGAGTTAGTCTTTCTTTCTTTTTTTTTTTTTTTGTTTTTGTTTTTGCAGTATAGTTGACTGTGGCTCGGATCATGAACTCCTAATTGCCAAATTCAGACTGATATTGAAGAAAGTAGAGAAAACCACTAGA
This sequence comes from Oreotragus oreotragus, assembly GCA_006410675.1. NCBI lineage: Eukaryota > Metazoa > Chordata > Mammalia > Artiodactyla > Bovidae > Oreotragus > Oreotragus oreotragus. The sequence continues at coordinate 909,612 of SJYX01015307.1, read as the reverse complement.
CCATTCAGGTATGACATAAATCAAATCCTGTATAACTATACAGTGGAAGTGAGAATTAGATTTAAGGGACTAGATCTGATAGACAGAGCACCTGATGAACTATGGATGGAAGTTCGTGACATTGTACAGGAGACAGGAATCAAGACCGTCCCCCCAAAAGAAATGCAAAAAAGCAAAATGGCTGTCTGAGGAGGCCTTACAAATAGCTGTGAAAAGATGGGAAGTGAAAAGCAAAGGAGAGAAAAGATAAACCCTTTGAATGCAGAGTTCCAAAGAATAGCAAGGAGAGATAAGAAAGCCTTCCTCAGTGATCAATGCAAAGACATAGAGGAAAACAATAGAAAGGGAAAGACTAGAGATCTCTTCAAGAAAATGAGATACCAGTGGAACATTTCATGCAAAGATGGGCTCAATAAAGGACAGGAATGGTAAAGACATAACAGAAGCAGAAGATATTAAGAAGAAGTGGCAAGAATACACAGGAGAACTGTACAAAAAAGATCTTCACAACCCAGATAATCACGATGGTGTGATCACTCACCTAGAGCCAGACATCCTGGAATGTGAAGTCAAGGGGGCCTTAGGAAGCATCACTACAAAAAAAGCTAGTGGAGGTGATGGAATTCCAGTTGAGCTATTTCAAATCCTGAAAGATGATCCTGTGAAAGTGCTGCACTCAATATGCCAGCAAATATGGAAAACTCAGCAGTGGCCACAGGACTGGAAAAGGTCAGTTTTCATCCCAGTCCCAAAGAAAGACAATGCCAAGGAATGCTCAAACTACTGCACAATTGCACTCATCTCACATGCTAGTAAAGTAATGCTTACAATTCTCCAAGCCATGCTTCAGCAAAGTGTGAACCATGAGCTTCCTGATGTTCAAGGTGGTTTTTAAAAAGGCAGAGGAACCAGAGATCAAATTGCCAACATCCGCTGAATCCTTGAAAAGGCAGGAGAGTTCCAGAAAAACATCTATTTCTGCTTTATGACTATGCCAAAGTCTATGACTGTGTGGATCACAATAAACTGTGGAAAATTCTGAGGGAGATGGGAATACCAGACCACTTGACCTGCCTCTTGAGAAATCTGTATGCAGGTCAGGAAGCAACAGTTAGAACTGGACATGGAACAACAGACTGGTTCCAAATAGGAAAAGGAGTACGTCAAGGCTGGATATTGTCACCTTGTTTATTTAACTTCTATCCAGAGTACATCATGAGAAATGCTGGGCTGGAAGAAGCACAAGTTGGAATCAAGATTGCAGGGAGAAATGTCAATAACCTCAGATATGCAGATGACACCACCCTTATGGCAGAAAGTGAAGAAGAGCTAAAGAGCCTCTTGATGAAAGTGAAAGAGGAGAGTGACAAAGTTGGCTTAAAGCTCAACATTCAGAAAGCTAAGATCATGGCATCCGGTCTCATCACTTCATGGCAAAAAGATGGGGAAATAGTGGAGATAGTGGCTGACTTTATTTTTCTGGGCTCCAAAATCATTGCAGATGGTTATTGCAGCCATGAAATGAAAAGACGCTTACTCCTTGGAAGGAAAGTTATGACCCTCCTCGGAGAAGGCAATGGCACCCCACTCCAGTACTCTTGTCTGGAAAATCCCATGGAAGGAGGAGCCTGGTAGGCTGCAGACCATAGACTCACTAAGAGTCGGAAATGACTGAGCGACTTCACTTTTACTTTTCACTTTCATGCATTGGAGAAGGAAATGGCAACCCACTCCAGTGTTCTTGCCTGGAGAATCCCAGAGACGGGAGCCTGGTGGGCTGCCGTCTATGGAGTCGCACAGAACCGGATACGACTGAAGTGACGCAGCAGCAGCAGCAGCAGACAGCATATTAAAAAGCAGAGAAATTACTTTGCCAACAAAGGTCCGTCTAGTCAAGGCTATGGTTTTTCCAGTGGTCATGTATGGATGTAAGAGTTGGACTATAGAGAAAGCTGAGCACTGAAGAGTTTATGCTTTTGAACTGTGGTGTTGTAAAAGACTCTTGAGAGTCTGTTGGACTGTAAGGAGACCCAACTAGTCCATCCTAAGGGACATCAGTCCTGGGTGTTCATTGGAACGACTGATGTTGAAGCTGAAACTCCAATCCTTTGTCCACCTGATTTGAAGAGCTGACTCATTTGAAAAGACCCTGATGCTGGGAAAGGTTGAGGGCAGGAGGAGAAGGGGGTGAAAGAGGATGAGATGGTTGGATGTCATCATTGACTTGATGGACATGGGTTTGGGTGGATTCTGGTGGTTGGTGATGGTCAGGGAGGCCTGGCATGCTGTGGTTCATGGGGTCACAAAGAGTCAGAGACGACTGAGTGACTTAACTGAACTGAACTGGTTTACAATATCACATTAGTTTCAGGTGTACAGAACAGGGATTAAATATTCTTATAGATTATAATCCATTCAAAGTTATCACAAAATAATGGCTATATTTCCCTGTGATATACAATATAACCTGTTTTTTATCTAGTGTATACATAGTAGTTTTTATCTCTTAATCCTATATACCTATCTTGTCCTGTCCCTCTTCCCTCTCCTCATGGATATCTACTAGTATTTTTTAAATATACATTTGTTACATACACTTGTTCTTTTTTTGAGATTGTACATGTGTCATTATATATATATATATATATACATAATTTTATTTTTGTTTCTGATTTATTTCACTAAGCATAATACCTTCCTAGGCCCATCCTTGTTGCAAATGAAAGAGATTCATTCATTTTTATGGCTGAGTAATATTCTATTGTTTGTGTGTGTGTGTGTGTGTGTGTGTGTGTGTATATACANGATGAACTATGGATGGAAGTTCGTGACATTGTACAGGAGACAGGAATCAAGACCGTCCCCCCAAAAGAAATGCAAAAAAGCAAAATGGCTGTCTGAGGAGGCCTTACAATTAGCTGTGAAAAGATGGGAAGTGAAAAGCAAAGGAGAGAAAAGATAAACCCTTTGAATGCAGAGTTCCAAAAAATAGCAAGGAGAGATAAGAAAGCCTTCCTCAGTGATCAATGCAAAGACATAGAGGAAAACAATAGAAAGGGAAAGACTAGAGATCTCTTCAAGAAAATGAGATACCAGTGGAACATTTCATGCAAAGATGGGCTCAATAAAGGACAGGAATGGTAAAGACATAACAGAAGCAGAAGATATTAAGAAGAAGTGGCAAGAATACACAGGAGAACTGTACAAAAAAGATCTTCACAACCCAGATAATCACGATGGTGTGATCACTCACCTAGAGCCAGACATCCTGGAATGTGAAGTCAAGGGGGCCTTAGGAAGCATCACTACAAAAAAAGCTAGTGGAGGTGATGGAATTCCAGTTGAGCTATTTCAAATCCTGAAAGATGATCCTGTGAAAGTGCTGCACTCAATATGCCAGCAAATATGGAAAACTCAGCAGTGGCCACAGGACTGGAAAAGGTCAGTTTTCATCCCAGTCCCAAAGAAAGACAATGCCAAGGAATGCTCAAACTACTGCACAATTGCACTCATCTCACATGCTAGTAAAGTAATGCTTACAATTCTCCAAGCCATGCTTCAGCAAAGTGTGAACCATGAGCTTCCTGATGTTCAAGGTGGTTTTTAAAAAGGCAGAGGAACCAGAGATCAAATTGCCAACATCCGCTGAATCCTTGAAAAGGCAGGANCATCTCACACGCTAGTAAAGTAATGCTCAAAATTCTCCAAGCCAGGCATCAGCAATATATGAACTGTCAACTTCCAGATGTTCAAGCAAGTTTTAGAAAAGGCAGAGGAACCAGACATCAAATTGCCAACATCTGCTGGATCACAGAAAAAGCAAGAGAGTTCCAGAAAAACATCTATTTATGCTTTATGACTATGCCAAAGTCTTTGACTGTGACTGTATTACAATAAACTGTGGAAAATTCTGAGAGAGATGGGAATACCAGACCACTTGACCTGCCTCTTGAGAAATCTGTATGCAGGTCAGGAAGCAACAGTTAGAACTGGACATGGAACAACAGACTGGTTCCAAATAGGAAAAGGAGTACGTCAAGGCTGGATATTGTCACCTTGTTTATTTAACTTCTATCCAGAGTACATCATGAGAAATGCTGGGCTGGAAGAAGCACAAGTTGGAATCAAGATTGCAGGGAGAAATGTCAATAACCTCAGATATGCAGATGACACCACCCTTATGGCAGAAAGTGAAGAAGAGCTAAAGAGCCTCTTGATGAAAGTGAAAGAGGAGAGTGACAAAGTTGGCTTAAAGCTCAACATTCAGAAAGCTAAGATCATGGCATCCGGTCTCATCACTTCATGGCAAAAAGATGGGGAAATAGTGGAAACAGTGGCTGACTTTATTTTTCTGGGCTCCAAAATTATTGCAGATGGTTATTGCAGCCATGAAATGAAAAGACGCTTACTCCTTGGAAGGAAAGTTATGACCAACCTAGGCAGCATATTCAAAAGCAGAGACATTACTTTGCCAACAAAGGTTCATCTAGTCAAGGCTATGGTTTTTCCAGTGGTCATGTATGTATGTGAGAGTTGGACTGTGAAGAAAGCTGAGCGCCAAGAAATTGATGCTTTTGAAGTGTGGTATTGGAGAAGACTCTTGAGAGTCTGTTGGACTGCAAGGAGATCCAACCAGTCCATTTTAAAGGAGATCAGTCCTGGGTGTTCTTTGGAAGGAATGATGCTAAAGCTGAAGCTCCAGTACTTTGGCCACCTCATGAGAAGGGTTGACTCATTGGAAAAAAGTCTGATGCTGGGAGGGATTGGGGGCAGGAGGACAAGGGGATGACAGAGGATGAGATGGCTGGATGACATCACCGACTCAATGTACATGAATTTGAGTGAACTCCAGGAGTTGGTGATGGACAGGGAGGCCTGGCGTGCTGCGATTCATGGGGTTGCAAAGAGTCGGACATGACTGAGTGACTGAACTGAACTGATGGTAGATAGTTCTACTTTTATTTGTTTGAGGAAACTTTATACTCTTCTCCACAGTTACTACACCAAATTACATTCCTATCAATAGTGTATAAGGGTCCCCTTTTTTCCACATTCTTGCTGATATTTGTTATTTGTGAACTTTTTGATGATAACTATTCTGACAGGTGTAAGGTAGTGTTTCACTGTGGTTTTGGTTTGAATTTCACTTATGACTAGTGATGTTGTATATATTTTCATGAGCCTGTTGGTCATTTTTATAAAGTGTATTCAGGTCTTGTGTCCAGTTTTAAATTAATATTTTTGTGTATATAGAGTCATGTGAGTGGTTTATATCTTTTGAATATTAAACCTTGTTGGACATAACATTTGAAAATATTTTCCCCTATTCAGTAGGTTGTTTTTTTTGTTTTTTTAAATGATTTTCATGGCTGTAGAAAAGCTTTTAAGTTTAATAGGTCCCATTTGTTTATTTCTATTTTTGCCTTTTTTCTCTTAAGAGACATATAAAAATACTATTATGATTTATGTCCAAGAGTGTTCTGCCTAAGTTCTTCTCTAGGATTTTAATTTTTTCAGACCTTACATTTAGGTCTTTGATGCATTTTGACTTTGTTTTTGTATATGGTGTGAGGAAATGTTCTAATCTCATTCTCTTACATGTAGCTGTCCAGTTTCCCCAGCACCACTTATTGAAGAAGCTGGCTTTTTTTCCATTGTATATGCTTGCCTCCTTTGTTGTAGATTAATTGACTGTAGGTTTGTGGGTTTATTTCTGGGCTCTCTATTTTGTTCCATCAATCTATGCATCCATTTTTTTGTTAGTATCATGCTGTTTTGATGACTATAGCTTTACAGTGCAGTCTGAAGTTAGGAAGCATGATACCTTCAGTTTTACTCTTTTTTCTAAAGATTTCATTGGCAATTCAAGTATATATTGGTTCTATATAAATTTTAGGGTTATTTATTCTAGTTCTGTGAAAAAATTTTTGAGTCTATTGTTAGGGATTACACCATATCTTCTTACTGGTAGAGTGGACATTTTAACAATATTAATCCATACAATCCAAGGACATGGAATATCTTTCTATTCCTTTCTATCATATTCAATTCCCCTCATCAGTGTTTTATAGTTTTGAAAACATAGGTATTTTACCACCTTGGTTAAGTTCATTCCTAGGTATTTTGCCGTTTTTAATGCAATTAATTTTTTCTTTTTTTTTTTTGCTTTATCCTTTTGATAGTTCATTATTATAATGTACAGAAAAGTAACAGGTTCCTGTATATTAACTTTGTATGCTGCAACTTTACTGAATTCATTTATAGTTCTGATAGTTTTTTAGTGGAGACTTTGAGATTTCTATGTGTAGTATCATATCATCTGCAAAGAGTGACTGTTTCGTTCTTGATGTCATATTTCACATCTTCATGTCTCTCTCTTAACTATTTATTACTGCTATAGTTGCTTTTATAATGTGTTATCTTTTAATCTCTGTACAAGATACTGACGTTTTTAAAGAATACTGGTCAATAGAATACCCTCAGTTTGAGTTTGTCAGATTTTTTTATTATTATTATTTTAAGGTTATGAATCTTTTTGCAAGAATAATAGAAATATTTTTTGCTTTTCTCGGTGCATCTATCAGAAAACAATGAAACTAATATATTAATTATCAGTTTCAATATTAATTTTAATCATTTAATTAAGATAATATCTGCTATATTTCTCTACTGTAAAATCATGATTATTTTCCTTTTTAATGAGAAACTATCTTGAATTTTTACCTTCATACATTTAGAATGATAATGATAATCATATTAGGTATGTTAATATCCTGTACCTTATCATGCTTTCACCTACTTCTTTCAGCATCCTTTGATGATTTGTTAAATGCTTATTTTTATTTCCATTATTCTTTATGCATTTATTAATTAGAGTTCTACAAAATGTCCTTTTTCTCCATTTATTTATTTTCTTCTTCCTTTTTTTCTTAGTCTTATAAGAATAGGATCTGGAATATTTATTTTATCCTATAGGCTATGACCTATTACTATCATTATTTACTTTATTATTCAGATTATAGAGATTTGGCCATTGTGTACTCATTTAAGTTGGCTAATAGGATCTTTTGACATAACCCCATCAATTTTTGAGCATTTACTTAATTTCTAGCACCATAATATTTTCTAGATCATCATGCCCAGCAGTGGGATTGCTGGGTCATAAGGCAGTTCTATTTGCAATTTCTTAAGGAATCTCCACACTGTTCTCCATAGTGGCTGTACTAGTTTGCATTCCCACCAACAATCTCCTTTTCTTCCTTCATTGAAAGATAGAATCAACCATTTCTTCAACTTCCTGTTTCCTTTTATTTATGACTAGAATTTAGAAGTTAAGATCAAGTTCTGTGTATTCACTGGTACCAGGGTATCGTTGCTTTTAGACCCTCTCAGGATTGAGAGCTAGGAAATATATGCATGCAAATGAACACATGCATTATCTACACACGCATATTTATTTCTGTGTGAAAGCTATGAGTCCACACTTGTACTTTGGATTCCAGTACAACATCATGAGGTTTATTTTATCTTTCTGTCTCTCTTTATTTGTAATATCTTCAATAGTGAGAAATATAGCATTTGTTTTCCTTAATATACTCACTTACTTCTCAATTATTTATTTATGTAAAGTAGTTTTAATAGTTTAATCTATACCCTCGTGGAAAATAAAGTACATTTGAGAACAGTTTTTCCCAATCTTTAGCCTTATATTATATAACCAACATACTGTAGTATTTTTATAGCATAAGTAGTTATGTTCTTCCTCACACCCGTCACTATGATTACTTTCTTTATAATACAGCTAGATTTATTTGTTACTGTTTTGATTCTGCCTTGAACCACCTTCTTCCCCATATACACATATTTTGGCTGATTGGATTTATTCATTTATTTGGGGAGTAGGCCAAACATTATAGTAGTAGTCAGAGTGCAAATTATACAAATGATAAGCTCAAACAAGTATCACTTCCTCTTCGTCTCTTCTATTCCCTTTAAATCTTTCCATTCTAACTTATTTCTAGTCACTCTTTACAGAAAGTTAATCTCATAGTTTCTGGTTGAACTTGCCTGTACTTCTTTTTTTACATTAGCAAATATGTATATATATATATATATATTTTTTTTAACTTTATTTTACTTTAAAGTACTGTATTGGTTTTGGCATACATTGACATGAATCCACCATGGGTGTACGTGAACTTCCAAACATGAACCCCTCTCCCGCCTCCCACCCCACTTCATCCTTCTGGATCATCCGCATGCACCAGCCCCAAGCATCCTGCATCCTGCATCGAACATAGACTGGCGATTCGTTTCTTACATGATAGTATACATATTTCAATGCTATTCTCCCAAATCATCCCACCCTCTCCCTCTCCCTCTCCCTCTCCCTCAGAGTCCAAAAGTCCGCTCTACACATCTGTGTCTCTTTTGCTGTCTTGCATACAGGGTCCTCATTACCATCTTTCTAAAGTCCATATATANTGGATGGAGTAGCCTGGTGGGCTGCAGTCCATGGGGTCGCTAACAGTCGGACAGACTGAGCGACTTCACTTTCACTTTTCTCTTTCATGCATTGGAGAAGGAAATGGCAACCCACTCCAGTATTCTTGCCTGGAGAATCCCAGGGACGGGGGAGCCTGGTGGGCTGCCATCTATGGGGTCACACAGAGTTGGACACAACTGAAGTGACTCAGCAGCAGCAGCAGCATGAATAGATTCAGACCATATATTTTTGGCAGAAATAATGGAGAAGTCATGCTTCATTCTATTTGTATCCCATCAGGTAGCATATGATTAAAATTATTTCTGATGATATTGTTTTGATCACTTGATAAAAGTTTGCCTTCCAGGTTTCTTTTTACTTTACATATATTACCTTTGCAACCTTGGCAAATGGGTCAAATCAAGAAAACAGTTTAACATTCTCATTGCAAGATTTAGGAAAGCTCTGTTTAATGGGGAAGTTTTATATTGAGTTCTAAACAAAGATACAATTTTTTCTACTTTTTATTCCAAAAAAAGTTAGATTTACTATAGGGATGCTCTATTTTTCTCTTCAGTATTTTGTCTCTGGGTAATGAGGGATATTTTCCTCTAACTTTTCTTTCCTTGCAATGCCTTTGTTTGGTTTATAGTAGAATAGTCATGGCCTCATAAAATGAGCTGGGAAGTATTATTTCTGCTTTTATACTGTGGAAGATGTATAGAATGGGCTTTTTTTTTTTTTTTTTTTTCTTGAATGTTTGGTAGAATTTTCCAGTGGAACTCTACACTTAACATCAGTGAATGTTCCAGCTACTCTAAAGAAGAAAACCTATTTTACTATTTTTGAGTGCGACTATATTTTATATGGTTTCATGCACTGCACCCCATTCTTCCCATTCCTCTAGAGACACCTTGTACTAGGGCAGAGTATCGAGAGTCAGAGTGATGATTCTGAGTTTCTCAGAGACAGTACATGGCAACCAACTCCAGCATTCTTGCCTGGAGACTCTCATGGGCAGAGGAGTCTGGCGAGCTACAACCCATGGGGTCACCAAGAGTCAGACACGCCTGAGCGAGTAACACACTTTCAGAAAGGATCTCTGAAAACCCCATGCCTCTACTGCCCTTTTCTAGCAGTATTCTTCGTTTATGCGTTATTTCAAGTTTCCACTTTTGGTGGTGGAGTGGGATCTCTATTACTCTAGTTAAAACTTACTCTTAGGTATGTACCGTGTCCCTGGACCTTAGCACGATAGGCTTTGTTCCCTGTCCCTCCGTTGACTGCAGCTGTGGACTCAGCACATGGCTATTCTTCTCCCAGGACTAGGATTTTTCCTCCCACTGCCCCTTGTTCACATAAGCAAAGTGTGTTCACCTGTGCCCTAAGGCTGTCATCGTTGCCCTTCCCCTCAGAGAAAGTCTCTGTTCTATGGTGAAGGTGCCAGGGGAGGATCCAGCAGAGGTTCCTGTTCTTCCTGCATGGTTTCTGTTCCTCTCCTTCAGATCTGAACCGCGATAGGCCCTTCTGACCTTTTATGTAAACAACCATGGCATTCACAGGGGTCCACAGTGAACAAACCTGAAAGATACTGGGACTTGCCTAGTTTCTGTGCCCTCCCCAGAGGTTCCTTCCATCCTACCACTCCCACTTGGCCTACATCAACTTCTTGACTATTCTAGGTGAAATTTTGTTGATGTCTCGTTCTAACTATCCCAGGTGAGTATATCTTCTCTCTCCCTTCAGACATCATCTCCACTTAGATTTTGAGCTAGTTCTCTGCAACCTCCATTCTCTGATGGGTTTGTAAAAATGCTGTGAAGTTGAAGTGAGTTTAGCTCTCATTCAGTATTAGCATGAGAATGTTACTTTTTCCTAGATCTTTTTATCTTAGACCTGAAGTTGTATGCAATTAACTGACCATATAGTTTAAGAATAAATGTTTACCCACTATTCATTTCTTTATTCATCCATTGTTTTTAATCCAAACAATTACTTAGCAGTAACCATTTGGATTCTGGGGCCATAAAGGTAAATAGAATAACATTCTTATACTCATGACCCTTAGTATCTGGTGGAGATAAAAACAGACAAAAAAGCAAGCAGTTATTCCTAGAATGAAATCTAAGGCGCATGTGTTCCAGGGGCTGAGGGAACAGAGGCCAGTAACGTTTGAGTTCTGATTTTAAGAATGTGTACTAAAATGCCAGATAGGCAAAAGGTGAGGAAGTGCATTACAATCAGAGGAAACAGAATATGCCATGTACAAAGCAGAAAACCAGCATGAACTTTTTGGAACTTTAAGTGGAATAGTGTTTCCTTCCTTTTTATACATGTTAAGAACTGTATCTTTACTTACATTAGTGCATTTTATCATACCATAAATTTTTCAGACTAAAAATGAAAAACTAACCAAAGTTACAGAGCTAGCATTAAACCTGATAGGCATAAACACACAATTTACACAAACTTTTCCCCTCCACATATATCTTAGGATAAAGGTTGTGTGTATCTATTTTTAAAAACTTGTGGGATTTTGATAGCAATTGTAATAAACCTATAAATCAATTTGGGAAGAATTGGCATCTTTACTATGTTGAATCTTCCAGTCCATGAACATAGCATGTCTCTGCAGATGTTGATTCTTGAAACTCCTTTGGACTGCAAGGAGATCAAACCAGTCAATCCTAGAGGAAATCAACCCTGAATATTATTGGAAGGACTAATGCTGAAGCTGAAACTCCTACACTTTGGCCACCTGAGGTCATGAGAAAGGGGTGACAGAGGATAAGATGGATGGATGGCATCATCAACTCAATGGACATGAGTTTGAGCAAACTCCAGGAGATGGTAAAGGGCAGGGAAGCTTGGTGTACTGCAGTTCATGGGGTCACAAAGAGTCAGACATGACTGAGTGACTGAACAACTATAACGTTTATTTGGGTTTTCATTTCAGATAAGGCAATGGCAACCCACTCCAGTACTCTTGCCTGGAAAATCCCATGGGCGGAGCAGCCTGGTAGGCTGCAGTCCATGGGGTCGCTAAGAGCCGGACATGACTGAGCAACTTCACTTTCACTTTCTTTCCTGAGTGTGTAATAATTTTCAGTGTAAATATTTTGCATGAATCTAATAGACAAGTACTTTACTTTCTTGGGAAAAATTGTAAATGATATTATGTATTTTTGATTAACTTTTGAACTCCTTTACTCATTTCTTTTTTACCCCCTGCCCCAGGAAGAGTGCTTCTGATTTATAGAATATACATTCCAGGGAGAATACCTTTAACTGAAGCAAATCAAATACTGCTTTAACATTTCATATTACCAAAAACTTTATCCTACCTTTTTCTTTTTCCTTGTACTACTCTTAGACTATTCTAGGACTTTCACCATTATTCCATTTAGTCTCTATCTAATTGACTATTTATCTGCATAAAAACAATATCGGTTTGTTTATTCTCTCTTGTTAACTAGCTGTGCAACTTCATCTATTTTTCCTGTGCCCTGGTGTTCTCATCTGTCAGTTGAGGTAATGTTCCTTTCCCTGGCTCCCTGATAGAGATGGAGTGGATACTGTGAGAGAAAAGACAAGAACGTGCTATAAAACACACACACAAAAGCACCCTTAAAATGCAACATGAACAGATTTCATTCCCGCCGAGAAATGTTTTCTAAGTTTCTGGATTGGCTAAATGTCCCTTCTCTCTGCTCTCACAGTACCTGTACTGGCATCTGTTTTTATCACTTAGAACATTTTACTGAAATGATCTGTTTATATGCACATTTCCACCAGCAGACAATGGACTCCTTAAATCCAAGAGGCATGGAGGATTTCTCTTCATAGCTCCCGCCCTTACGTATCCATTTCACTGCACTGAGTTCATCAGTAGAAGAACTGTGTCTTTCTGGAAGCAGGCTCCGTTTCCAGGGGCCTCCTCTCAGCCTGGACATCCTTCTGTTAAATATGAGGAGACCTTGTCAGGCTCTCTGGTCGGGCTCCATGATGCTGCCTATTTTCATGAAGACATCCACCGTAAAATCTGCCTAGGTAGGGAAGCCCCTACCTCTCCTCCCAAATGACCCCAACATATCTGAAACTCCTTACTACCAAAGCTTCATCTCATGAAAAGAAATTGGATGAAATTCAAATAGAACCATAAAATGTCAGAGTTTTAAGGGCCTTTTGAGACAATGAATAAATTCTGTTCTGAAAGCAGTTGTTTCCAGGAGGAGTAGGAAGGCTGTGAGAGAAGTGGAAATGGTACTTTGAGGAGGGAAGGGCAGGAAAGGGGAGGACAGAGTCTCTTCATCTTTTAGGTGTTTTATTTACTTTTTCATTTTTGTTTTGCCCCAAAGTCAACCTTTATAGTTCCTGTCCTCTGAGCTTAAAAGTATCCTATGTATTGCAAGGCAGAGCATATCTGGGCCCTCTGGGATAACTAGAGGTCAGTAAGTGGGCACTTCCTCAAAAGATGACCCCTAGGATTTCATTCATATGCAGGTGCACAATAGGTCAAGCACTTATTTGGATGCTAATATCCTGGCTTGAGCTATCTCAGATCAAGGATCTAATTGTATTTTGTAAACCTTGAAGGACCTTTTCCATGTGAGAGAAGCTGAATAAAGGTGGCCGTGGAAGAGCTGGTGGCCCTCTTTCTCTCTTACCAAGGTCACTTCATAAGGCACTGGTCATCAGGACATAGTTGGCTGGGATTCTTGAGACGCAGATCTGGGGAGTTCAGTCCTGGGCCTGGGTAAACCTTTCATGCTTCAGAATTCAGTGTGTAGCTTCAGCACGGCCACAGTAGGCCTCCCACTCCCACAACCAGTGACACAGGAAAAAGGGCAGACCCCAGGGGTCACAGGAGAATGCTACAAGGCCCCCAAGTGCTTGGCAGAATGCCCAGCATGCATTTCTTTCAACCAGAGAGAGAAGACAGATCATTGTGGGAATGAGACTGAGAAACTCAGGAATACATTGGAACTGAGCCAGATGTTGAATCCTGGAAGAAAAAGAGAAACTCCAGGCATTGGACTGATGTCCCTGGTTGGAACAATTGAGTTACATATATACATGCACGTCTATATATACTCACATGTGTTTATGTATATGTGCGTGTATTTATTTCTTTTTTCATAATTTGTAATGTTCAGACATATAACAGTTACACTCCAGGAGGTGGATTTAAACAAGGTCCTCAGAAACCTGAAAGTTTGTCCCTAGATGTCTAAACCGGAAGAGACCTTAGAAATCAACCCTGGCCCTTCCACTCCTGTTTTATGGAAGAGAATAATGCCGGGGGAAATGATGTGACTTGCTTATCATTGCATTATAAATAACTGTTGGGAGGATTTTATTTTTCCCCGAAATTCAGGCCAGAAAAAGCCTGACTTCCCCCTTTATTTCAGTGTGTGGACCCCTCTGGAACATACGACTAAGGGCCCTGGAAGCCTAGCTCTGTCCAGGGTGTAAGGGCTTTCTCTAGCATTGTCTCTATTTAAGCCTCACCTCCACTTTTGTGTGGACTGCTACTTGGTGCGTATTTTACGGGAGGAGCTGGGGTCTGCAGAGCTGAAGTGTACTTGTCCACGAAATGGAGGGGAGTGACCAAATCTGAGACCATCTGCCTCTCAGTCCACTACACCTTCTCAAGGGAAAAGAAAGCAATAAAGAGGTTAGAGGACTCCTACCAGGCTCTCGCCACAACCCCCTGTGATGTAGCCACCCTCGACGCGGCAACATTGTGCAGACTTCACCTGCGCCCTCTGTGCTTTGCCCTGACAGTTTTCTCCTCACTGAATCATCCCACTCCTGACTTCCTCTTTCCTTGCCCTAGCTGGTTCAGGCTACTGTTCTGGGGGCTGGAAATCCGAGGTGAGGTTACCAGCCCAGTCGGGGTTGTGGTGAAGGGGTTGCAGATGTCTGATTTCTCACTGGGTCTTCACATGATGAAAGGGATGAGAGATCTCTGTGGAGCCTCTTTTATAAGATTACTAATCCCATTCAATGGGATTAGTAGCCTCCATGACCTAATCACCTTCCAGTGACCTCTCTCCCTCCCCAGTCCTAATACTGTCATCTCACAAGGAGAGGACTTCAACATGTGAACTTAGGGAGGATGTAAACATTCAGACCATAGTAACTTTATTTTCTAGAAAAGCAATTGCTTTTGCTTTCTGGGGGCCTGTTAGCACCTCTGTTTTAGCAGATATGAGTCAGACTGTGCTCAGATCATCTGTTCTTCTGGACTAAGGCAGGGATGTTGACACAACGGAGAGGAGTTTGAGCAAACTCCAGGAGACAGTGAAAGACAGGAAAGCCTGGCATGCTGCAGTCCACGGGGTCGCAAAGGATCAGACATGACCTAATGACTGAACAACAGTAACAATGCAGGAATAGTGTACAAGTCTTCATGATACTCTGCAGAAGATCTGGCACATTCTAAGCGTTCAGTATACGCTTGTTGAGTAAATACAATATGAATATTAGCCCAAGAATACTAGCTCTTTGGAGTCTGTGAGGCATGACTACATACTTAGCACCTTTCCAGAGTGAAGGTTCCCAGAATGTGCCACCACCCAAGGTCTTGACTCATGTGCTTTTTCTTCTTGCATTATCATCAGCAGGTCACATCTGTCATTCTAGAACACTGCTCCCTAGGTCCCCGGTCACTCTGCTCCTCCACTGACTGCTGGCTGGGACTATCAGAGGGGAGACTATTTTGATGGAAAATGTGTCAGATGGATGGAACAGAAAATTGTTTCAACAAGAAGAAACAAAGACATATAGAATCACTGGTATCTTGAAAGCTCATAGAAAGGTCCCTTCAAAGCTGAAACCCTGAGAATAAACCTCATGAGTGTGGCGGAGGGTCCGGACAGAAAGATAACCATGGCGTGGGGCTTGTTTCTGTTGGTTTTTCTGGCCATGTTCACACAGAAGGCTATAAATCTGACAACGTGCGGCACTCTGGAGTGAGAGTGAAAGCTGAGGGCTGGAGGTGGAGAGAGCTGTCTTCCAGCTCCACTTAACTGCCCTTTGATCTGGGAGTGGAGACTCCACTTTCAGGGAGGGAGCGCAGGTGGCAAGATGTAAACAAAACAACATCCTGGAGCCTTTGTCAGGCCTTCTGAAAACAAAGTGAAAACATGGTTGGCTCCTGAGCTGACCAGACCTTGAAGGATGAGTCTGACACATAACCGAGCGGTTCACACCCTCACCCACGCGTGGGGGTCCATGACGGCCAACAGCCAGCCCTCTGCAGACAGGCCGGGGGTGAGCCCCAGCACCGTGGACTTCTAAATGGTTCTGCTGGATTTCCTTGGAACAATCTGGTAGGACACTCACAATTATTCTTGCACACAAGATTTTGGTAACTAAAGAAAAAAACGTGCATCTCTGACCTGGCTTTACCGCTGTGCATTTCCTGTGTATTCATTGAGTGCAGAGTGAGTTCTATAGAATGGCTGTAGGTGGAGGATTAAGAAAGAATAAGCAGTTGACTTGAGATCTCTTTCAGAAACAAGAGCGCAAAGCAGGAAATGGGTTTGGACACGTTCGCAGTCTCCCTCCATTCTGTCACCACAGAGGCCTGAGGCTGGCACTGTTTACTGAGAACCTGTCCTGCCTGGGCTCCACGCCCAGGTGTTTTCCTGGAGCCCCTACCTGGGGCTCTCAGGGCCTGGCAGCCTCTGAAAGGGGTAGCTCTGTGCGGAGAACAGTCAGCCTTGTTAGGTGTTGGTTCTGATGGGGCCAAGTGGTCGGAGGCGGAGCTGGGGCTCATTCGCTTGGGGACTAGAAGCGGTTCACTGACTTGGGTCCCCCCTCTGCTCCTCGCTCCTGGCCTCACCCCCGTGTTCTCTCGTGAATTCCTTCAGAGCAAGAAGCGGCATTTGTGTATTTTGAAAAGTCAAAGGCCGGTGTTAAATGTTCCTACCTCTGAGAGAAAGCACATTGCCTTCCCCCATTGTCGTGCAAGAGAAGAAAGCCCAGCTCAGCTCTGTGCTCACGGCTCCAAGTCGGCCCATTGGGTGCCAGGTTTTGGTCTGAGCGAAACTCCTGAGAACGAACAGCAGGGCTTCAGCTGCAGTTAATTTTCGTTTGCTGTTTGTATATAAATGCTTTTAGTACTTAAACTAAATTCAGATCAATTAAACTAATGTTGTTTGACATAATATTCCTTGTTCCAAAATCAATATCCCTTCATTTGACAGACTTATTCTTGAATTCAGGATGTTTATTGTTCTTAAAGCTTACCTATAGACCTGGTTTTTGTCTTTAATGATATAAAACAGCTCTTCCTCACATACTGTGCGCCAGCATGTAATGGGGTTCAAATTTCTCTGGTAAATATCTTTAATTGTACCATCATGCCTTTTAATCTAACAGCACAGGGCCACTTTCTCTGTCTCCATTTGTCTCCTTGGTTTTAAAGACATTCCTTTAACGGTGTCTGTTTAGAAGGAGTTGGGGTGAATGAAGGAACCAGAGACCAAGATTTCAAGGCCAGTGCTCCCCACCTTCCCAAGAGCTGGGCCAACTGTGGAGAAGCCCATGGCCCCCCGGACCCTCCAGGCTGCCTGTGTGACTGTGGCACTTGCCCTCCACCAGCCTCCCAGTGCCCCTCTTGCTCCCATCCCGCCATCACAAAATAACGTGCGTCACCAAAACCTGCCAAGGTTTCTGGGGCTTATCCTGCATGCTCCGTGGCTCTTCCTCACTCGGCCTCTGGCGATTATAAATCTCGTTCTGTTTTCCCTGGCCTTTGTCCAGAGACAGGCCTTGCTCTGGGGAGAGGAGGCCGGGGGTCATTTATCACTTGAACAGTGGGAATGGGGAACTGAACAGTAGGTTTTTTTGCCATCACCACAGCAAAGGTCTGTGTGCCGTCACCTAATTGGAAGAATCTGGCCCATGTTCCTCTAATTGTTCCACTGTGATAACTCTGCCCAGGTCAGACTTGCTTACTTCATGATGAAGGAAAGGATTATCTGAGAAGGACCACTTGGTGATAAAACAGGAGTGTTTTCCAGTGTTATGCCTTTTTTTTTTTTTTCCAGGCAAATATTTTCTTTAAATTAATAGTCATTGAAGTGATGTTAGCTGGCATTTGTGAGAACTCTAATCAGCCTCTGAAATACACCCGACTTTGCTCTGCGACCAGCACTCAGACAGGACGAGGTCTTGTGAAACCCGAGCTGGGCTTGTCGTCTCAGCCATCCTACTGAAAAGGCTCCTGAAGCAAAATGAGCCCAGACCCTGGGAAGAGAGCGGCTCTGCACAGGCACACGCGTGTGTGTGCACACACATGTGCATACACACATGCACACACACATACATTTTTTTCCATGTTATTTTTCTAAGGACCATAGACTGAGATCAGAGAGACTTGGTTGAACTCAGGAGTCCTTAACTCCAAACACTGATGAGGGTGGGGAAAAGGGCTATAAAGGGAATAGATGTTTTGTGCTGCAACATTTTGTTTTCTGTGAATGATGTTGTCGTTGCCATTGTTCTGTCACTAAATCGTGTCCAGCTCTTTGCGACCCCACGGACTGCAACATGCCAGGCTCCCCTGTGCTTCACTATCTCCCAGCGTTTCTTCAAATTCATGTCCACTGAGTCGGCTATGAATGCCGGACGTGTGACTCTATCCTTCTGGAAATCAGTTGCCCTCTCCCTTCCATTTTGTCTTGTGTCCCTCTGCTCTCAAGTTTGTTTTTTTTCCTCTCTTCCTTCTCCTCACACCCTGCCTCTCTCCTCTGTTCTCTTCCATTCGGAAGCATATCCTGGAGAGTCTCTACATGGTCACAGTCAATCTTCTGTATGCAAGTGGCATAAAACAGTGTTGGTTAAAACAACTTGCAGGGAAAAGCCTCCCCACAGTCCCTCTCTTCATGGCTCATGAGCCATGTTTCTTCTCCTAGGAAGCCTTTGATCATTGTCTTGCTCATAGCTGGGTGCACTTCACTTCCATTTCTCCAGATTCCTACTGCCTCTGGCTAACTGCTCTGTCCATCTGCTAAGTCCTGTAACATGAGGATCTAGCCAGGCCGGGAGAGGAGAAGATGCCTTTTTGCTCCTGGAGAGAAGTTTCTGGAGGCCCATCGGCCTCTTGCTTAGCAGCATCCTCAGCAGAAGCCAGAGAGGGAGGCCTGGGCAGAGCCAAGAAAAGCCACCAAGGCCAGGGCTCTCACTGTAACGTCCTAGAAAATATCAGGAAGAGACAAGCCTGCTCGGAGTTTTCTCTGGAGACGCCTTTCCTCCACCGCCCTGAGAGGGAACACAGTAGCTGCACCTCCTAGTATATCACAGATGGACAGTGATAACCTCTACCTGATTCTCAGCCCTGCTGAAGAGGAACTTTTCACTTAGTTTTTTCTTTCTTTCATGGTATTTCACTTTTACCATTTTTGTATGAGATGGGAAAGGCTGGCATGATCAGTCCCATTTCACAGAGGAGGAAAATGAAGGCCAGAGTGGTGACTTGGGCAAGGTCACTTAGTTTAGTATACAGGAGGGGCGGGGGTGGGGGCAAGATGAAGCTGGGCTTCAGCTCACTGCACCTCTTCTCAAAAGAGCACGCCCCTTACTGGTGTCTGCCTACCTGCATGCTTCTCTTTCCCTAAAATCATTGAGATGGGCTGATAGGGTTAGGAAGGCTTAACCCTATCCAAAGCCAGACCTTCCCAGAGTGCTGAGTGGAGTCATCCAGGTGGCCATGCAAAGAGGAATGTTGCTTTGGCGGACACCTCCAGCAGCTCTGCCAAGGCACAGCCCTCAGGTCTTCCCCCCACCCAAGGCAACAATTAAGGGCCTACCAGGTGACCCCTACTTCCTGCTCGGTGTAATACTTGATTTATTTCTGGTTTTAAAACCAAGAAGATCTCTGTGGCCCCCTCAAAATCCCTGTATTAACATGTGTCCAGGGGAGATAAAATGAAATGGAATGGCCCATACAAGGTGGCCTAATTCAGTACAGAACACATGGGAGACCCTTGATAAATGAAAGATTAAGTCCTTTCTAGAAGGATTTTTGAGTCTAATTTCAAAATACAAGGTGACAGACTAGAAAATTGAGGGTGGGGATGTCCAATTCTGGTTTAGATAATTATAGAGCAGCGTCAGTATTTGGCTACCTCTAATAACTGACTAGACAGTTTATAGACTTTCAGAAGGGCCAATGTTTGACAAAGATGGAATTCTTGGCTTTTTGGGCTACAGGTACACCAAGTAGACACTTGGTTTATCCAGTTTCTCCCTCTTTGAGGAAAAAAAATGTTCCAAAATTGTATAGAGAATCTATGGGAAATCATAATAAAATTAAAATATGGAGCACGTCTAAGACAACCTTTGAAATATTTAAAGGCTAGAGATAGTAAAGATAATGTTTTCAAAATTATTTTGAATATAACTTACAAAGCAGTTTTTCATCTATTATCTTATTTCATTCTTATAACAGACTCCTGCTATAGCATTATTGTCATGCCCACTTTGTAGATGTAAAAACCTGAGATTCAAGAAAATGAGTCGTCTTCTTCAAGGCAGATTGTGATTAGCAGGTTGTAACCCATCTGTGTCAGATCCTTTTCTCTTTNGGGCTTGTTTCTGTTGGTTTTTCTGGCCATGTTCACACAGAAGGCTATAAATCTGACAACGTGCGGCACTCTGGAGTGAGAGTGAAAGCTGAGGGCTGGAGGTGGAGAGAGCTGTCTTCCAGCTCCACTTAACTGCCCTTTGATCTGGGAGTGGAGACTCCACTTTCAGGGAGGGAGCGCAGGTGGCAAGATGTAAACAAAACAACATCCTGGAGCCTTTGTCAGGCCTTCTGAAAACAAAGTGAAAACATGGTTGGCTCCTGAGCTGACCAGACCTTGAAGGATGAGTCTGACACATAACCGAGCGGTTCACACCCTCACCCACGCGTGGGGGTCCATGACGGCCAACAGCCAGCCCTCTGCAGACAGGCCGGGGGTGAGCCCCAGCACCGTGGACTTCTAAATGGTTCTGCTGGATTTCCTTGGAACAATCTGGTAGGACACTCACAATTATTCTTGCACACAAGATTTTGGTAACTAAAGAAAAAAACGTGCATCTCTGACCTGGCTTTACCGCTGTGCATTTCCTGTGTATTCATTGAGTGCAGAGTGAGTTCTATAGAATGGCTGTAGGTGGAGGATTAAGAAAGAATAAGCAGTTGACTTGAGATCTCTTTCAGAAACAAGAGCGCAAAGCAGGAAATGGGTTTGGACACGTTCGCAGTCTCCCTCCATTCTGTCACCACAGAGGCCTGAGGCTGGCACTGTTTACTGAGAACCTGTCCTGCCTGGGCTCCACGCCCAGGTGTTTTCCTGGAGCCCCTACCTGGGGCTCTCAGGGCCTGGCAGCCTCTGAAAGGGGTAGCTCTGTGCGGAGAACAGTCAGCCTTGTTAGGTGTTGGTTCTGATGGGGCCAAGTGGTCGGAGGCGGAGCTGGGGCTCATTCGCTTGGGACTAGAAGCGGTTCACTGACTTGGGTCCCCCCTCTGCTCCTCGCTCCTGGCCTCACCCCCGTGTTCTCTCGTGAATTCCTTCAGAGCAAGAAGCGGCATTTGTGTATTTTGAAAAGTCAAAGGCCGGTGTTAAATGTTCCTACCTCTGAGAGAAAGCACATTGCCTTCCCCCATTGTCGTGCAAGAGAAGAAAGCCCAGCTCAGCTCTGTGCTCACGGCTCCAAGTCGGCCCATTGGGTGCCAGGTTTTGGTCTGAGCGAAACTCCTGAGAACGAACAGCAGGGCTTCAGCTGCAGTTAATTTTCGTTTGCTGTTTGTATATAAATGCTTTTAGTACTTAAACTAAATTCAGATCAATTAAACTAATGTTGTTTGACATAATATTCCTTGTTCCAAAATCAATATCCCTTCATTTGACAGACTTATTCTTGAATTCAGGATGTTTATTGTTCTTAAAGCTTACCTATAGACCTGGTTTTTGTCTTTAATGATATAAAACAGCTCTTCCTCACATACTGTGCGCCAGCATGTAATGGGGTTCAAATTTCTCTGGTAAATATCTTTAATTGTACCATCATGCCTTTTAATCTAACAGCACAGGGCCACTTTCTCTGTCTCCATTTGTCTCCTTGGTTTTAAAGACATTCCTTTAACGGTGTCTGTTTAGAAGGAGTTGGGGTGAATGAAGGAACCAGAGACCAAGATTTCAAGGCCAGTGCTCCCCACCTTCCCAAGAGCTGGGCCAACTGTGGAGAAGCCCATGGCCCCCCGGACCCTCCAGGCTGCCTGTGTGACTGTGGCACTTGCCCTCCACCAGCCTCCCAGTGCCCCTCTTGCTCCCATCCCGCCATCACAAAATAACGTGCGTCACCAAAACCTGCCAAGGTTTCTGGGGCTTATCCTGCATGCTCCGTGGCTCTTCCTCACTCGGCCTCTGGCGATTATAAATCTCGTTCTGTTTTCCCTGGCCTTTGTCCAGAGACAGGCCTTGCTCTGGGGAGAGGAGGCCGGGGGTCATTTATCACTTGAACAGTGGGAATGGGGAACTGAACAGTAGGTTTTTTTGCCATCACCACAGCAAAGGTCTGTGTGCCGTCACCTAATTGGAAGAATCTGGCCCATGTTCCTCTAATTGTTCCACTGTGATAACTCTGCCCAGGTCAGACTTGCTTACTTCATGATGAAGGAAAGGATTATCTGAGAAGGACCACTTGGTGATAAAACAGGAGTGTTTTCCAGTGTTATGCCTTTTTTTTTTTTTTCCAGGCAAATATTTTCTTTAAATTAATAGTCATTGAAGTGATGTTAGCTGGCATTTGTGAGAACTCTAATCAGCCTCTGAAATACACCCGACTTTGCTCTGCGACCAGCACTCAGACAGGACGAGGTCTTGTGAAACCCGAGCTGGGCTTGTCGTCTCAGCCATCCTACTGAAAAGGCTCCTGAAGCAAAATGAGCCCAGACCCTGGGAAGAGAGCGGCTCTGCACAGGCACACGCGTGTGTGTGCACACACATGTGCATACACACATGCACACACACATACATTTTTTTCCATGTTATTTTTCTAAGGACCATAGACTGAGATCAGAGAGACTTGGTTGAACTCAGGAGTCCTTAACTCCAAACACTGATGAGGGTGGGGAAAAGGGCTATAAAGGGAATAGATGTTTTGTGCTGCAACATTTTGTTTTCTGTGAATGATGTTGTCGTTGCCATTGTTCTGTCACTAAATCGTGTCCAGCTCTTTGCGACCCCATGGACTGCAACATGCCAGGCTCCCCTGTGCTTCACTATCTCCCAGCGTTTCTTCAAATTCATGTCCACTGAGTCGGCTATGAATGCCGGACGTGTGACTCTATCCTTCTGGAAATCAGTTGCCCTCTCCCTTCCATTTTGTCTTGTGTCCCTCTGCTCTCAAGTTTGTTTTTTTTCCTCTCTTCCTTCTCCTCACACCCTGCCTCTCTCCTCTGTTCTCTTCCATTCGGAAGCATATCCTGGAGAGTCTCTACATGGTCACAGTCAATCTTCTGTATGCAAGTGGCATAAAACAGTGTTGGTTAAAACAACTTGCAGGGAAAAGCCTCCCCACAGTCCCTCTCTTCATGGCTCATGAGCCATGTTTCTTCTCCTAGGAAGCCTTTGATCATTGTCTTGCTCATAGCTGGGTGCACTTCACTTCCATTTCTCCAGATTCCTACTGCCTCTGGCTAACTGCTCTGTCCATCTGCTAAGTCCTGTAACATGAGGATCTAGCCAGGCCGGGAGAGGAGAAGATGCCTTTTTGCTCCTGGAGAGAAGTTTCTGGAGGCCCATCGGCCTCTTGCTTAGCAGCATCCTCAGCAGAAGCCAGAGAGGGAGGCCTGGGCAGAGCCAAGAAAAGCCACCAAGGCCAGGGCTCTCACTGTAACGTCCTAGAAAATATCAGGAAGAGACAAGCCTGCTCGGAGTTTTCTCTGGAGACGCCTTTCCTCCACCGCCCTGAGAGGGAACACAGTAGCTGCACCTCCTAGTATATCACAGATGGACAGTGATAACCTCTACCTGATTCTCAGCCCTGCTGAAGAGGAACTTTTCACTTAGTTTTTTCTTTCTTTCATGGTATTTCACTTTTACCATTTTTGTATGAGATGGGAAAGGCTGGCATGATCAGTCCCATTTCACAGAGGAGGAAAATGAAGGCCAGAGTGGTGACTTGGGCAAGGTCACTTAGTTTAGTATACAGGAGGGGCGGGGGTGGGGGCAAGATGAAGCTGGGCTTCAGCTCACTGCACCTCTTCTCAAAAGAGCACGCCCCTTACTGGTGTCTGCCTACCTGCATGCTTCTCTTTCCCTAAAATCATTGAGATGGGCTGATAGGGTTAGGAAGGCTTAACCCTATCCAAAGCCAGACCTTCCCAGAGTGCTGAGTGGAGTCATCCAGGTGGCCATGCAAAGAGGAATGTTGCTTTGGCGGACACCTCCAGCAGCTCTGCCAAGGCACAGCCCTCAGGTCTTCCCCCCACCCAAGGCAACAATTAAGGGCCTACCAGGTGACCCCTACTTCCTGCTCGGTGTAATACTTGATTTATTTCTGGTTTTAAAACCAAGAAGATCTCTGTGGCCCCCTCAAAATCCCTGTATTAACATGTGTCCAGGGGAGATAAAATGAAATGGAATGGCCCATACAAGGTGGCCTAATTCAGTACAGAACACATGGGAGACCCTTGATAAATGAAAGATTAAGTCCTTTCTAGAAGGATTTTTGAGTCTAATTTCAAAATACAAGGTGACAGACTAGAAAATTGAGGGTGGGGATGTCCAATTCTGGTTTAGATAATTATAGAGCAGCGTCAGTATTTGGCTACCTCTAATAACTGACTAGACAGTTTATAGACTTTCAGAAGGGCCAATGTTTGACAAAGATGGAATTCTTGGCTTTTTGGGCTACAGGTACACCAAGTAGACACTTGGTTTATCCAGTTTCTCCCTCTTTGAGGAAAAAAAATGTTCCAAAATTGTATAGAGAATCTATGGGAAATCATAATAAAATTAAAATATGGAGCACGTCTAAGACAACCTTTGAAATATTTAAAGGCTAGAGATAGTAAAGATAATGTTTTCAAAATTATTTTGAATATAACTTACAAAGCAGTTTTTCATCTATTATCTTATTTCATTCTTATAACAGACTCCTGCTATAGCATTATTGTCATGCCCACTTTGTAGATGTAAAAACCTGAGATTCAAGAAAATGAGTCGTCTTCTTCAAGGCAGATTGTGATTAGCAGGTTGTAACCCATCTGTGTCAGATCCTTTTCTCTTTCTCTCACACAAACACATACTGACCGCACAAACCCCATAAAGGTTGCATAGAGATGATGATAACCCTTATAAGGTAACATCAGCACCCATGTATTTTCAACGAGATTGATATTAAGATTGCTTAATTATGAGCTTAATGAAATACAATCCCAGGAGTAGACTCTGGTCACACACTCAATAACTGAGCATCTACTTTCAGTTCATGTAGGTCTTAGCATATAAAGGCTTCTAAGCAAATGCAGAATTAACTTTAAGAAGAAGGAGGATCTTAGTAAAGGCATCAGAAGTTGTAGGTGCCGGGTAGGGGATAGAAGGTAGGGGACAAAGAAACAGAGACCAAAATGAATATGGAGGAAGAGTGCAAATGGAAGGCTGTCTTAGCAATTTCCCTGAAGGGCTTGGTGTCTTCCCAGGTAGCTCAGGATTGCAAAACTCAAGGCCAACGGGACCTTTCTTTTGTGTTCATGAATCATCCTCAGTCTCTGCCTTTCAATAACTTCTCAAATCTTACTTTGCCTGTAGCACCATTCTCCTTTAATTATGTATTTAAAAAAACACAGCATTATTAAGAGAAATGCATGCCATATGTTTCTGATTCACTTAGAGTTAAATCCTCGGATTGCTGCTGTCTCTTATACACATCTGCAGAAGCCAGAGAGGGAGGCCTGGGCAGAGCCAAGAAAAGCCACCAAGGCCAGGGCTCTCACTGTAACGTCCTAGAAAATATCAGGAAGAGACAAGCCTGCTCGGAGTTTTCTCTGGAGACGCCTTTCCTCCACCGCCCTGAGAGGGAACACCATGTATTTTCAACGAGATTGATATTAAGATTGCTTAATTATGAGCTTAATGAAATACAATCCCAGGAGTAGACTCTGGTCACACACTCAATAATTGAGCATCTACTTTCAGTTCATGTAGGTCTTAGCATATAAAGGCTTCTAAGCAAATGCAGAATTAACTTTAAGAAGAAGGAGGATCTTAGTAAAGGCATCAGAAGTTGTAGGTGCCGGGTAGGGGATAGAAGGTAGGGGACAAAGAAACAGAGACCAAAATGAATATGGAGGAAGAGTGCAAATGGAAGGCTGTCTTAGCAATTTCCCTGAAGGGCTTGGTGTCTTCCCAGGTAGCTCAGGATTGCAAAACTCAAGGCCAACGGGACCTTTCTTTTGTGTTCATGAATCATCCTCAGTCTCTGCCTTTCAATAACTTCTCAAATCTTACTTTGCCTGTAGCACCATTCTCCTTTAATTATGTATTAAAAAAAACACAGCATTATTAAGAGAAATGCATGCCATATGTTTCTGATTCACTTAGAGTTAAATCCTCGGATTGCTGTTAGCAAAGAGAAAGGCAATATTCAAGGAGCCATCTTAAGAAGCAATGTTAGCAAGAACCTTCATAAGAAACAAATTTTGATTTTGCTGGGAAAAGTGAAAAAGTGTGGACCATGAGTGGTCTGGGGAGGATTTGGAACTCAACCACTGAGAACGGTGAAGTGAGGGGTATATAGTGAGAGGCACACCTTCCTCAGTCTCAACCAAGGATCAATCTTTGTCAAGCTGGAGTTAGTTAGGTCTCCAGGGAACAAGGGGAAGTAGTAATTTAGGAGAAAAAGAGCTGTTACCTAGGGTTGCTGTTTACCTTACAGTAAATATGAGCGTATAGTGGTTAATAAAAGTCTTATATTTTTCCTTTAAGAAAATAGCCATCATGTATGAAATACATCAGTATTCAGGGTTTAAAACAAAACAATAGACCTTGTTGATTTAATTTTTTAAAAAAGAAGGAAAAACCCTTCTTCCCCTTTCATTGTTTGCAAACTTATACCAACTTGTTATTAATTTGGTCTAATTTTTTTTAAAGAGAAATATTCATCTTTACTGTGAACTTTTCCCTCCTTGGGCTCATTATGTTAAACACTGCACTTAACCTACACTTTAGGGGGGAAAATGTAGTATTTCTGTTGGTTTAAACTGTCAGAGTGACTCATATATTGGAACATGGGCTAACTGGAAGAAAATATTTAACTAAAAACAAATATCCCAGGGTTCGCTCCACCTCATTCCCAGCAGCAAATTTGGGTTGTGTTGGTGCCTCCTGTCCTCTCCCAGGGGAAAAGCCTGAGGAGGGACCCAAGGAAAAGAAGAGGTTGGCTTGTTGCAGATTGCTCCCAGGAAACTGTCAGTCTTCTAACCTAACACCAGTTCTTATCAGAGAAACCCTGGGAAAGATGGCAAGTAATAGAGCAGTTGGTCCCATGCCCCAGGTTTTCTCTCACTTATGCTGCATCCAAACACATTGCTTTCTGTAATTAATAACAAATTTGCTCTGTCTCTGTGTATTCTTTCTCCTGAGTGACTGTGTAAATTTAATTCTCCATGTAGAGTAAGCCCCTGTGCCTTTTTTCGGGAAATGTTCAACGTTAAGCCTTATCAGTACCTGATATATGGTCAGAGCTCAATAT
Organism: Oreotragus oreotragus; assembly: GCA_006410675.1. Lineage (NCBI taxonomy): Eukaryota > Metazoa > Chordata > Mammalia > Artiodactyla > Bovidae > Oreotragus > Oreotragus oreotragus. The sequence goes on along the minus strand of SJYX01015307.1, from coordinate 882,368 downwards.
GGTCACTGAATACTGTTGAAAAATCTTCAGAGGATGGTAAAAACGGTTAGAGGAAGGATCATGCAGTAGGCTGTAGTGTTTATTTAAAAATCAGACACTTGGGTTCAAATCTTGTTTTTGCCACTAGAAAATTGTTCAGTTCAGTCGCTCAGTAGGGTCCGACTCTTTGCGACCTCATGGATCACAGCAAGCCATCTTTCCCTGTCTATCACCAACTCCCGGAGCTTACTCAAACTCATGTCCATTAAGTCGGTGATGCCATCCAACCATCTCATCCTCTGTCGTCCCCTTCTCACACTGCACTTAACCTACACTTTAGGGGGGAAAATGTAGTATTTCTGTTGGTTTAAACTGTCAGAGTGACTCATATATTGGAACATGGGCTAACTGGAAGAAAATATTTAACTAAAAACAAATATCCCAGGGTTCGCTCCACCTCATTCCCAGCAGCAAATTTGGGTTGTGTTGGTGCCTCCTGTCCTCTCCCAGGGGAAGAGCCTGAGGAGGGACCCAAGGAAAAGAAGAGGTTGGCTTGTTGCAGATTGCTCCCAGGAAACTGTCAGTCTTCTAACCTAACACCAGTTCTTATCAGAGAAACCCTGGGAAAGATGGCAAGTAATAGAGCAGTTGGTCCCATGCCCCAGGTTTTCTCTCACTTATGCTGCATCCAAACACATTGCTTTCTGTAATTAATAACAAATTTGCTGTGTCTCTGTGTATTCTTTCTCCTGAGTGACTGTGTAAATTTAATTCTCCATGTAGAGTAAGCCCCTGTGCCTTTTTTCGGGAAATGTTCAACGTTAAGCCTTATCAGTACCTGATATATGGTCAGAGCTCAATATGGTCACTGAATACTGTTGAAAAATCTTCAGAGGATGGTAAAAACGGTTAGAGGAAGGATCATGCAGTAGGCTGTAGTGTTTATTTAAAAATCAGACACTTGGGTTCAAATCTTGTTTTTGCCACTAGAAAATTGTTCAGTTCAGTCGCTCAGTAGGGTCCGACTCTTTGCGACCTCATGGATCACAGCAAGCCATCTTTCCCTGTCTATCACCAACTCCCGGAGCTTACTCAAACTCATGTCCATTAAGTCGGTGATGCCATCCAACCATCTCATCCTCTGTCGTCCCCTTCTCCTCCTGCCTTCAATCTTTCCCAGTATCAAGTTCTTTTCCAATGAGTCAGTTCTTCGCATCAGGTGGCCAAAGTACTGGGGTTTCAGCTTCAGCATCAGTCCTTCCAGTGAATATTCAGTGAATTTCCTTTAGGATGGACTGATTGGATCTCCTTGCTGTCCAAGGGACTCTCAAATGTCTTTTCCCACACCACTGTTCAAAAGCATCAATTCTTCAGCGCTCAGCTTTCTTTATAGTCCAACTCTCACATCCATACATGACTACTGGAAAAACCAAAGCTTTGACTAGATGAACCTTTGTTGGCAAAGTAATGTCTCTGCTTTTTAATATGCTGTCTAAGTTGATCATAACTTTTCTTCCAAGGAGAAAGTGTCTTTTAATTTCATGGCTACAGTCACCATCTGCAGTGATTTTTGAGCCCCCCAAAATAAAGCCTCTCATTGTTTCCATTGTTTCCCCACCTATTTGCCATGAAGTGATGGGACCAGATACCATGATCTTAGTTTTCTGAATGATGAGCTTTAAGCCAGCTTTTTCACTCTCTTCTTTCAGTTTCATCAAGAGGCTCTTTAGTTCTTCTTCATTTTCTACCATAAGGGTGGTGTCATCTGTGTATCTGAGGTTATTGATATTTCTCCCGGCAATCTTGATTCCAGTTTATGCCTCATCCAGCCCAGTGTTTCTCATGATGTTCTCTGCATATAAGTTAAGCAGGGTGATAATATACAGCGTTGACATACTCTTTTTCCTATTTGGAACCAGTCTGTTGTTCCATGTCCAGTTCTAACTGTTGTTTCTTGACTTGCATACAGACATACAGATTTCTCAGGAGGCAGCTCAGGTGGTCTGGTATTCCCATCTCTTTAAGAATTTTCCACAGTTTGTTGTGATCCACACAGTCAAAGGCTTTGGTATAGTCAATAAAGTAGAAGTAGATGTTTTCCTGGAACTCTCTTGCTTTATTGATGATCCAGTGGATATTGGCAATTTGATCTCTGGTTCCTCTGCCTTTTCTAAATCCAGCTTGAATATCTGGAAGTTCATGGTTCACTAAAAAATTAGGTTAGGCCCAAGCCCATGTGTAAAGTAGGCATAAGAGTGGCTAGTTCAATTTTTTGTGTAAGAAATAATGAATTATGTATATGTTAGTAGAAGCACATGTCAGGCATCCAATGGAGGACTGTTCTTTGCTCTTTTAGGGTGTTGTGGAACACTGTACATAACCTTGAGACTGCTGAGTCAAAATCATTCTTAACTACTAACTTAGATAAGCCATTTAACTTTTCTAAAATCTTAACATCTTCATGGTAAAATAGAAATATGATACTTTCACAGAGGGTTGTTGGAAGGATTAAATAAAACTCAATAACATGGGAGCAATGTGAACTTCAGCAAAGCAGACTCCAAACTACCTTACTCCCCTAATTGAGCCTGGTTAAAAATGAGCATCACTTTATTGCTGCAGTTGTGCAGTATGGTCAATACCAGAGAAATCAGCAACTGATAGTGCTAAGGAATGATTTTTCCTACACTATATCAATCTTTTAAAATTTGAGGATAAAATGTTAAAGATAATATTGCAATAATATTTACTCTGTGATAAAACTTCAGATTTATTCTTGTATCTTGAAAGAGCAGTCTGTGATAGTGATACTCAGTTTCTACCTTGGCTTCCAGCCAAATATTGACTTTAGTAATCAACCATTCAGCACCAGGCCAAAATTTGTGCACCTTGATGAATGTGTAATACCTCGTCAATGGCCTGAAAATAACAAGCACTCTATGGACAAATACTGTATTATTTTTGGTTGTGAGGATGAAGGGAGGGTCCCCTGGCATTCAAACATCACAGCAAAAAGGAGGCCATCATCTAATGATGTGTTGCAGTGCTTGAGTAAGTTTTTTCCTCCTCTGGCATGGTTTGCCCAAATGTATTGATGCTTTCAAACTATGATGCTGGAGAACACTCTTGAGAGTCTCTTGGACAGCAAGGAGATCAAACCAGTTAATACTAAAATAAATCAACCTTGACTATTCATTGGAAGGACTGATGCTAAAGCTGAAGTAGTTCCAGTACTTGTCCACTTGATGTGAAAAGTGGACTCATTAGAAAAAACCCTGATGCCAGGGAAGATGGAGGGCTAGAGGAAAAGGGAGTGACAAAGGATGTGATGGATGCATGGCATCACTGACTCAATGGACATGAGTTGGAACAAACTCAGGGAGATAGTGAAGGACAGGTAAGCTTGGCACGCTGCAGCTCATGAGGCTGCAAAGAGTTGGACACAACTTAGGGACTGAACAACAACAACCACAAAACAAGGGGAAGGTTTAGACTCACACAGCCTTTAACTCTGTACTCTGTTTATTCTCACTGAGCACTTTCAGTGTTTCCTCCAGTAATCACTGTGGTTCAGTGCTGATCTGGAAGTAGCCATCCCAGGTACATTTCTGGACTATCAGCTCTTTATTACTCACCAAAGCTCTAAGAACTCGATTCTCAGCTGAGAAAAAAAGCTGAAGCCTTTAGATAGAGAAAGATGCGCCCTTTCCTGATGTTGAAGCATTGACGTGGGTATTTGTTTCTAAAGGCTAGCCTAAGTCTAATATCGTGTCAACAAAAAGTTAAAATAAAATTCTGAAGAGAACCAAGATGAAAAAATATATGAGACAATGAGCAGTGCCAAGAAGTGGTCCCAATAATCAGTGCTGTGTATATTTCCAGTTCCTTAATAATAATAATAATAATAAAAAAGGATAGAGAAAAATTGGCCATCTGTAGATCTCTATGTTCCAAGCTATTACTAAGTATCAGACATGAAATATCTATGGACTGCTCATCACAGCCCTGTCATTTGTGTATTAAAATATGCCTTTTATTGATGAGTGACCAAGGTTTCAGAGAGATTCAAACACATGTTAAGATCACATAGCAGCAGAGTTTGGTGGCTAAGCATACCCACCCCAGAGTCAGACTCCCAGGATTTGTGTGCTGGTTTCACCTTTTCCTCATACAGTGCAGTTTTTTCATCTGCAAAATGTGGAGATGATAGTGCTCATGACTGGGGGTTCAACTCAGTTTTTCCTTGGATTGTTTTTGGAAAAATCTCTGAAGACAAATTGGTCTGTAAACCAAAACATTATTGTTGTTGTTGCTCAGTTACTGTCATGTCTGGCTCCGTGACCCCATGGACTGCGTTCAAGACCCCTCTGTCCTCCACTGTCTCCTGGATTTTGCTCAAATTCATATCCATTGAGTTGATGATACTATCTAACCATCTGATCCTCTGCCACCCGCTTCTCCTTTTGCCTTCAATATTTTCCATCATCAGGGTCTTCTCCAGTGAGTCAATGCTTTGTATCAGGTGGCCAAGTATGGGCTCTTCAGCTTCAGCAACATTCCTTCCATTGAATATTCAGGATTGATTTCCTTTAGGATTGACTGATTTGATCTCCTTGTAGTCCAAGGGACTCTCAAGAGTCTTCTCTGGCAACACAGTTCAAAAGCATCAGTTTATCAGCATTCAGCCTTCCTTTATGTCCAGCTCTCATATCCATATGGACTTCCCCAGTAGCTCAGCAGTAAATAATTCACCTGCAGTGCAGGAGCTTGAGGGGACATGGGTCTGATCCCTGCATTGGGAAGAGCTCCTGGAGGGCATGACAACCCACTCCAGTAGTTTTGCCTGCAGAACCACAAGAATAGAGGATCCTGGTGGGCTACAGTCCATAGGGTAGCAAAGAATTGAACAAGACTGAAGTGAATTAACACACATGCACATCTGTACATGACTACTGGAAAAACCATAGCTTTGGCTATACAGATGTTTGTCAGCAAAGTGAAGTCTCTGCTTTTTAATATGCTGTCTAGGTCTGTCATGGCTTTCCTTCCAAGGAACAAGGATCTTTTAAATACAAAATATTCTGTATAGATGTTTATTCGAAAAGTTGGTCTGGGAGTCTTATATCTCATGATTTCATGGTCTGCGGTCCAAGGAACTTAGCCCCTTCTCAGTGCAAGCCCATAAAAGCCTTTGATGTGGGGATCTTGAGTCTGTTGTGAAATTTTAGGTTTTTAAGAAATTCTGTGACAACCTCACTCATAATACCCATAACCTTTGCCTGACATGTTTCCCGGTGATGGATGAAGGGAAGCCTCCATGTTACAAGTTCAGCATTAGTAGTCTTTCCTTTACAGAGGACCCTGTTTTTAGTGGTTCTCTGATGGCATCAGGAATGCAGGAAACAGGTAGCACAGGGGAAAGTCCATTGGTTACTTCCTCCCTCCATGAAGAGCTCTTGCTTACTGAACTAGGAGCAGGACAAAAAAAAAAAAAGAAATGTGTGCAAACAGCAATCTGTCATGAGTCAGAGAAGAAAGGGGTCTGATTAGGAGAAACAAGTAGTGGCTTTTGTGTGTGCCTCCTACATCAGCACTTCTTCCGAGTCAGGGAGAATTGCAGCCAGGGAAATGAATAATGTTGAATTTACTACAAGTTTACCTGAGATTAAGGGCAAGTTGAATACAGCCAGTATCTTTTGGTCCCGTGTTGACTTAGTCTTCTTGTCACAAATCAGCTATTGATTTCTGGGGTCCCCATTAGTCTTAGGGAAGAGAGCTAATCCTTCTTTCATGTATGTTTATATACTATATTTGGCCAGAGCTTGGGGTGCACTTTTCACCTTGATCTGCAAGGAGGGAGGCAAACACATGGCCTCAGTACTAGAAGCCACCCTGACTGGTCACTCTCTACTGTTATAGTCTTGTTGTCACAAATCAGCTATTGATTTCTGGGGTCCCCATTAGTCTTAGGGAAGAGAGCTAATCCTTCTTTCATGTATGTTTATATACTATATTTGGCCAGAGCTTGGGGTGCACTTTTCACCTTGATCTGCAAGGAGGAAGGCAAACACATGGCCTCAGTACTAGAAGCCACCCTGACTGGTCACTCTCTACTGTTTGTTTAATTTTGCTCTGACTTCTGCCTGCATCCTAATCCCAGGTATTCAGACATGTTACAAGAAGAAAGAGACCCTGAGATCAAAGCATTGGTCACGATTTTACTAGGGGCACCTCTGAAAGCATTTGTAAGGCTTATGTGAATGGCTGGTGCTGTGACCTCAAGAAAATACTTTACTTTCCAAATTAGGGCTAACAGATTTATCACTCACTAGGCCTCGACCTTCCAGGTCAGTCTAGGGTTACTTTTGTGTATTAGGGGCAAAGAAATAGTAGTCTTTTTACAGAAGCCTAAAGAGCAAATATTGAGAACATGATTTAGGGATGAAAGGGGATTCTGGAGGCATATTTTTGATTTGCAAATTTCCCATAAAAATGTTAACTTTGTCAGCATCTGCTTGAGACCGTTCCCATTGGACAGATGTCTCTGTCAGAAACCTGCATTGTAACAGTTCAGGGTGATGGATGCTCTTGTTTCTTCTTGGTGGAATTTCAGTTTCTACTCTGAAGGTGCACTCTGATTACAGAGGAATTCTGAGGACAGTTTGGTTGTTTTTGTTTAATTAGTTGTATAAAATGGGTTTCAATAAAGGGGGAATCTCATCATCTGCAGGATTCCCAGGTTGCTGAGTAGTAAAAGAATCTGCCTTCTAATGCAGGAGAGGCAAGCAGGAGATGTGGCTTTGATCCCTGAGTCGAGAAGATCCCCTGGAGTAGGAAACATCAAACCACTCTAAGATTCTTGCCTGGGAAATCCCACGGACAGAGGAGCCTAGCGGGCTACAGTCTGTGGGGTCTCAAAGAGCTGGCCATGACAGAGCATGCACACATGCATCATTATATGCAATATAAATCACTTTGCTCCATCTTGATTTTATTGAAAAGATAGTGATTTTAATACAGTTTGGGACATTCACTGTCAAGTCTGCAGAGTAGGGCATGAATAGGCAATATAGTACAGCAGTTTGGAGCACAGAATTTGGTAGACTTCAGTTGAAATCTTGACTTACTATCTGTGTGAACTTGGGTGAGTTATTTCATCTCTTTAAACTTTCATTTCATATTTTATAAGTGGGAGTATTATTGACATTGATGTCACGAGGTTATTAAAAGAATAACATAAATGCATGCAAGATAATTAATACCATGCCTTCCATACATTAAACAATCAATAAGAGTAGCTGATATAGTTATTAACTCTCCAAGACCTCTATTTTACTCATTACAGATGACCATGACTTTTATTTACAAAACAGACTGGACTGCCTTTTTACCTCAAAGCATTTTGGATATCCACCAATTATTTTTTTTAAATGTCAAACATTTAGGGGGTGCATCCTCTTCCATGTTGTAGGAGGTAAGGGAAAAAGGAATAATGGATAAATCCATTTGGCTTGAATAATTGGTGGATGATGTTGCTATTTACAAAAATCAATGGATTTGGAGCAGCTTTGAGGGAAAATGTATGGAGGTTTTTTGGTTAGTATTTTGCATGCATTTTTTGTTTCTATTTTCTGGGAGAATGTTGGAGAACAGAGATGTAAAAGGATAAGATTCTGGAGCTCATCAAGGATCTGGTATGAAAATGTCTGTGAAACCCTAAATATCATCACTTAGGGAGAACACTTAGAAGAGAGAAGCACCCTGGGGAAGAATACTACCATTTAGGAACTGAGCAAAGGATAAGAAGAAGAAATAGCGAGATAAGAGTAAAATGAAGACTCTGGTACTACTGTAAGTTACATATGTACTCATCAAGGTTGTCTGAATCTGATGCTGGTGAATCTGATGCTGGTGAATCTGATGCTGCTGAATCTGATGCTGCTGAATCTGATGCTGAATCTGATGCTGATGCTGTCTCCAGTACATACAAGACCTTCCTCAATTTCTCTGTCTGGCAAACTCCTACTCTTCCTTTAAGATTCAGTTCAGTTCCTTGGAAGTCTATTCTCATTCCTCACCTCTTGTTTCCATAGCACTGTGTCCCTACCTCTGTCTTAAACCAAATAACTGGGCCCTTGGGATTGTATAATCTGTTTTATAAACGCTCTGGCTCCCCTGAAGTCAGCTCCTTGAGGGCAGTTGCTATCTTTTATTTCTGAATCTCCAATAACTAGCACAAGTAAATGTGGAAAAATAATCATTTGACTATAGTTGGTTGAATGAAATGTGTGCATGCCTAGATTCCCTTTTGAGCTCCAATATTTAATGTCACGCCATTTAATTTCTACTAGAGGACTCCACTTAGAAGCCCAAGTCTAAGTTCCATCTACATATCAAATTCTGCATTTCTCAAATTGAACTTACTTCTCTCACTTTCCTTAAAACCTCTTTCTTCTATTTCTATTTATGGTACAACTATTCTCAAGTCCTTCGAACTTGGAGACAACACTATTCCTATCCATTTTCCCTCCATATATCTTGAATCAGAATCTTTCTTTGTCCTAGTTAGCGACCTGCCCAAGGTCACTGAGCTATTCAGATATAGAGCCGAATTTGAAATCCATTCTGTCTGACTCACTAAGTAATATCACCTTGCTGGCTTATGCCTGGGTAGCTGGGATCCTTTGATAATATGGCTGGCAGTTCCAAAACATATAACTTGTAATTGTCTGGAACATTTTGGGAAGGAAAATACTCCACAGACTTTTGTGTTTTCTTATGTCTGAGATGTAAACTGGCTATTTTATGAGGCATTGACAGAGGAATAGATAGACTGATTTATTTCCCTCAATAGGATGTAATCTGATGACTGTGAGGATATAAAAGTTTATAAATATAGTAGGGTATTTGTATCTAGAATATTCCTGTTAAAAACCATCAACTGTATTAACTAGGATATCTTACTTCCACTCCCAAAGTTCTATTCTACTCATTTCTATGTCTTCTCCCAAGATTAAGTTGTTCCCTAGGATCTCATCCTAGCCACAGGCAAACTTTATAATTCTGAATTTCCATAGATTGTTGTCTGAACCTTGGGTGGTATCCAGAGAATGTTTGGTAACCAGAATGAGTAAATAATTGAATGGCCGTATTGCTTAGTAAATGAATATGTAAATATGTATGTACAGTAGGACCAATTAGCTGACTGGTGTTTTTTCCACTTTCTTACCATTTGGCTGTAAAGGAAATATGGAGAGGAAGTTAGCGTTCACACCGTGTCACCTCTAATAACTGCTCCATCTCTAAAATTGTGAGTTCTCAATCTTTCTTCTTAATTTCTACTTTACCCAAATTTTACACTACACCATTCCTCAGGCTCACTGGTTCCATTCTTTCCAGGGAAAGTTTGATTCCCTCCTTTCAAAAATCCATAGTCTTGGCTTCTAATTCCTGCCCTATTAATACAAATGAACGTGCACTCTTGCTGTAAGCACTATAAAAACTATAAAAACAAAAATTTATGAAATGACTATTTTCATGTCCGACTGTTTGTGACCCCGTGGACTGTAGCCCACCAGGCTCCTCTGTCCATGGGATTCTCCAGGCAAGAATACTAAAGTGAGTTGCCATTTCCTTCTCCAGGGGATCTTTCCAACCCAGGGATTGAACCCGGGTCTCCTGCATTGCAGGCAGACGCTTTATCCTTTGAGCCACCAGGGAAGCCCTTTCAGACAGTACACAACAGGAAGTACAGTGCCTTGATTCACATGTGATTGTCCAGTTGAATACTAGGACACAATGTGGTGAGAGGAAACTCAGGTGGATCATAGTGGTCTCACTGAGATGAAGCGGAAACATAGAAGAGCTGAGAATGACTAAGGCAGCCAAAATCTGTGGAGCAAAGATGAAGCTGAACAAACAAACTGCTGTGGACTGAATTATGTTATCCAAAATTTCTTATGTTGAAGCCCAAACTCCCAACATGATGGTATTGGAGATGGGAACTTTGGGAGGTAATTACGGTTAGGAAATCTATGAAAAATTATAGCTAAAGTTATGTTTGAATGTGACACATTGAACACTTTCCTTCTAAAATCAAGAACAAGGTAAATATGACTTCTTCGACTACATCTATTCAGAATTTTACTGGAGGTTGTAGCTAACATAATTAAAGCAAGAGAGAAAAATAAAGGCAAATATAAGGGAAAGAAAAAAGTAAAACTGCCTTTATTTCATAGAAAATATGTTCATATATTTAAGAAAATTTAAAGAATCTATAAGAAATTTAAAGAAAATTACTCAAATAAGATCTCAGGACAAAAAGCCAGCATGTAAAAAGAAAAAAAAATAGCTTTATTTCTATATATAAGCAAATAAATTTTGGAAAATGAAAAGTTTTAAATACTAATTATACTATTAAAACATGAAATATTGAGAATACATTAAAAATATGTACAAAACCTTTACACAGAAAATTATAAATCACTGCTGAAAGAAAGAAGACCTAAATAAATGGCAAGATGTAACCGTATACTGAACTGGAAGATCCAGTTTTGTTAAGATGTCAGTTTTCCTCAATATGATCTATAGGATCTATATAATCCAATCGAAATTCCTATAAACTTTTCTTTATTTGAAGACTTTAAGAAAGTGATTCTAAAATTCATATAAATATGAAAAGGATCTAGAATATTCAAAATGAGTTTTAAAAATAAGGAGAACAAAGTTGAGGTACTCACACTATCTGCTGTCAAGATTTACTGTAAAGCTATAGCAATTAGAATGAGATTGGAGCAAGGATAGACAAATAGAACAATGAAACTTGATACTTATCTCAGACATCTCCCTTAAGCTCATTTTTTAAATAACAATTTTACGTCTCTTCTCGAATGTCTTAACGGCATACTAAGCTTTGTATATCTTAAACCCAACTCATTATCTTTACTCCTAAATCCAATCCTTCATTTATATTCCCCTGCTAGTTGTAAAAACCAGAAACTTGAAAATAATCCTCAACCTCTCCCTCTGTTTGATCCTCCGCATTACTGATTCCTTACTAGGAACTTTCATTCTTATCGCCTAAATATACCTTGAGTTTATCCATGTTTCTCTACTTCCATCACCCTATTCTAATATCTGTTAACTGGACTTCTGAAAAAGTTTCCTAAACTAGTTCACTGACATATACTCTCTACTACCTCCAGAGTCTATTTAAATACAAATTGTTATCATGTTAAACGTTGCTTAAAATACTTCAAGGTCTTCATATTGGTTGTAGGAGGAAAATAAATATACTGTGGCTTTTGAGAGTCTACTGGTCTAGTCCCTACTTGCCTCCCTGGCATCATCTTGCTCTTATGTTTTCTTTTGCTTTCTCAGGGAGTAGCGTTTATTTCTGTTTTCGTTTTTTGTGCAGAGGAATGTCCTTGTTGTTGTTCAGTCACTAAGTCTGTCCAGCTTCCTGTGACCCCATGGACTGCAGCATGCCAGGCTTCCCTGTCATTCACCATCTCCTGGAGTTTGCTCAAACTCATGCTCACTGAGTCAGTGATGGTAGCCACCCATCTCATCATCTGTCGCCTACTTCTTCTCTAGCCCTCAATCCTTCCCAGCATCTGGGTCTTTCTAATGAGTCGGCTCTTCCCATCAGGTGGCCAAAGTACTGGGCCTTCAGCTTCAGCATCAGTCTTTCAAGAAATAGTAGCACTCCTGATGCGTTTGTCCTTTGAATGAAGGAAGGTGTTTCATATCCTAACACTGCTACAGCAAAGATGCAATTATATTCCCAGTTCTTTTCAGAACTTGGCAATAAGCTGATATTCCATATGAAGTTTTAATATTTTAGACCACAGGTATAGTCAAGTTACTGATACATGCATGTGCTTCAAAATGATAGAAGAGGAGCTTCGGAGTTTTCTCCCAAAGTGAAGGTCGGAAAGTGGAGGAAACTGGGTAGATGGCAAAGCTTGGAAGCAGTGTTTTTACAGAAGTGTTATCTGGCTTCTTGACAAACAACAATGCCTAGTGATTTATGAATGACAATTTTATCTTGAATCTGATGGAAAGATTGACTGTGTTGCATTCATCCCAGGAATGTTTTAAAGCCTAAAGAAGCTGGAGAATCCCTTCTGCTTCATCTTGGTGCTGACTCTGCAGCTTCATTTCTACCTCTACTGTCACCTGGTCTTTCTTTCTTTCTTTTTTTTTTTCTGTCGGGAGAAAGGGAAGGGGGGAAGGCAGGACTTCCTGAATCCTATACTGCATCATATTAGCAGGTTGTCAATGTCTCACCACCTTCCCTGCAAGGCAGGTACTGTTACAGAATTAGCAGACCGCACTGCCATTTCAGGGGCTGTTGTTATCCTCAGCAAAGCTGGGTTTTCCTTTACACTCTCACATAAGTGGTAGACTGGAGAAGCCACCCCAGGGAAGGTCCATACAGGGCAGATGGAACATTTCAATGGCTGAAAGCAACTAGTTATGCCTTGAGTTCCTCTTCTGTATCACTGTGACCCTCTGTACTAGGGACCTTCTGTACTAGGGACAGGGAACACAGGAGACCTCAGCTGCCTTCAGTGCCAAGAAGAAAGCACAGGAGATGTTTAGCATATCAGTAAATGAATGGATGGTGGCCCCCTGGGTAGATGCCATGATCTCTCTACTCATCCAAGATTCTGCTCTGACACTTGTATATGAGGACGATTGGAAGTGGAACTGCCTGGTTAGCCTCTCTATTAACTTCAAATGACAGGGATTTCCTACTACATCTTCCATGGATGGATTCTTTCCGAGTACAAAATCATCCTTGAGGAAACAACCTCCATATTTTATAAGCACATAATCAGGGTTTGATTTTATTTTATCAAAAAGATGCCTTCTTCCTATATTAAAATGTATCCCTTTATCCCCTGGTGGCTTACTGACCAAATATGTGTCCATTGTTTCCAACTCTTATAACTGTATTTATTCATTCACACAGGCAGCAAGTGATTTTTAAGTACCTATGTGTACCCAGGCTTGTGTCAGTTATTGTGGAAGAAACCAAGGAAAATATAATGTGTTTGTATATCTCCCTAACTTCTAGAAGAGTTTGAATGAACTCCAGGAGTTACCAATGGACAGGGAGGCTGGTGTGCTGCATTCCATGGGGTCACAAGGAGTCAGACATGATTGAGTGACTGAACTGAACTGAACTGAACTGAACCTCTAGAATGTAAATGCCTTGAAATCAGTGTATTTTTTCTAATTTATTCCCAAATGCCTAATTCATTCCTTTATATCTACTGTGTAATAAGTAATGAATAAGTGGTTTTGAAGGGTAAGTGAATGAATGAAAGCATGATCTTGCTGAAAGAATAGAGAATGCATTTTTCTCTTTTAAACTAATAGTAGTTAAATGGATCTTGAGGAATAGGCTAGAAGTGTCTCTGAAGTCTACACATTCTTAATAGTGAAAGAATCTGTCAGCCCAGAATACAAGTCTCTTATCTGCATAATTCTTCAAAGGAATAGTTTTAGGATACACATGAAATAGTCTTATGTATCTGGTGTTGGCTACATATGTTCAATAGTCATGTAAGTAACATTCAGAAGGCCATTCAAGTAAATGAATCATGAATTCCACAAAATTATTCTAATGAACAAAGATGAAAAGTTATCCTGTTCATGTGAACACCCAACGTTTTCAAGCCAACTATTAAATAAATAAATAAATGCAAATACATTTTAATTACCTTATTTTCTGTACCCAGAGATCTCTGGAATGGTCAAGTCACCACAGAACTCCTATAGGGATTTATGAACCCTCAGAAAATATACAAAATGCATATTTTGTGAAGAAACTTTCATTAATAGTATAATAAAATGTTTGTTGATGTAACTTTCAACTGAGCAGAGTGTTTGGTAGCTATGGAATGAACCAAACATTTACTGAGCACCTCCCGCAAAACAAGCCCTATCTTTGGGGCTTGTTTATGAGATCGTCAAAGAGCTAATATTTCAGCTAGGGAGACAAGACAGATGTATCTGCAAAGGTACCTGCCTCTAAAAGACTTAAGAGACAAGATAATATCACAGTACTAGTTACCACACTTATTTTTTAAAAAGTATGATAATAAAAACAAGTGAATGATTCTTTGGGGGATGTCATATGCCCTTATCGCTCTTGCCTACCTTGACCTTGAATTTTAAAACTGATGCACTCATCCATGGGGCCAAGAAGATCCTAATAAAAATGAGTGTGGGCCCTTTGGTCTTTCTAGCAATGGTTTTACACTCTCTGCTTCATTCCTATTTGCTTTTTGTTCTTCATTCTACCTGCCATTTATTAGATTTTGGTTCCAGAGTACTCCCGAAAGATAAAGAAATATTCAGTATCTTGCTTTTACTCTTGGCAATTCTTTTCAGACATAGGTCCACCAACTGGGTCCAGGCCCCAGGACTGTCCTGTAGATAAGCCTCATAGCTGGAACACTGTGTAGTTTTTCCCCAAGTCCCACCTTTGGGAAATATGCAGGGATATTTAATTTTATGATGCTGAAAACCCCATCTTCATTTTAGATGGATATCTTATTTCTACTATAATTTGAATTTGTATTTTTCTGACAGTAAAATGACTTTATTCCTACATGAGAGAACATGAAACTGGATTTTTTAGATTCAAAAGGAGTCCCATTACTGCACTTAGTTAAAACAACCAAATATTTTACTGGCATCTGGGAGTGAAGCCAACAAACACAAGTGGTCAGTTTCTTTACAAGTAGGATGAGGGGATTTAGGTTAAACTATTTCTCAAGTTCTTTATAGTTTTCATTTCCCAAAGCTCTTTAATACCAATTCCTAAGGAGGATGGAACTGTATTGATCTGAATTTCAAAATAAACCTGTTATTTTCAGCCATGTTAGAAGGGAAGAACTTAGGAATCATGCATGACAATCCTCTTACTTTACGGAAATGAAAAAGGAGGCCCAAAGAGAAATTTCTTGCCCCAAATCACACATCCTCTGAGTGCAGAACTGAAAGTGGACTCTTGACCGTATCCTGCTGAACTTTCACTGTTTCAGAGACTACAACCTGGAGGACTACTTCTGGAAGCAAGTTCTTAAGTCTTCCACAAGAAAAATCTGACACATTCGCACATAGTAAATGTGGGTTTTTTGATTTAAATATTCAGCTCTGGTAGAGCCATTGCGACTGGCAGTTGATCCCTTAGCTTATATTGGTCCACAATGCTGTAAGCTACCTAGGCTTGCTCCTGAGTTTCAGGTGCTCAGTTTTGCTCCTTCTTCCCAGTGGGCATTTAGCCCTTGCCAGAAAAAATGTTCCTAAGCTATCAAGAAGGTACAGTGAATTTTGCTTTCTGAGTTTGTTCTTTTCCTACGTGCCTTCTCACTGAAGCATCATATTCAGTATTTCTAACTTAGAAAACATTTTATTTCATATCTTAAAATTAAACTTTTTAGAATTCAGGAATGACATCTAAAATTTCTAAAAGAATCTTAGGAAAGATCTGATACTCTCTAGGCAAGACCTATGAGTTTAATCAAGGAATGCTTAATCGGTGTTGAAGGGACTTCCTCAAACTGAATTTTCAAATGATCAAAATTTGCTTCCATTTTTTCTAAAACCTTGAAGAAATAACACATTTCTTGATGAGAACATTCTGAAGAACTATGAAAAAAACAGCATATTGGTATATATTCAGTTTTCCTTGGAGTCATGAAAACTGCAGCACTACCTATCTTTGCAGAACAGTTACTTCCTTTCTAGCTACCATTTCTAGATGTAAAACCCTGGAAAAGGTATAATTTCACCAGCCACCACTAGTACCCAGTGTCAGCAGCTCATATAAAACCTGAGAAAATATAGTCAGGATTAAAGAAATCTGTAAAACTGTGAAGTAAGGCCATAGCATGTAAAATGCAATTCCTTTTACTGAGTACATAATTTATTAGGAAAGCTATTTATTTGTAGGAAATATGCTTGACACCTTATCCTTGGCAACTGCCTGATTTTTTTAGAACAAAAATGGATAAAATGTTTCCCAGTAAAATAATTCATTTATTTCTCAATAAATATTTTTATGTCTGTGCTCCATACCCACTCCTCTATCCCCAAGCACAATTCTTTCTTACCCTTCTTCATCAGTCACAAAATAAGTCACTCTCCTGTAACCAGTCTCAGGGCTAGAATTAGCAAGGGATCATTCCTATCCTTTCCTGGGTCCCCACTATCTCCTCCTTCAACCCTCCCCCTACAACGCCACACTCACTATTAAATTCAAGCAATGGACATTTGGCTTTTGGACTGCTGTTACTATTATTTTACATACTGCTTGTACTGTGAGCCAAGGTGAACTTTGCAGTGAGGGGGATTTGGTCTTTTTCCATGGTTATTTTCTCAGGAAAGCATCAATTACCCACAATTTTGCACAGTTTTGCAAGTAGAAAGAGTTCTTTATTTTCAGACCCCTTTTCTCAAAATACAGTAGACAGAAATCAAAGTCACAAGCACTTACTCTTGGCCAAGCCCATCTGTTCTTCCAGGTATATATTGTTCTTGTATATTTCAACTACCTGACACCCTTGGGTCTCTTTTACAAGGTCTTTAGCTACATGTGGAGTGGGACT
The DNA here is from genome assembly GCA_006410675.1 of Oreotragus oreotragus. Lineage (NCBI taxonomy): Eukaryota > Metazoa > Chordata > Mammalia > Artiodactyla > Bovidae > Oreotragus > Oreotragus oreotragus. The sequence goes on along the minus strand of SJYX01015307.1, from coordinate 865,761 downwards.
GTATGAGGATCAGGACTTGGGTGTTGACATTAGTTTTGATTCTCTGAATTTATTGTCCTTTGCAGTCTCCAGATCTCAGTTTCATTTCTGGAAAGGGAATGCACTGATTTATTTTCTCAAAGTAAAACTCTGAGCTATTATTATCTAATTGTCATCTCTAGGGTTTCTTTCTATTCTAGGGAAAGGATAGGATAAGTTTCACTCATTCATTTCAGAGACAAAGCTGCCTTTAGGGGATGATGCAGGAGAGTGAATGGGGCAGCATCATATGTGATCATTCATCAGAGAAGGGCATGGTGGAGAGAGAAGGCCCTACCCTGAGCCTTATACCCAGAAGTTCCAGGCCAGCTGACCTGTGATGTTACCTTTGGTTTTTGAACTCTATTCATATCCACAGCTCCACTGGTAGCCAAGGAGCTTGCTCAGGCCAACTGGAAAGAGTTTATTTGTAGAGTGTGGGGGCTGGGGTATAGATGTCAGTTAATAAAGTTCATCTTCTCATAAATCCCTTATTAAGAACATTGCACCTAAGGCAATGCACCTTGTAGCAAAACCTATGTTGTTGTTAATTTATTTGTGAAGACTTCACATGAATAAAGGAAATCAAAATTCAAGTTTTTTAAAATTATTTCAATGAATATCAAAATTTTTTAAACTTTTGTTTTAAGATTTGCATGTTCATCCATTTTCTCAAATACTAATAGCGTTCAGTCAGGCAAATCGTTTGTCAGAACCCAAAGGAATTTGCACCTGGGCTAGAGTAAGAAGAGAAGATGTTTAAAATTGAAAGAGAGAAGTAAGTTCTAAAGAGCTATTACTCTTCCTTGGCACTTCTTAACATTGGAACAAAAGCCAGATCAATGCGATGTTTTATTTTGGTGACTTCTTCATTTACCTTGCAAAATAGGTTATGAATCTCCTCAGATACCACAGTCCTGAATGTAAAGACAAACAAAGCACGGGAGGGTCACAGTCTTAATTTTTACCATCATCCTTATTCCTATTTGGCCATCCTATACAGAACACTTATTGTGAGCTAAATACAGTACTAGGTATTTTATATGTCATTTAATAACAACTCTATGAACTATTATTTCCACCTAAACTCAATGAAGTTAAATACTTCATACAACATTATACTGCTCACAGTTGACTGAACTGCAGTCCAAAGGTTCAGGCTATAGATCTTCCTGAAACCAATTTTCTAATGAAAATATGTCCTAAGATATATTCTCTTCTAACAACGTGGACCAAAAAGAAAATTCAAATTTTGGTTACGTTTGCAGTGAATTCAGTAGTTCTGGACTGTGAGTACTTTTTTTGACACAGAAATTTCTGTGAATCAGTATCGATTCTTTCATACAAGGAGCAGAGTAAATGAGACTGTGGGGCAAGGGCTAGGAGGTAATTTGATCATCCACCAGCTGAAAAAGTAATTATAATTATGTTAAAAATAACTATGAAGAGTTTTGTTTCTTTAAAACCATAACATCTCAAATAAAGAAATTCTGTGGATAATTATTTTGATTTTATGGTACTGTTGTCATTCCTTTTGTTTCCTTTTTTCCAGCTAGAAACCACCTGCTTCCTCTCCAAATTATTCTATTTTATTATTAAATATTTTAAATATAATGTTAAAAATTTGGAATAATACAAAAATCAAGTTAACCAGAAGTAAAATACAATTGTCCTCTATCAAACTGGCAGCTTTTCTTAGTTGCCCTTCTCCTCCTACGTTTTTTTCTTCCTTTTTCCTTTCTATATTTCTTTATTTTTATTTTTTTTAATTTTTATTTTTACTTTATTTTACTTTACAGTACTGTATTGGTTTTGGCATTTGTTTGTTTGTTTTAATCCCAGGTGAGAGGTGAAATTTTGGTGGACTTGTGTACTTCCTGAAAGACCCAAATACTTCATTGCAGTAATATACCACCTTGTCAAGGGTCAGTTGGGCAATCAGGATGGACTAGAATACCTGATCAGAGTCTCAAAAGAAGAGCCAGAGTGTGAATAGTCTAGGAGAGAGAGGATGTGACAGTAGCTCTGAAGAAGAAAAATGAGCAGGGGAGGAAAAGAAGAAGAGATAATTGCACCCCGGCATCTCTGCATGGAGCAGCTTATGTAGAAAGACAGAAACCTGGGGGCCAAGGAAATCCCTCAGGAATGATTACTTATGTTCCCTGTCATCATGATGCCAAATGCCAGATTGCATGAGTCAAGAGCTTTGAGAATGGTATCAGGCCTTTTTAAGAAGGGGATTGGCATGTTGTTCCTGTTCTCTTTGGGTATCTGTAGTTGCAGTTTAGTTGCTAAGCTGTGTTGGACTTTTTGTGATCCCATGGAGTGTAGCCCACCAGTCTCCCCGTCCATGTGATTTTCCAGGCAAGAACACTCGAGTGGGTTGCCATTTCCTTCTCCATTGTATTTAGCGAGGCATGTTGAATCAGTCCAAGTCAGAGTGTGTACTATTGGTCAAAGCCATCTGACAACACCTTTTCCTTTTAATTAAGTACCAAGAATTCCAGTATTAAGACCAGATTTAAGTAGAGCACTTTATGACAGAAAAGTTGTAATAGTTGCTATTTTTACACATTAAAAGTAATTTATTTACTAATTATTCTTCCAAATAAATATAATGCCCCACTGAGAACAGTAGTTGACCAGAATATGTGATAGCATCCTTATTAAATACCTATATTACTGGCTTATGGCAGTCAAATAATAGTCTGGCATAAATATTGCTAGAATATCTGCCTTCCCATTTAAATATCTGCCTTTATCTCTCTGGGCTTCCCAGGTGGCATGTGGTAAAGAACCTGCCTACCAATGTAGGAGATATAAGGGACGCACATTCCATCTCTGGGTCAGGAAGATCTCCTGGAGGAGGGTACAGCAACCCACTCCAATATTCTTGCCTGGAGAATTCCATGGACAGAGGAGCCTGGCGGGCTACAGTCCATGGGGTTACAAAGAATCAGACATGACTGAGCAAGTAACACACACTTGGCATTACATCTATGCCAGTTATATTGTTTTAAGATCCTATGAAATTTAACATTGCCTTTAATTTNCCCACTCCAATATTCTTGCCTGGAGAATTCCATGGACAGAGGAGCCTGGCGGGCTACAGTCCATGGGGTTACAAAGAATCAGACATGACTGAGCAAGTAACACACACTTGGCATTACATCTATGCCAGTTATATTGTTTTAAGATCCTATGAAATTTAACATTGCCTTTAATTTATATATTAGTTACTAGAATAGAGCTAAAACACTGAAGTATGGTATGTATAAAAACTGAAGTAATCTAGCTTTGCTGCATTCTAATTGTGCAATTTGACGAAATTCCTTAACTTGGTCTAAATTTTATTATCTGAAATAACAGCAAGTATTCCACAGAGCTGTGTGAAAATTAAAAGTGATAGCATACTAAGGTAATTAACAAAGAACTTCACTCTATAAATATCTAACAGATATTAAGAACTCTTCTTCAGGAAGGACAAAGTGAGATCAAGCTAGCAGTAATTGTTTCTATAAGTTGGATTGGCCTCTCTCCCCAGAGTTCACTGTCTCCTGGGGAAGATATTGGGGTTGGGGAGGCGGGGGCCTTCAGGGATTCTCTGGGCCATGGCCCTCGTGTACAAAAGTAGAAACTGAAGCTTCAGGGGCTTTGGGGTCTGGCCCAGGCCACACAGGGAGCTAATGGCCAAACCTACTGGAGTCCTGGCTGTTCCCCGGTTCCCCAGGGTCTGACCTCTCTGCCACCTCTCATTTCTGTGCCTTTTGACCTACAGGAGTGCACAGCAAGGCCTTTGACAAATAAACAGTGGCCTAGAGATTAAACTGCACCTGAAGCTGGTTATGCAGGTTCACTTAGCATTTGAACCAAGGGCGGAAACTCCGGTCTACCCAGACTGCAAAGGGATTAACCCATTCTCAGACTCAGCCTGTGAATTATTACCCACTTAGTAAATACAAAAAGGAAGGGAAGAACTAAATCTCATTAAAAGAAACACAAACTTATACACATTTTTTAAAACAGGCAAATGAAAAGAAAGAACAGCAACAAAGAACACAATTGGAAATAAGCAAAATATTTAGATGTATGAGGGGAAAAAAATCCAGAAAAGCTTTCTTCTGGCTATCTTACACATGAAAAAAAAGAAGGCAATATAATGGAAAACAGTGGAAAAGATTAGTTTCTGTGAGAAATCTTGGGAAGCATCATAGATTCTGCTAATCAGCCATCATGCTTCAAACACCTTAATCTTTGAAGCCAAATTGGACTTTTTGTGTGTCCTGAGGGCTTTCCTGGTGGCTCAGACTGTGAAGAATCCGCCTGCAATGGGAGAGACCTGTGTTCAGTCCCTAGATTGGGAAGATCCCCTGGAGTAGAGCACAGCAACCCACCCCAGTATTCTTGTCTGGAGAATTCCCATGGACTGAGGAGCCTGTTGGGCTACATGGGGTTTCAAAGAGTTGGTCATGACCTCATCTACTGTTTCTTCCATTTGTGAAAAGGATTTTCTTAGAAGTTACATCCAGAATAAGGCTTTTCTGATCATTCAGGTTGGAGAGGTGGTCCCTTCTGCCTCTTCATGGAAGTACCTTCTTTACCTTCCAGATACTTAGTGGAAAGCGAGAAGATAGAAGGGTTGTGGAAATGAGTTTTGAGGAAGGAGGATGCAGTATTTGGCTAGAGTCAAAGCCTTGAATGATTGGTTAAGGATTTGAATACAATCCTAAGAGCAGTGGGACTCTCTTGGAAAGACATGAAGGTGGTAGAGAATGTCAGTTACCAAGAGTGGTCCAGTTCCATATGATCCTGTAACACAGCCCCTCTCTCCACATTTATGGAACATTGAGTTTTGGGGATAACACTTTGAAGCCAGGTGACCTGACCCACCTCCCACCACCCACTGTGCTGTTTCCTTTGGGGTTATAGAACAAACCTGCCTTTTCACTTTACCTTGCTCCTAGGGAACGACAGATAAAATTTAGTCTTAGGTACATCGGCTCAAAGAAAAAGAAGCATGTACTTGGCTTACCAGTTATTCGATGTTAATTTCCACATACCTCTACAGGACCTGCACGGCAAACAATTGCCTTCTTTTCTGTCAAGTCTCACGATGTCAAGCCTCCCTGCAAACCTTGAGCTGGACACAGGGAAAGTGGATATAAGTTTCCAAATATGCAGTTCATTAAGCTCTTCTTTTGTGTATTATTTTAAAAAATCCCCGATGGTTTGCTATGAAGGAAAAGAATTCCCCATGTGACACATATTGGGTAGGTGTGTATAATAAACTTTGGGATTTTAGCACCCCTCGACAATTGCATTTCTTGCTATATCAGCTGTTTTAACACATTTTCTTCTTAGTTATTTGTGTTTTAGTTGTAATTATGCCCAGACAATAGCATAATGGGATCAAGTTCCAAATTTTAAGTAAAACTCATTTGCACCATTTATTGTGAAATGCCACTTTTCCCCATTTCTTATTAAATTTTCCAATAGCTGTATTGAACTGTTATTGATGGAAGGACTATATTAAGACACTTTTTTGCATTGGAGAAGGAAATGGCAACCCACTCCAGTGTTCTTGCCTGGAGAATCCCAGGGACGGGGGAGCCTGGTGGGCTGCCGTGTATGGGGTCGCACAGAGTTGGACATGACTGAAGTCGTGTCCAGTCGCAGTAGCAGTAGCATTCTGAACCTAGGACCCTTGCTAAGCAGTATCAGACTCTAGCAGGTGGCATGGTTTTGTATGTCTAGATACATATACATGCATACACGTTATGCATGTATATGTCTCTCTATATATGCATATATGTCAATGATGCCTTTTATTTAAGTTTGATGGATGAATAACCTCAGCCACATATATTTTAATTCATAGAATTACTCCTGTGATACAGCAGACATGTGATCTTGTGCAAAATTTGAGCTGAGCCCATGTGTGTGCATGTGTGCTCAATCGCTTCTATCGTGTCTGACACTGCGACCCTATGGACTGTAGCACACCAGGCTCCTCTGTCCATGGGATTCTCCATACTGGAGGGGGTTGCCATGCCCTCCTCCAGGGGATCGTCCCCACCTACATCTCCTGCATTGCAGGCAGATTCTTTACTGCTGAGCCACCAGGGAAGCCCTGATGGAGCCCAGATCAGAGTAAATGAAAGTGGTGTCAGTGGTATCTGTTTAGGAGTTTTAATGGTCAGCTGGGAATTTCCTCTTTAGTTACTTCCTAGTAAACAGAGATTTCACTGATGTGAAATGACAGGAATTGCAGGGTATGGTCTGGCTTACCAGATTTCTCCAAGAGAACCTACATCCCTGGGGCCTGAGACCAAAATACATAATTAATTTTTGCCCGTGCATGTGAGATTCATGCAACTAGTCATAAAAGAGGCTACTCGCATCCTTACACTTTGAGGATATTTGTTTCACTCGAAAAACAGAGGAAGAGGCCTTTCCTACAACTGTGTTGATCTTCTTTCAGAGGAGGGAAAATTGAGCCTTAGGGTGAAAAGGAGAAGGTTCAGAAGAATATCAGATGGGTCTGAGATAATTATGTTTACATGGTTAAGAGGTGTCAGAGTGACATTACTCATGAGACTGATCTGAACAGAATGTTGCAAATCACTTTCAAGATTTTTTTTGGACTTCCCCATATTTTTGGAGGTTGGAGTCAGGATTACTGGCTTTGGTAATTAATCCTCCCCAGCCTGCATTCTTTGCTACTGAGCATAGCAGTGATTCAGGGGCCCAACCTGCTAAATCAAGATAATGTCTGACCTCTGGGAGCAGAAGCCTTTTCCTCACTGAGCCGGATAAACTAAACCCAGGAGCACAGTTGGTAAAATCAAGAGAGCTCATATTCGAAGAGGGAACTTAGAATCTCCATTTGGGGCGTTCTGAGGGTATTTTAAGAATATAATATAAAAAATTATAAATTCGAAGGACAAAGTTAATTTTGTTCTATGTATGAGTATAGGGCCCTTAAAGAGCTGTGATATTTTCAAGGGATCCACTGGTTTCTACAAAAAAATTTATCACAGCTGATCTGTCATGACTGCTGTGTTTGTTGGTATATTTGCCTAGTGTTAGTTTCACAAGAGCATTACATTGGTATCACAGGTATGCATGAAAGAACTTGGTTGATTTTGTTTCACCAGAGCTAAGATGTTTGAAATCATTTTGTCCAATAGACCATGGTTGGCTTTGTGTTACTTTGCAGTTAGCTATAATGCCTTTAGACAACTTCTCTGACTCCAGTGAGATTGTGGGACAAAATTATCAGTATGTTTTCTGTCGAGAAAGGAAAATAGGATCACTATTTCACTATGAAACCCATTAAGTTTTATAAAAAATTAATACCAGAGTGGCCCCTTTCAAAAGACTTAAGACAAAGGGGCTGAACTCCCTGGCATGGGCACCAATTCTTGGCACTGAATCAGTGCTTCACAAAACATTTGAGTGAGTAAATGAAATTAAAGGACAGTTTTCTTGTTCTTTTAAAAGTAATTTTACTCATCAGACAGCTTAATTGAGATTTTTGAGATTAGAGAGAAAAAAATATTCAGATCAAGTATACTATTGTATTTTTCTAGCTCCACAAACAGATATTAAAGCCTTAGTATTTATTTGAGTTAAAAGATCAGTCTGAGGTGGGATAAGCCAAACACCTTTTGTTTTGAAAAACAAATGACACATTCGATATTTTCTCTGTTCACTGCCACCCTGTGTCTGGCCTCACAGAGCAATCTAAATTCGCTTTTATAGCAGCTCTTATCGCTCTGTCCTGTAAATGCATCCTGCACTTGTACGTCTCTCTGTTTCAGTAGATTGCATACTCTTTGAGAACAAGGTTTAAAGGTGTCACCTGACTTTGTATTCCCAAGATCCTCTTAGTGCCTAGAACATACTAGGAGCTCAAAAATAGGGGACTAGATGGATGCTTAAGTGGTAGAATTCTGAAAGCTTTTGGGAAGCTACTGCATCCCTTCAGTTCCTGGGTGTGTGTTCCGAGATGTTACTAGCCTCATTTAATCATTTTTTTTTCCTGACTATGTTTAGTCTAAATTTAATTTTATACTCACATCCACCCACAATCTCATATACCCATGAGACACATGTCCAGCTATACATACTATTTATACTCTTTCACTTTTAGATTCTAAAAGCAAAAAGCCCAGTCTCCATATTTTTTTTTTTTCATTCCCAGCAGCCAAACCTTTCTATCATCAGACACCTGAACCTCTGTCAATGAAGTTAGAGGCCATCCTCAGATTTTTTTTTTTTTTTTTTTTTTTATGATTCAGCATGAACAGCAGTTGTAAACATGGAAAGATATTGGCCCTTCTCCTCAAATTCTTTGCTCAATCAAACATCCTTTGCTTGGCAGTTTCCTCTTAGGGCAGTTCTCTGAAGCCTGACCTTTATAGCCTAAAGTCTGTGGAGACTCAGAATAAGTGGGTGAAACTCACGAATCAAAACCAAAACACTGTTTTCCTTTAGATCAACTTTTCAGTCTTGGCTCATCTTGACATCCTAAGCCCCAGATTCATTCTGAGGGTACAAATGTGAGATACGTGTACTTCTCTCTGTGCTGAAGACCCAGATTCATTCCGAGGGGACAAATGTGAGGTGTGTGTGCTTCTCTCTGTGCTATAGCACCACATGAAGTTTAGAGGGAGGAGTTACAAGTCGTTTAAGGTCTAAAATATTTGTTCCCTGCTTTTCTAGTACACGTGTTTGAGCCTGAGAATCTTATCAGTAGATAAGCGTAGAGAAGCTGCCATCCCACATTCCATGGACTCACTTCCAGATGGTTTAGAGACCAAGGGGTGAAAACTCAAGCTCTTCAATCAAGCCAAACAGCCCACACCTTTATTGTCCCCATTTGTTTAGCAGCCTGTCAGGGGCCCCCTAACATCTCAGAATCAGCCATGGGGGCAGCAGTTTAATTAACTCCTCGAGGCTGCATTTTGGTGGGGGCAATTAATTCATTATGAAAAACACATTGAAAGCCCAGAGGGTTTTGTTGTTATTGTTGTTGTTTTCTTTGTTTTATTTTTTTTTCTTTAATGGTTACTTTATCTGCAGCTTCTGTTTCAGTCCAAATAGCAAAGATGGTGGTTGTTATTAAAGGAGTCACTTGATCTTTTGTGTTGTTACTTTTTCTTTTTTTTCCTTTATATTTTCCTAAATCAGTCTGGCTATCTGACTTGAACGTTGAGAGCTTTTTTTCCCCTTGGTGCCAGGAAATGATGGCATTTTTCTGGACTTTTTTTGATTTAGTTATAAAAGTACCATAGTTTTAATACCAACTCGTTCTAACAGTAACAAGCTTACATGTTGCTCTAGGCCAGGTTAAAATTCAGCTGTGAATAAGTTTTGGCCAATTTGATTCTGTTAAGAATTTGGAAACTTACTGCCATATACCTCTATACTAGCTGCTAAGAACATACAGAAAGAGAGGAAAAAAACCCTTGACCTTGAGAAATTCACAGTTCCATTTTCTGGGAAAATATAAATTCACAATTTTATTAGCTTTAATTTTTTTAATTTAAATTTATTTATTTTAATTGGAGGCTAATTACTTTACAATATTGTATTGGTTCTGCCACACATCAACATGAATCCGCCATGGGCGTACACATGTTCCCCATCCTGAACCCCGCTCCCACCCTCCCCATACCATCCCTCTGGGTCATCCCAGTGCACCAGCCCCAAACATCCTGCATTGAATCTGGACTGGAGATTCATTTCTTATATGATATTACACATGTTTCAGTGCCATTCNCCCTGAATATTCATTGGAAGGACTGATGCTGAAGCTGAAGGTCCAATACTTTGGCCACCTGGTGCAAAGAGCCAATTCACGCTGGAAAGACCCTGATGCTGGGAAAGATTGAGGGCAGAAAGAGAAAGGGGCGACAGAGGATGAGATTTTTGGATGACATCACTGACTCAATAGACATGTGTTTGAGCGAGCTCTGGGAGATAGTGAAGGACAGGAAAGCCTGATGCGCTGCAGTCCATGGGGTCACAAAGAGTCAGACATGACTTAACAACTCAACAACAATTAGTTTCAAGTGGACAGGAAAGTGAATCAGTTATACATAAACTTATATCCACTCTTTTTAGAGTCTTTTCCCATATAGGCCATTACAGAGTATTGAGTAGCATTCCCTGTGCTATATAGTAGGTCCTTATTAGTTATCTATTTCATATACAGTGGTGTGTATATGTTAATCCCAACCTCCCAATTTCTCCTCCCGTGATACAACTTGTTATTAAAACAAGAAGATAAAAGCCAATTGATTAATGAAATGCTTGCATCTAGGAAAAGAGAATCAGAGATTTGGAAAGTGGTGTAAGGACCACAGCTTTTCATTATGTCTTGTAGCTGCACCAGGTCTTTATGTGGCATCTTTAGTTGTGACATGAGAACTTTCAGCTGTGGCATGTGGGATCTAGTTCCCTGAGCAGGGATTGAACCTGGGCCCCCTGCATTGGAAGAGTGGAGTCTTAGCCACTGGGCCACCAGGCAAGTCCCTTTAAAAATATATACATGTACAAGTTTGGTAAAAGTTTAAAAAAACAGTCAAATAAGCAAAAACACATCTGGGAAATAATATATGTTAGAGTGCTAAGACATATAGTGGGTTTAAAAATAAGCTCCACGGTCTTCCTGATGGCTCAGTGCCCCTCCTGTGGAGCCTAAGAGGGAAGGACTTATGGGACATGACAGAGCTTGGTGAGGTGGGCTTCCACACAGCCCAGCCTCTTGTCTAGGAAAAAGTCACTGTGATCAGGGATGTTTGCTAATCCATTTCACTCACTCAGGTTGGAAGTCACAATAGAGTTGGGGCCAAGACCTCAGGAATAAAGAGAGCCCTTTTTCCTGAAATGCCCTCAATTTTTTGAGGACATTTTTTAATGCCCCTCCTCTTCCTCCTCTTTTTTCTCTTCCTTGCCACCTCCTTTTTGTTCTCTCTGCTTCCTCTCCCTGATTCTCTCCTTTTTGTTTTGAAATAATCCTAAACTCACCAAAAATTATTGCAAAAATAGAGATGTCCCACTCAACCTTCAACCAACTTATCCCAGTGGAAGCATCTCAGGTACTATGGCACGTTATCGAAACCGGGAATCAACTCTTTTTTCCCTCTCCGGTAGACTTGGTACTTGAAACTCCAGAAATCTCTTTCCATCACGACTAACATGATAGATTCCTAGTTTTCAAAGTGTTGCCCTTTGAAGAAGTAGTGCTTTGAGTCTAATCCAAGCCAATGCTTGTGGCACAAGACTCCACAGCGTTCTGGTGTAGTTTGCTTGTGAAGAGCTGAGAATCACTAAAGGGTCACCAGAGAGTGTGGAGCTAATGGATCTTAGAAGATAATCCAGGGACGGCCCTCAGCAAGGAGGGGAGCTAGTGGGCTAATGCAGGGGGTTACTGGAGAAGTTACCTGGATTGTTTTTAATGAGAGACATTTCTCACCTCAGTGGGTTTCCTACTGAGTTTAGGTGGTGTAAAATATCATTAAAACAGAAGAAACATCTGTCTAGTCCAGGCCCTGAGAGGAATTCCTGGAACATTAGTACTTCCAGGCCACTTATTTTTCCTGGATGAAATTCCGTCTGAAGAGATACACTATTCTCTTTTAGGAAGCCGGGCGCGGACACACAGGAACTCAACCGTGTGTGTTAAACTCAAGCACGTGTCTGCCTTAGTTGGGGTGTTCGCCTAACAGCCCCAGTCCGACGAAGCGAGCAGAGAGAAGGCCGGGTTAATGGCCTCCCATCAGCCCCAGATAGGCCCCTGAGAAGCCGCCACAGAAAAGATAAAATGCCCAGGTCCTGGGCCAGCACAGCTAAAACCCCCCAACGGTTGAGGGTAAGCGTAAAACGGGAAAGGAAAAGAATAGAACAAGCGAGAAGGAGGAAGGCGCAGGACGGAGAAGCGAGTTTCAAAGGAACTGTGCAGAGCGCTCAGAGATTACTCTTGACCACATGCCAGAAGGCGGCATCGCCCGGCGAGAAGCGGCGCCCCCTAGCGGTCAGGCTCCGCGCGGCCGCCGGGGCGGCTCATTGCCCCGCCCTTTCTAGCCGGGGCTGCCTTTGTACACCCCCGGCTACCGCGCTGGTGGGGGCAGGAGGAGAAGGGGACGACAGAGGATGAGATGGCTGGATGGCATCACTGACTCGATGAATGTGAGTTTGAGTGAACTCCGGGAGTTGGTGATGGACAGGGAGGCCTGGCGTGCTGCGATTCATGGGGTCACAAAGAGTCGGACATGAGCGACTGAGCTGAACTGAGCTGAACTGAAGTACTATTAACTCTAGGCTCACAAGCTTGACCCAGTTTCTCCACCGACACTGCTTTTCTGTTTGAGGGTCCCATCAGGCTCCATACACTGCATTCAGATGTTGTGCCTTCTTGGTCAGACACGACTGAGCGACCGAACTGAACTGAGCTTCTGGGTGTTCTCAAATCTGCGACAGTTTCTTGGTCCCGTCTTGTCTTCCATGACCTTCGCATTTCTGAAGAGTAGTGGTCAGGTGTTTCATCAAGTGTCCCCCGCCCCACACTCATCCTTTTAGTGCCTACTGAGAATCAGCCTATTTCAGAATGTTCCCTGGAGACAATGTGAAAAGTTTTAGAATCATACAGACTTAGAGTAAGACCCGTAGGGCCTCCTCATTTTTATTTTAACAATTTTGTTTGTTGACTTATTTATGTATTTTGACTGTGCTGGGTCTTCATTGCTGCACAGGCTTTCTCTAGTTGCAGCCAGCTGGGGCTACTCTCTAGCAGCAGTGTGCAGGCTTCTTATTGCAACAGCTTCTCTTGTTGCAGAGGACAGGCTCTAGGGCACATGGGCTCCAGTATTTGCACTTCCTGGCCTCTAGAGCACAGGCTCAATAGTGACACATAGGCTTAGTTGCTCCACAGCACGTGGGATCTTCCTGCACGAGGGACTGATCCCAGGTCCTCTACATCAGCAGACAGATTCTTTACCATTGAGCCACCAGGGACGCTCCCCTCATTTTTAAACTGTAGAAAATGAGCTCCAGAGCAGAAAACCAGGATTTGCTCAAAGTGAGACAGCTGACTGAGGTCAGATTAGAAGGAACCCAGGGCTCCTGACTTCTGAGGCAGTGTGGGGTTTAGCTTCCATTCTTGTTTGGAATCCCAGGGAAACTTAATTCCTGAGCAAGACCGACCTCAGGATGTGTTTCTGTGATGCCCAGAGACATGCTTCATTTCATCCTCAGCACAGAGCCTGTGCAGCAACCACCGTTGAATTATTAAATCATGTTCCAGAGAATCAAAGTGTTGGGAACGGCTAAACATGCTTCTCCCAGATATGAGCTAAAACTGCATGGAAAATAAAAACCCAGAAAGTGTGAGTGAGGTCAAGAAAAAAAAAATTATAATAATGCCTGATTCTCTGTAGCAACCTAAGCTGCTTGTGGCAGAGTCCTGGTGTGGCTGGTTGACAGGAGGACTAAAGAAGCTCCTCAAACTGCGGGTAATGTTCCCCGTCCTGTGGCCAATAGCATCATTACCCACAATCCTGCAGGAAATAACCTGTCTGTCCCTTGACCTCAGAGCACTTCCTGCCTATCTTAATTCCTAAGGCTTGATGTCACAGAACTTGGCAGTCACAAATTCTCTTTGACTGGATCTCAGTTGTCTCCCTGATTTCACACCCCATTTGCTGAGATCCAGACAAGACCTAGAAAAGCACCCATGATCATCAAATCTCAGGATTTTAATGTGTGGAGTTAATGACTGGGTCATGTCAGCAATCCTTAGCCATCTCTTGATAGACTCCTTGGAGAATTTGTAACTCTTTATCATAAAGTGCTCTGAAAAGCAAGCTCATGCTTCATCATTAGTGATCAGAAATTTGCACTTGACTTTCAGTGTTTTGTGTAGTCCTCTTGGATGCAGAAGGGCTTTCTCCTGATGTCCTCTCTCTGTTGGCATCATCCTAACGTGTGCTGGATTCAGAGTGGACTTGCCTGATGCTTTGGAGCAAATATAGAGAAAGCAGGGAAATGGCCTGGCAGTTGAGCCTTGGGTTCTAGTTCCAAGTGTCCCATGATTCTGTGTTTTGAAGATAGCACTTGCACCTCCGTATGTCAAAGATGCTCCCTAGCTGTGCTTTTATAGAGTTAACTTGATTGGGGTAATTTAAGTTGGATAATAAGAAGACATTTTAGAGGCAGCCTGGTACAGATAGGGTTATGGAAGTGGGCTAGTCAACATTTTTGTTGCAAAACTTTGAAAGAAAAGGTTGGAATAACAATTCAAGTGACATATAGTGCAGTATAAAAAAGTGAAGATTTTGCCATCAGTCAAACAAATCTGGTTTCATATACCAGCTCTGCCACTTACTAGCTGTATCCTGGGGTGACGTTATTAACCTTTCTGAGTCTTAGTTTCTTCCTCTTTAAAGCAGAAATAACTGTAATTCCCTCTGAAGTTATTGATGAGGATTAAATAATTTATATATGTAGAAAAATGCTTTGCACAGTGCCTGGTGTGTTTTAAGGGTGCTATTCATGATAAAGGCTCTTCCACTTGTAATGTTCTGCGGCCCTGAGACCCGAATCTAGAGGTTCTACCGGAGCATTGCCACCATGGTCATCCCCTTTACGAGGTTAAGATAGCTTCTAAACCTGAGATGTTAGATGCTGGCAGGACAGGGTGTCAACCCAACCTGGGAAGTAGGAGAGAGTCCATGAAGGTGGCCCCTGCTGGGCCATCTTAGCTTGAGAGTTTTCAAGAAGTTGGCAGAACTTTCCTCCAGTTCCCACACTGGGTGGGAGACAGAGCTTTTCTGTTCTTGGGCCCCTTCTTCTTTTCTTACCTCAACGGTTCAAGGCTATTCTGGGTCTGTGTATTTTGGGAGCTGTAATGAGGTGCTTCTCATCATACCTTGCCATTTTCAGGCAGCTTTTACTAGCCGCCTGGACATGGGGACAACCTAGCAATTTAAGAGCTATAGTGGACGAGGCTGGAAATAGAGCGGCCCAAGCCACGGCTTGGTGAGAGGAGAGTGGGGGGTTTGTGTTCTCACCTTCGTGAAAGAAGAAAGCTAAAATGGCTTACAGTCAGAGACAGGAATATTCACAGAGGGCTAGGAACCAGACATTCTCGTGCCTGGAGAATAAAAAAGAATGGGTTATCTCTTTAGTAGCCAAAGACTCAACTTCAGTGGATGTGGAGCGGAACAATGAGATGGGTTTTCTTCATTTGCCGAAGTACTGGGGCCATCCAAGTTGCCTGATCGTGATTCATTTTGAGCTCAAGTTCTACTGACATGGGAATAAATTTGAAGAAAGTAAAGCTGTCAGTCACCTCAGCCTCTGAGGCAAAATGCTATCCATATAAATGCCTTCAAATTCCAACCAACCGATCATCCTTTCTTTTCCCAACAGCACACGACACTCTAGAATTTCAAAGCCTCTTTTCCTGGACATGATTTTCCAAAGCTGGAACACTTTCCTTTTTTAGCTTTAAAGCTATGAAAGAATTCCATGGTGCAATTCTTCTTGAACCTACAGCCTTGAGCCCTGAAAGAATGTGTTCTCTGACACCATAATGCAGAATCTTTGCAAAAATATAACTACAGATTGATGTCTAATTCAAAGGACCCCACATTTCGTCTTCTCTTATGGCTGGTGGGGTAAGGAGGGAGAAAAATGCTGCACATATTAACATTTAATTCAAGCTTTCAAATACAGAATGCTGTCCTGGCTTCCAACTCAGGATAAAGGAAATGCTTGTCTCCAGGAGCTGACACTCCCCTGGTCATATTTCAGATACAATTAGCTTCCATTGATGGTGGTGGCTGATCTATCAAATGAGCAGCTAATCTTATCTGTGGTTCACAAATGGCTCAGATGGTAGCTTGTGACTTTGATTACTAGAAGACTGGACCCCATCAGACAGCTTTGCTCCAAACAGTGGTCCTTTCAGCCTCCTGCCCCTGGAGATCAAAGCACTCTCCCCTCTCCATATCTGCAGGGAAGCTCATTAGAGGGAGGCTGTCAGGGTTATAATCATGCAACAGTTTTACTTCTGGGTTATAACGCTTTCCTCTTCTTATCAGCCTGTGAGGTCCAAAGTGAGAAGGATAAAGGAGGTACCGATGACATCTGATACATTTAATAGGCTCACTGGTGACTGCCCGGGCCTCAGCTCTGCCACTGCTGCCTCACTGACTGAAGGACTCCCTTCCCCCCTAGACCTACGGGGATTTTGCTTTATTACTGGTGTGGGGAGAGCGGTAAGGGGGAGGGTTCCATAGTTCCCTAACCGTCGCTTTACTGTAAGAAATGCAGAAGCACAGTATCAAATAAAATAGGAGTTGCTAAGTCCAAAGATCTGCCTTTAAATTTCATCTCTTTCACTCAATAACTGTGTGAACTTGGACGTTTTGCTATGATTGTCTGTTTCCCCTGTAAAATATGTAAATTAATACTTTCCTCATTGGACTTAAATGCAGACCTCAAAGTCCCCCTATCCCTAAAGCCTTCTCTCATAACTTGAATTCTTCCCTCCCACTCTCTCCTCCATCTCCTGCCTGAGTTAAAGCTCTTGGCTTCTGAGTCACTGCTCCTTCTGTCTTCCCATAGCCCCTGGCATCACCACTAATACGGCACTTATCGAGCTTGGTTTTCTGTTGACTTGCTTTTTTTTTTTTCTCAGTAGACTGTGAAATCCTCAAGGAATAGGGGGTTGAGGCTCTGTGTACCAGGAGGCCCCCACTAGGCACACGGTTGATGCTAAGAGGGTGTCTGTTGTCTACAATAGTGTATACGAAAATGATATGCAGAGTACATTGGGAAGAGGTTGCACTTAATACAGGTCATGGGACTTTTTAGAACTTCATGAGGACCCATGTAGATGACCTATTAGACCTAGACCTAGACCTAGACCTAGACCTACCTTCTAGGGTGTGGCCCAAGAATCAACACTTCTAACAGGTTCCCACTTTGAGAACCACTGATCCAAGGCTGAAGTAATCCAGTGTTCCTACTTTAGATGAGGAAACTGAGGTGCAAATCTGAAATAACGTGCTGGATGAAGCACAGGCTGGAATCAAGATTGCTGGGAGAAATATCAATAACCTTACATGTGCAGATGACACCAGCTTAAAAAAGCAAAGAAGAACTAAAAAAGCAACAGAAAGAGAAGAGGAACTAAAGAGCCTTTTAGTGAAGGTGAAAGAGGAGAGTGAAAATCCTGGCTTAAAACTCAACACTCAAAAAGTTAAGATCATGGCATCTGGTCCCATCACTTCATGGCAAATAGATGGGGAAACAATGGAAACAGTAAGAGAAAGGTTAAATTGACCTCTTTTGTGCTTTCAGAATACCATGTGCATATTGTTCTTACTTTCCATAAACTATTGCGATTATCTATTTAGGTATATCTTTCTCCTTCTGGATTATATATCTGTTGAAGCAGAGACCACCATGTACTTATTTTTTGAATCTCTGGCCTCTAACACAATACCTGGCATAAATTAGAACTCTGAAAATAGTAAATACTTGCCGGATGACTGCCTAAGGAAGAGAGCTAACTTTCCTCTGATCAGAAGGGATTTCCAGCAGACCTACACAGTTTTTAAATGGCTTGCTGTTTCAATGGGTGGTCTCTTTTGGCTTCCCCCAAATTGAGTCAGAGATTATGCTGGCAATCGCCTCACACAAAAGATTATAATTACATCCAATGATTATGAAAATAATTGCTACAATATGCTTGGCACCTATATGTTATCAGGCTATTAGATATTTCACATGTATCATCTCATTATCACAGCAAACATATTAGGTTGTTATTATATACTTTGGGCTTTTTGGAAATGTACCTGGACGACTGGCCTTGACCGAAGACTTTCCTGAGAATATATTAAAAGTCGTTTTAGTTACAGTTTTTCAAGGGTGTTGAAAAACCCCTTAGTGGTTAACATTGCATCTACCATTTACCAGCACATGAATGTTCAAGGGCATGACAGCTTTAAAAATATATATATAATCCTCACTTCATCCTTAACGTTAATGTGACTTTATATCCCAACAGCCTTACTCTACTTTTGGTCCATAAAATGTGCAGATTATACTATGACATTGCTTAGGACTGTAGAACTAGTCACGTCACTCACCCTCTTTCTCCCTGTTTCCACTGAGGTTATGGAAGTTAGCAAGATGTAATGGAGGCATCTGTTCCCAGGGCACAGTGAACAACTGTGGGATTCACAGTTGATTTTAACCTATTGCATTAGTCCTTAGAAATCATACAAATATTTTGCATGTATATTTTAAAGGTGTAATTTTCTAGAGTGAGGCTTATATCACATTCTCAAATGAGTTGAGAATCACTGTGTCTAATTCTATGTGAACCTCCAGTTTGAGGTAGACTATAAAGATCAGGGCAGAGCTCTCAACCTCAGAGGTCACCGTTGGCCAGTTGAACTCTGAATCATCAGGGCCCTCGGTAAAAATTGCCTAATCACAAACTCTCTTTAGGCACCTGGGTTGGAGCTCTCTGCCTCTCGAGAATATATGCTTTTCTCTCTTAAAAGCTGTAGGAGTCTATAAGACCCAACCTTTACTCTTCGCTTGTCCTCCCCATAGTGTGGCTCTGTTGTCAAAACTTCATATTATGATGTAACCCAGCACAACTTGTCCAAAACAATATTAGATTTATTCCATTTGTTAAAAGGAAGATATCACTAGTATGTGGCCCTTTGGCAAAATCTCAACTCCTAGTTCTAGGCATGGGTTCAATCACCTGTTGCTAAGATACTACAAAAAATATTATCTGTTTTTAAATGTTTCTTTTTAATTGAATAAACTGTTGCTTTAAAAAAAATCAGTGCAAAGGTTACATAGGTCTTTGAAATTGTGTGTGTGTTTTTTTAAGCTGGCAGAGACATTTCTGAACATTTTAAATGGAACAGCTGCCGTCTCAGTGGATTTCCTTGATGCTGTTTTTAAATTACATATAAAGGAGCACTCACAGCACAACTGGATTATGGAAATAGCAGAGAAAGAGGCTTAGTTAGATGAGTACTTACTGAAAATGCTGGCCACGGTCATTGATTCTGTGTCATACATGTGAGGGAAAATGCAGACAGGGGTCTATAGTCTTGATTAGCAAACCTAATTAGCCAGGTTCAGAGATTTCCGGTTTTCAGAACAGTACTACAGAGCATATATCCCAAGAAGGATCTGGCGAAACATGATGTAATCCAAGATCACTAATGTTTGTCTGACAAATCGTCTTAGTACTTACACAAAGTTCTCACATCAGTTCACATCCAGCTCTGTGGTCAAGTGACTTTGCTCAAACTCATGAAAACACTTGGGTTTGAAGAGCATCTTTGATTTTTTTTTTTAATTTTGTATTACAAATAAGTGATTGTGAACCATTAAAATTGAGGGAAACTCAGGATACACATGATTCAGAATAAATCCAGAATCAACTTAGACCCTAAACTGGCCTGGCCTGTAAGCGTGGAAGACAGGAGACCAAGTAGGCGGAGAAGCCTGTAAGGAATGGGTTGAATACTCACACAAGGTCCAGACTAGGCAAAGCCAGGAGAGGTCAGCAGGGAGGGCCAGTGGTCCCGGACTGTGGGAAGAAAACACATAAGAAATTAGAAATGTTGACACTATCCTAGATGTCTGCTAAATCCAAACACTTCTCTTTTCCACACTACAGTTGCACTAGGCCAGGTTTTCTATAGATGCCTACAATAGTCTCTGGACTGGTCCTTCTGCTTTATTTCAGTGTGGTTTTTTTTTTTTTTTAACCCAATTGACCTGTTTCATCTGCCTACATTGTGACTTTTCTATGATGTAAATCTTATCTTTCAACTTTCCCTATGAAACCTCTCAGAGGTTTTCCATGACCAACAGTGTAAATCCCTAATAATGTCTTCATTTTGTCTCTAAGCACTTTTTCCTCATCTTAAGCAACACAGTCATCTCTGGATCACATTTACCATTGTCTCTACCTTTAGAAGAGACATTACTTGTTTCTTAACTTGGGCAATGCCCACCTGTTCTGCAAGATTTGACATTCATTAACTTCAACCCTGAATACTCACTGGAAGGACTGATGTTGAAGCTGAAGGTCCAATTCTTTGGCCACCTGATGCGAACAGCTGACTCACTGGAAAAGACCCTGATGCTGGGAAAGATTGAGGGCAGGAGGAGAAAAGGGTGACAGAAAATGAGATGGTTCGATAGTATAACCGACTCAATGGACGTGAGTTTGGGAAAACTCCAGGAGAGAGTGAAGGGCAGGGAAGCCTGCTGTGCTGAGCCCATGGGGTCTCAAAGAGTCAAACATGGCAACTGAACAGCAATAACAACTTCTGTGCCAGGCACCAGGCTGACCTAAGTGCCTCCGCAGGTGCCCCATACCTTATGTCAGTAGTTACTCTGTCACCAGTAACATGAGCTGTGATTTCTTCTGCCTCTAAGGATATGACCAGGGGCAGAAAAGTTACTTTAACCACATAGAAGAGGTTTTCTTATGGTGAAGTTGGGTGCATAGTGCAGTCACTTTAGGAGAGTCCTTTTGACAATAGACTCTGTGCATATATGCCCCTTGGGGCTTTCCAGGTAGCTAAGTGGTAAAGAATCCACCTGCCAATACAGGAGACACAATAGATACCGGTTCAATCCCTGGGTCGGGAAGATCCCCTAGAGTAAGAAATGGCAACCCACTCCAGTGTTCTTGCCTGAAAAATTCCACGGACAGAGGAGCCTGTTGGGCTACAGTCCATTGGAGTTGCAAAGACTCGGACATGGCTGAGCACGCACATACGATAAATGATCCTCTGCATATAAAGTGTGGAGTAACTAGGGAACTATGTGGTAAATCAGCTTGTCACGGTGCCTAAAATACAATCAATTTTTAAATAGTTTCTTGCTGTACTTCCCCCTCTGTGGAGTAAGCTGGACTGTCTCACACAGGAGTCACACTGTCATGATGACCTTGGGATTTTAAGCAGAATCCACAGAAGTCAACTCTGATGGAGTGGATTAACCAGTCCAGGAAACAGAAGTCCATCCAAATCCTAGATCTATGATTTATTGTGCCCCTAGGATATTAATTACCATCTCTGTGCCTTTGGTTGTTCTCTAAAAGGGAGATAATACTGACCTGAAAGAGCTCTCTTAAATTTCGAATGAAAAATATGAGTGAAAGCATCTGTCAGATAACATGTGCTCAGATATGTGTGGATGCTTTAGAACTTTTTTACCAAGATGGTCGATGTAATAGATTTTTAAAATCACCCTATTAATATTATAGATGATGTTTAATGTCATGGTAGAGAAATACATTACTTACTTTTTCTTTCCACTTTGACTGGGATATAAATGGGCTTCTCAGGTGACTCAGTGGTAATAAATCCACCTGTCAATGGAGACAACTTGGGTTTGATCCCCGGGTCAGGAAGATCCCCTCAAGAAGGAAATGGCAAACCACTCCAGTACTCTTGCCTAGGGAATCCCATGGACAGAGGAGCCTGGTGGGCTATAGTTCATAGGGTCGCAAAAGAATATGAACGACTCAGCAACTAAACAGCAACAACAAATTGCCAAATAGAACTGTATAAATACAAGGTATGTTGGTAATGTTTCATTTATATTTATCATGAAATGAAGAAAAATGAAACATTTTTTCCCCTGTAAACAATATTCTTATGATTTTGCACTCTTAACTCATGGTAATATGCAATAATGTTAATTATATTTATTATGTTGTACATTACATCTCTGGTACTTGCTCCTTGGAAGGAAAGCTATGATAACCCTAGACAGCATATTAAAAAGTATATTTATTATGTCGTACATTACATCTCTGGTACTTGCTCGTTGGAAGGAAAGCTATGATAAACCTAGACAGCATATTAAAAAGCAGAGACATTACTTTGCCAACTAAGGTCCATCTAATCAAAGCTATCATTTTTCCAGTAGTCATGTATCAATGTGAGAGTTGGACCATAAAGAAAACTGAGTGCCAAAGAATTGATGCTTTTGAACTGTGGTGTTGGAGAAGACTCTTGAGAGTCCTTTGGACTGCAAGGAGATTAAATCAGTCAATCCTAAAGGAACTCATTCCTGAATATTTATTGGAAGGACTGATGCTGAAGCTGAAACTCCAATACTTTGTCTACCTGATACAAAGAACTGATTCATTGGAAAAGACCCTGAAGCTGGGAAAGATTGAGGGCAGGAAGAGAACAAGGTGACAGAGGATGAGATGGTTGGATGTCATTACTGACTTGATGGACATGAGTTTGAGCAAGCTCTGGGAGTTGATGATGTACAGGGAAGCCTGGCATGCTGCAGTCTATGGGATCACAAAGATTCGGACATGACTGAACAACTCAACTGAACTGATTTATCTTATAGCTGAAAGTTTGTACCTTTCTACTAACTTCATCCAATTTCTTCTCTCAGCCTCCTGCCTCTGGTAACCACAAATCTGATATTTTCTATATTTTATCATTTTTTTGTTTTTGAACTATAATTGACCTTCAGCACTATGGTGTTTCTAGTGTACAACACAGTGGCATATTTCTAAGCATTGCAAAATGATCACCATAAGTTTAGCTGCCATCTGTCACCATACAATGATATTACATTATTACTGACTACATTCCCCATGATGTGACTCACTTTTTTGTAAACAAAAATAGTTTGTTTTTTTTTTTTTTGCTTTTTGTACCTGTTAATCTCCCTCACCTATTTCTCTCCTCCCTACAGTCTCTTCCTTCTGGCAACCACCTGCTTATTCTCTGTGTCTATGACTTGTCTGTTTTGCTTTTTCTTTTGCTTTGTTTTTACAGATTTCATATGTAAGTGGAATCATGCTGTATTTGTCTTTGACTTTTTTCAGTTAGCATGATACTCTTAAGTCCATGTTGTTTCAGATTGTTGCAAATGGCAAAACTTCATTCTTTTTTATGGAGGAGTAATATTGCTTTGTATTTATATACTATTTCTTCTTTACATATTAATCTATCGATGGGCACTTTAGTTACTTCTGTATTTTGGCTACTGTCCATAATACTGCAATGAACATAGAAGTTCAAATTAGTGTTATGATTCAAATTAGTGTTATGATTTTTTTTGATAAATACAGGAGTGGAATCGCAAAATTGGAAAACCACACTAACATGTGGAAGCTAAATAATATGCTACTAAATAATCATGGCAGCCCTCTCCAGTGTTCTTGCCTGGAGAATCCCAGGGATGGCGGAGCCTGGTGGGCTGCCGTCTCTGGGGTCGCACAGAGTCGGACACGACTGAAGTGACTTAGCAGCAGCAGCAGCAGCAGCAGCAAATAATCATACATCATTGAATAAATTGAGAACTATCTGGAGACAAATGAAAACAAAAACATGATGATCCAAAATCTGTGGGACTAAAACAAATTTAAAAGAGAAGTTTAGAGCAATATAAGCCTACCACGAGAAACAGGAAAACTATCAAACAACCATCCTTACACTTAAAATAACTAGAATAAGAACAAACAAAACTCGAAGTTAGTAGAAGGAAATAATAAAAATCAGGACAGAAACACATGAAATAGAAACTTAAAACAGTAGAAATAAATCGATGGACCTAAGAGTTGTCCCAGGGATGCAAGGATGATTCAATATCTACAAATCAATCAATGTGATATACCACATTAACAAGTTGAAGAATAAAAATAGTATGAGCATCTCAAAAGATGCCCCCAAAAATCTTTTAGCAAAATTAATTATTCCTTTATGATAAAACATCTCAATAAAGTTTTTATAGAGGGAGCAAACCTCAACATAATAATGCCATTCATAACAATCCCACAGCTAGAATCATGTTCAGTGGCGAAAAGCTGAAAACATTTATTCTTAGATAAAGAACAAGTAAAGAATGCCTACTCTCAAAACTTTTATTGAATGTAGTTTTGAAGTTCTAATCACAGCAATCAGGCAAAAAAAAAAGAAATCCAGATTGGAAAGGAAGAAATGAAACTGTCACTATTTTCAGGTGATATGATACTAAATATAGAGAATCATAAAGACATCATAAGAAACTATTAGAACTCATAAATGATTTCACTAAAGTGCAGAATGTAAAATTAGAATACAGAAATCTGATTCCTGTAAACAAAAAACAAACTCTTCAAATCAGAAATTAAGAAAACAATTCCACTTAAAATTGCATCTAAAAGAATAAAATTCCCAGGGATAAATTTAACTAGGAGGTAAAATATCTATACTGGGAAAACTACAATACACTGTTGAAATAAAGAGGACACAAGAAATGCTCCCAGATCAGAACTGCTTTTGTTAATGTGACCATACTTCCCAAGACAATTTACACATTAATTGTAATCTCTATCAAACACCAACAGAATTTTTCATAGAACTCGAAACAAATAATCCTAAAACTTGGATAGAAACACAAAAGGCACCCCAATAGCCAAAACAATCTTGATGTACCCTGCTACCATGCTCCTGACTTCAAACTGTGCTAGAAAGCTACAGTAATCAAAACAATATAACATTGGCACAAAAATAGACACAGATATAAATGGAACAAAAGAAAGAGCCCAGAATTAAACTCATATTTATATGAGTAATTAATCTATATCAAAAGGGGCAAGAATATACAAGGAGGAAACAACAGCCTGTTCAATAAATGGTGCTGGGGAAACTAGATCAGTTCTGCTCAGTTCAGTCGCTCAGTCATGTCCGATTCTTTGCGACCCCATGAATCGCAGCACGCCAGGCCTCCCTGTCCATCACCATCTCCCGGAGTTCACTCAGACTCACGTCCATCGAGTCCGTGATGCCATCCAGCACATCTCATCTTCTGTTGTCCCCTTCTCCTCCTGCCCCCAATCCCTCCCAGCATCAGAGTCTTTTCCAGTGAATCAACTCTACACATGAAGTGGCCAAAGTACTGGAGTTTCAGCTTTAGCATCATTCCTTCCAAAGAAATCCCAGGGTTGATCTCCTTCAGAATGGACTGGTTGGATCTCCTTGCAGTCCAAGGGACTCTCAGGAGTCTTCTCCAACACAACAGTTCAAAAGCATCAGTTCTTCAGCACTCAGCCTTCTTCACAGTCCAACTCTCACATCCATACGTGACTGCTGGAAAAACCATAGCCTTGACTAGACAGACCTTTGTTGGCAAAGTAATGTCTCTGCTTTTGAATATGCTATCTAGGTTGGTCATAACATTTCATCCAAGGAGTAAACTAGATAGCTACATGCAAAAACATCAAAATGGACTACTTTTCATAACACATGTAAAAATAAACTCCAAATGGATTAAGGGCTTAAACGTAAACCTGAAACCATAAAGCTCGTAAAAGAAAACATAGGCAGCATTCTCTTTGACATTTGTCTTAGCATTATTTTTTGAATATGTTTCCTTAGGCAGAGGGAACAAAAGCAAAAAATAAGCAAATGGGATGATATGAAACTAAAAGACTTTTTAACAGCAAAGGAAGCTATCAATAAAACAAAATAGCAGGCTACTTAATAGGAAAATATATTCTCAAATGATGTATCTAGTATGGGGTTGATATCCAAAATATGCAAAAAAGTTATACAACTCAATATCAAAAAACAAACAACCCAATTTAAAAATAGGCAGAGGCTCCCTGTGTAAAGTAATCATCCTCCAATTAAAGAATAATTCAAAAATTAAAAAAATGAGAAGACCTGAATAGACATTCTTCCAAAGAAGACATACAGATTTCCAGTAGATGTATGAAAATATGCTCAATGTCACTAATCATTAGGGAAATTCAAGTTAAAACCACAATGAGATATCACCTCAAACTGTCAGAATGGTTATTATTAAAGTTACAACAAATAAAAAGTGCTGATGAGGATATGGAGAAAAGAGAACATTTGTGCACTATTTGGGGGAATGTAAATTGGTACAGACACTATGGAAAATAATATGCAGGCTTTTAAAAAAATTAAAAATAGAACTTCCATGCACATATAATCCAGCAATGTTAGTTCAATCATTTGCAAAATCATTAGCTCAAGAGTGACTTTAATTGCCCACCTGGAGTATAATATTTAAAAGATCCTAAATATGTCAATATATTTATTAATAAAAAATCTCATGTTGTTTTTGGTTTTTATTTTATCTATTCATACAAAGTTCAGTGTTATTTATACCCTATAGGAACAACATGAAGTCAACTCTATTCAAAGTAACTTTATCCAACTATCAGAGTAATACCATATGTAGATATCACTATTAGCCCTACAAGGGTTCACAGAAAATATACAAACCAGGGACTTAACAGATAATAATCAAGTCAATAAGTACAACCCCAAGGTAACAATTTAACAAGGGGGTAGGGATGGGAAGGGAGGAACAATAGAGCTAACATTCCTATGACACATGACAAGAAGATGAGAGATAATGTTTAAGACAGGTGAGTCAAGAGACAATTATATGTGTGTTGTTAAACATATGTGATAAATGCCTGAAGGAACAATTCTAAGCTTTGAAAGTAAGAGTGTCCAGGAAGAGAGTGGGTTGTGGACTGAAAAAAGAAATGTAGATGACTGTGCCTGTATATACACAAATACATACATGCACAAGTATAAGTATATATGTATATAACCATACACATAAAGCATATCTACAGTTACATACATAGATAAATAACACGTATACACACAACGCATGGACACATTGTATACTTTTCAGATTACAAGTTTGTGTGAGACAAGAAGATGAGAGATAATGTTTAAGACAGGTGAGTCAAGAGACAATTATATGTGTGTTGTTAAACATATGTGATAAATGCCTGAAGGAACAATTCTAAGCTTTGAAAGTAAGAGTGTCCAGGAAGAGAGTGGGTTGTGGACTGAAAAAAGAAATGTAGATGACTGTGCCTGTATATACACAAATACATACATGCACAAGTATAAGTATATATGTATATAACCATACACATAAAGCATATCTACAGTTACATACATAGATAAATAACACGTATACACACACAACGCATGGACACATTGTATACTTTTTAGATTACAAGTTTGTGTATGTGTGTGTGTGTGTATAAATATATTGAAAAAGATCATCAAGCAAGTTTTAAACATAATTGTAGTACATGTACACATACATACATGTACATTTCCAGTAGCAGAGACCACACTATACCCTTTAAGATCCAGGACTCTCAGTTTTTAAATGTTTATTGAATTTATTTAAAACAAAGTCATTCACAGCATTGATTATGTTAGGAGGCACTATAGTCATCCAGCCTAAATACTGGCCAAATTAGTATCTTATGTGTCTCTTATATTCCTTATAGTCATTGATGCTTTCAGAAATGTCTGAGGAGAAATCCACTGGTGAACCCAGATTCCAGAAGACTCAGAGAAGGCATCTGAGCAGCACGGGGAAGAGCTGGTCTCCCGGTCCCTGACCCCAGCATCACCTAGGTCAGGTCTGTAACCCATCAAGATGGGGGGAATGTCGAGCTCCTGCAGCAGCTGCCGTAACCCTGCAGGATGAGAAGCAACAACCACAGCCTGTGGAGGTGGGAGGTTTGAAGCTGGGTAGGCCTAGCTTTTGTTTTCACTTCCTCATATCCCTAAGCGAACACAATTGATTATGGGATTTAACCTCTAGGAGCCTCGTTCTGCTACTCTGTAAAGTAGGGAACACTTCGCTGGTGGCTCAGTGGTAAAGAATCTGCCTGCCTAGAAGGAGACGCAGGTTTGATCTCTGGTTCAGGAAAAGCCCCTGGAGAAGGAAATGGCAATCCGCTCCAGTATTCTTCCCTTGGAGAATATCATGGACAGAGAAGCCTGGCGGGCTATAGTCCATGAGGTCGCAGAGTGTCAGACACGACAGGAACTGAGCACACACACAAAGGAGGAAACATGCCGACTTCAGGGTTATTGTAAGACTCACGACAAGCAATGTTTAGCCATCTTATACCATGTCTGAAGCATACCTAGCATGTTTAACGAGGTCTTACCTTCTCTTTCTCGCTTCATCTCCTCCCCATTCCTCTCCCACTATCACCTAAAAAGCCTGGCGGGCTATAGTCCATGAGGTCGCAGAGTGTCAGACACGACAGGAACTGAGCACACACACAAAGGAGGAAACATGCCGACTTCAGGGTTATTGTAAGACTCACGACAAGCAATGTTTAGCCATCTTATACCATGTCTGAAGCATACCTAGCATGTTTAACGAGGTCTTACCTTCTCTTTCTCGCTTCATCTCCTCCCCATTCCTCTCCCACTATCACCTAAAAACTAATACTGGCAGAACATGAGTGAAAAATGTAACCCAGCTGGAAAAATAAGCAAAATATAATCTTTTTTTTTCAACTTATGTCTTTCTGATTTACTTACTGTTCTTTCCTCATCATTAATTTAGCTATTTTTTTTTCATAGAAATCCATTTACAACTTTTAAGAAAGAAATTATTTGTAGTTAAAATGATGACCTTTCCATTAAATATAATTTGGGAGGCATTAGTACTAATTGTAACTATAATGGAATTTATGTCTGACACATTATACTTCAAGTGATGAAAGAAAGCCAGACATTTCTTCAGAAATCAGTGACAAGTTTATCAGAATATTAATCTCCTTTAGTTACCCTTTAAGAGAATAAATAACTAATCAGTCACTGACTGCTAATATAACATTTTGCTAAGATGGATGATAATTTAAGCTTCAACGGACCATATTTATTTAACTGACAGGAATCAAGACTCAATTTTGTTTGTTTTAAATGACAATGCAATAAAAGTCAGGCTAGCTATAATGCTTAGGAAATGAAAATTTTTGAGTAATTATTTTTTTAAGTTAAACTTTGTTAGAAAAGCATTGAACATATATGTAAAATGTTTTTTGATTATCCAGTCTTAGTAAATGGTTTCTAAGAAACATTCTTAAGTCTGCATCAGGTCTATACTTAGAGTGCGGTTATTTTGACCGTTGTGTGCGTGCATACTATGTTGCTATAGTCACGTCTGACACTTTGCAACCCCGTGGACTGTAGCCCACCAGGCTCCTCTGTCCATGGGATTCTCCAGGCAAGAATACTGGAGTGGGTTGCTGTGCCCTCCTCCAGGGGATCTTCCTGACCCAGGGATCAAACCTGCGTATCTTACATCTCCTGCATTGGTAGATAGGTTTTTTATCACTAGTGCCACCTGGGAAGCCCCTTTGACCATCGTATCTCATGGCATATAATTTTAGCTGCAGAAGTTCTGAGAAATTAGGGGAACGTTTGTTGGCCTAGACCAGGACTGACTGTTGTGATTCTGAGTAAATTTTAGGTATCAATTACCTTTGTTGTGATCACTTTTTTTCTCTTGTTGGGGAATAAGAGGACAAGGTCCCACTGAGAGAGGGGAACCCTCACTTGAATTCTGGTTAATTTGATTTTTATTCATTTTCTCCAACAGCAAAGATAATCTCCATGGACTGTTATTACTTTACCATGATAATGCCAAAGCCTAACTAACGAAGTAAGGCTGGCTCTTCTCTTGCTTGGGGAGCAGCAGGTCACAGAAAAGTTGTATGCAAGTATTAGTCATATCAAGAGAGGGGAGTCCTTCTCTTTCTATACAGAGGGGCATTTAGTCAGTGTAACTCTCTAGGCCTCTCTACTGTTTATTCCTTGTCAGAGGAAGGAGTGTTCAGTTGCTGATCTGGGAAAAGCAACTGAAATCAGCAACTGAAATCATTACCTGTCTCATTAGAGACCAGTCTGCCTGCAGAGAGTGTACCATCTGGTTTGTGCTTGATTGTTTGGAGAGCAATCTTGGAGCAGAAGGTTCTGCCCCTACAGGGACTCCAAGAATTGTTAAGCACTGCCCATTGCTGGATAGTAAGTTTGTCTAAAATGGGGTAAAATATTCGCAAACCCATTTAGTCAACAATCCAAAATTATGCTAAGTATCTTGTGAATTAACTCAGGATGAAAGGGGGCACTTAGTTACTTTGTCGGGCCCTCTGTCAGTCCCCAGCAGAGCCTGTGGGAATCCTAATTCTCCAGGACCTGATGCAAGTAGCTCCGCAGCCACGCACGGACAATCAAACCATGTTAGGGCTCACTCAAGGTTTAATAGATGAAGGACTGAATAGAAGTTGGAAGTCTTGTGATTCTCCATCCCCTGATATTCATTTGT
This sequence comes from Oreotragus oreotragus, assembly GCA_006410675.1. Lineage (NCBI taxonomy): Eukaryota > Metazoa > Chordata > Mammalia > Artiodactyla > Bovidae > Oreotragus > Oreotragus oreotragus. The sequence continues at coordinate 835,524 of SJYX01015307.1, read as the reverse complement.
CTAACAAAGCAAAAACAGTGATGGAAATGCCTCTGATATTCCATGCCCTCTGTTCGTACCCTTCTTTCTATCTACACCTCCAGGAGAGGCGTGTGTCTTCCCAGACTTCCATTTCTTGTTGATCAGGGCTGCTCTCAGAGATGGAGTTAGTGTTTAATGTAATGTGAACAAGAGAAGAAGACAGGCCAGTCTGTTTGTGAGCTTTCCTGAGACCAAAAAGAAGGTGCTCTAGATGGCCCTGAGGAAGCATTAGCCACACTTGTCATTTGGCTGTGTGCTCTTTGCTACCTCCGAGTACAGATGGGCCTTGGTGTTTCTTCTGAAAAATTGTCTTCTTAGGAGTGTAACTGGGCTGACAAAGGCAAGGGTCACTCTAAATCATGCTTTTGTCTGAGATAGAAGCAGCCCATGAAAATCCCAAGTGAGTGATGCTGGAAACTTTTGAACAAAGGAGGAAGACACCTGCTCAGCGAGGAAGCTCTGGCTGCTAAACAATGTTAATTCATCTACTCTCAAAGAAGTAGATTCCTCTCTGCATCTGGCAGTGGTTTTCATGACTCCTTGATTCCACAGGGTAGACTTTCACCCAGAGAAAAGAAACTCGGAAACTGTTGTTTCTTTGAGATGTGGTTTACTGAAGACTTTCCTGCCTGTGTTTTCATGGTGAGTGACAAGACTGGGGAAACCTGTTCATGACTCAGAAATCTGTCTGAACTTTCAGCTTGGAGATTAAGGAAATGGTTGTCCATTCAATCTTATTCATTTACGCATACATTCATTTATTCAACAGATATATTTGAAATGCTCATTCTGTATCACTCTATGTTAGCCAGGGGCTGAGTGGAGGATACAGAGATAAATCAGACATAATTCCCTGGAAACTCACAGGCTAGTGGAGGAAACAGACATGGATGCACAAAATCATAATGAAGTGTGACTGGGGGCACAGAAGAGGCTCAGGAGGCTTTCTGTCCTCGAGAGCCAGTGATGCCTTTTTGGAGGAGTTGGTGTCAAGGGTGAGACCTAAGGGATTATTACTAGGGAGCCAAATCCCTCTTCTACAATGGGGGTTGTCAAGAGTAGGAGAAGTGTCAACTGAGTCCTGCTTGTTAGGTATCTGGTAGGGCTTACCTGACAGGTTTTTAGGAGGGTTATTTCTTTAGGGGCCATTATGCATATTATCTTCCTTGGTGGCTCAGATGATAAAGAATCTGCCTGCAATGCGGGAGACACAGGTTCGATTCCTGGGTCAGGAAGATCCCTTGGAGAAGGGAATGGCTACCCACTCCTGTATTCTTGCCTGGAAAATCCCATGGACAGAAGAGCCTGTCCATGAAGTTACAAAGTGTCAGACACAACTGAGTGACTAATGCATGTATGAATCTTGGGGGCCTCCCAGGTGGCTCAATGGTAAAGAATCCAGCTGCCCATAAGAGACATAGGTTTGATCCCTGAGTCTGGAAGATCCTCTGGAGGAGGAAATGGTAACTGACTCCAGTATTCTTGCCTGGACAGAGGACTCTGGCGGGCTACAGTCCATGGGGTCTCCAAGAGTCGGACACAACTGAGCAGGCATGCAGGAAACACGACAATGCCTCTTGAGGCAGCTGCATATTGGTGACATTGCAGTTTATATCAGACACCGTGCTTAGCCATTTTACATGTTACTTTGATTTCTTACAGCAACCTTGTGAGATTAAGATCATTATTCAGGGTGGATAAATAAATGAATGTACCCAGGACCAGGATGTAAAACCAGGGTTTCTCAAGTTCGCTGTCTGGGCTCTTTTGTTATCCACGCTGCCTTCCTAAGGATCAGAAGGTGAGCAGGAACAGAGATCCTGTGAGCAAGCAGACGCTCCTGCTGAACCTGGCTGGGCTCCGTTGCCTCCACTCTCAGGCCAGCAACCTTTGAAGGGGAGCAAAGCCACTTATCTTTAGAAATTTATTATTTGTCGATTCAATTGCCCCTCTCCCTGTAGCACTACTCCCACCAATTTTAACTGTTTTTTTTAAATTTTAACTTTAAAAAGTATTTTTTTTTTGCCACCCATGCAGTATGTGAGATCTTAGTTCCCCAGCCAGGGATACAACCAGCAACCCCTGCATTGCAAGTGTGGCGTCTTAACCACTGGACCACCAGGGACCTACCAGCTTTAGTTTTGATTTCAGCTTTTTTTTTTTTCCCACCCTAAAGGAGTGTATTGCCAAAAATCATATCCCCTAGGAAGCTTCACTCCTCTGCCTCTAACATGCCAGAGAGTCTGGCTGTCTCCCTCCTATGAAGCACTTTTTAAAATGTTTGAGGAAGCATAGCTCTCCTCTTCACTCACTTCCTTCCCCATGCTGGTCCACAGTTAGCATCTTTTACAAACAATGCCGCCAACCACTTGGGGGGCGGGAAGGGCTGTACAGCTGAGAAGTTGCTTTCCTGGTTGTTTCTTTGAGCTTCAAATGAAACTATGTTTAATCGTCCTCCTGGTTCTCAAAGATGGAGTGCGTATTGTTTGTGGCTCATTTTCTCCACGGGGTTTTAACAAAGTATGCCTTCAGAGATATCACATAACTGAAAGACAGAATTAAGCCAGAATGGCAGAAGGCTGGCAGCAAGTCGCCCTCCCCTCATGTTTTTCATTGAAAAACATATAGGATTACCTTATTGTTCCAGATATTAGCTTTCCCTACCCAGCGTATACATATTTAAACAGCATAACAAATGGGCTATATTACAAAGCACCTAGATGTCACCAAGGCCCAGAAAGCCCGGGCTGTGCCAAAGCCTGGAGACATCCTTCCAAGTTCCCTTCCCCACGCAGAGGCAGATTGTCTCCATGCTTGGGGTGGGCCAGTCAGCCTGAATTTAATAGCAAACATTCTCTCTCTCTTTTTTTTTTCAGATCTCGTGTGCAAAAGCCAACTTTTATTCGCGTGTGACATCTACCTGCGAAGGAGCAAATCCCCAGCGCCGCCGGTGCACTGCGCCATGCCGAAAGCCGGAGAAGCTCCATGTAGGGTTTTCTTCCAGATGCCGGGGCTCAGACTGCAGCCTGTACCCTTGCTCGTTCTGGAGAACGTTATCAACCTCATGGCTCGGGGTTAAGGGTTGGGGTTGGGGTATTGTTAGCGTTTTCATCACTAGAGGAAATGTATGGTCTGACAATCACCATGCCCGCAGATCAAAGGCAGAGTGAGGCGTTATCTGCCGCCGCCTGTGCTGCGACTCCAAGCGCATTTCTGGTGGGCTGACCCTGAGGTGAGCCGGGGTGGGAAAGAGTGCTGCAGCGGGATGGCTCTGTAGGCATCGGCTCACGTAGGGTCGCATTCTAAAAGCAAAACCTTGGTCTCTTCCTTTTAGGTAGTCCCATTCTTCCTTTACTTTAAAAGCTCTGAATACTTTGTAACTGGTTTTTGATCAACAGGGAGAGAAACATCAGTGTGAGCAGAGATTGTCCTGGGGGAAGTAGGATGCTCTGAATCGTTATCCTAGTGTGCCACTGGTCTGCTTTTTGACTTGGGGAAAGATCCAAGCTGCAGTCACACTGACCCCTCAACCAGTCTCTTCGTGAAGCATAAAATGAAGTGAAAGTCACTCAGTCGTGTCCGACTCTTTGCGACCCCATGGACTGCAGCCCTCCAGGCTCCTCTGTCCATGGAATTCTCCAGGCAAGCATACTGGAGTGGGTTGCCATGCCCTCCTCCAGGGGATCTTCCCAGGTGTCCCACATTGCATGTGGATTCTTTATCATCTGAGTCCTGAGCCCTGCTGGTAAAGAATCTGCCTGCAATGTGGGAGACTTGGGTTTGATCCCTGGGTTGGGAGGATCCCCTGGAGAAAGGAATGGATACGCACTCCAGTATTATGGCCTGGAGAATTCCATGGATTGTATAGTCCATAAGTTGGATAATAGCTGTGTAACACCTGGAGGTTACTAAATACTTCCAAAAATATTTTCACATTGAGCACAGCCCTTGCCAATTCTGGTTTACACATGATGCCCCTGTGGATGATTTTGTTCGGTCTTCCCTGCAGGACAAACTGAAACTTTGTTCCCAAGCCTCAGTTTGTATGTACTTCATTTCTGCTTGTGAGCATTTTTACTCCCTTAAAGGAATAATCTTTCCCTTCCTCTGTGCTCCCTTGTCTCCAGGCATTCTTCATGTGTCACTGCTTGGTGTGAGCACCTCAAGGGACACCTAGTCACTGTGTTCACCAGGTGCCCGTTACGACAATCATAGCTGAATAGATGTTGGATGAATGAATGATTGAATGCAGGAGAAGACAGGTAGACGAAACAGATACAAAATTCTCTGTATCCTTGCAGGAAAAAAATCATTTCATTCGGGAAAAGGGGGTATTTCTGCAGGAGGGATGTCTCTGTTTTTGATGAAACCTGGGCTAACACACCTCCCTTGCCCACTTAGGTTAAATTGACCTCTTTTGTGCTTTCAGAATACCATGTGCATATTGTTCTTACTTTCCATAAACTATTGCGATTATCTATTTAGGTATATCTTTCTCCTTCTGGATTATATATCTGTTGAAGCAGAGACCACCATGTACTTATTTTTTGAATCTCTGGCCTCTAACACAATACCTGGCATAAATTAGAACTCTGAAAATAGTAAATACTTGCCGGATGACTGCCTAAGGAAGAGAGCTAACTTTCCTCTGATCAGAAGGGATTTCCAGCAGACCTACACAGTTTTTAAATGGCTTGCTGTTTCAATGGGTGGTCTCTTTTGGCTTCCCCCAAATTGAGTCAGAGATTATGCTGGCAATCGCCTCACACAAAAGATTATAATTACATCCAATGATTATGAAAATAATTGCTACAATATGCTTGGCACCTATATGTTATCAGGCTATTAGATATTTCACATGTATCATCTCATTATCACAGCAAACATATTAGGTTGTTATTATATACTTTGGGCTTTTTGGAAATGTACCTGGACGACTGGCCTTGACCGAAGACTTTCCTGAGAATATATTAAAAGTCGTTTTAGTTACAGTTTTTCAAGGGTGTTGAAAAACCCCTTAGTGGTTAACATTGCATCTACCATTTACCAGCAGACTCTTTGTGACCCCATGAACCGCAGCACACCAGGCCTCCCTGTCCATCACCAACTCCCGGAGTCCACCTAAACTGATGTCCATTGAGTCGATGATGCCATCCAACCATCTTATCCTCCGTTGTCCTCTTCTACTCCTGCCCTCAATCTTTCCCAGCATCAGGGTCTTTTGCAATAGTCAGCTCTTTGCATCAGGTGGCCAAAGTATTGGAGTTTCAGAGGTAGACAGACACTAAACAAATAATTAAAACCAATATACTATGTCAGATTTTAAAAATGGAGAAAATAAAGCAGGTGTAGGTGGTGCTAGGGAGGGAGAATTGGAATTGAAATTTTGATTGTGATCAGGTCACCTGTGAAAAATCTCACCACATTATCACATACCACTGATGAGTGGCATGAATAGTTGAATGGAAAACAGTGAACCAAATGAATCATTGTTGGGAACCTTTCTCTTGGTTTGGCATATATTTCATAAAGAGAAGAGAATGAAAGGGATAAAAATGCATGTAAGAAAATCTTTGTTGTGGCCAATATTTTTTTGAAAACACTGGGTTTTTTTTTTTGGTCGTCTGGGCAATAATAAGCATATATATTTAAATTCATTATAGTTTATAAAGTTCTTTTCCATGTGTCTTCTAATTTGTGGGGATTTACTTCCATAAACAGGACTTCCCTGGTGGCTCAGACGGTAAAGCGTCCCTCTTACAATGCGGGAGACCTGGGTTTGATCCCTGGGTCAGGAAGATCCTCTGGAGAAGGAAATGGCAACCCACTCCAGTACTCTTGCCTGGAAAATCCCATGGACAGAGGAGCATGGTGGGCTACAATCCACGGGGTTGCAAAGAGTCAGACACGACTGAGCGACTTCACTTTCACTTTCTATAACTTTGTAGTGCAAGTCACTCAGTCGTGTCTGACTCTTTGCGACTCCATGGACTGTAGCCCACCAGGCTCCTCTTTCCATGGAATTCTCCAGGCATGAATACTGGAGTGGGTTGCCATTCCCTTCTCCAGGGGATCTTTCCGACCCAGGGGTCAAATCCGAGTCTCCTACGTTGCAGGCAAAGGCTTTACCATCTCAGTGACCAGGGAAACCACTAAAATTTTGAGTTCTTTTGTGGGTTTTGTTATTGTTGTTTTGGTAAGACACAGTATGAGACCTGTCTTTTTAACATCTTTTAATTCATAATGTCATATTATTAACCGTAGACACTATGTTCTATAGCAGATCTCTAGAACTTACTCATTTTGCATAACAGAAACTTTATACACATTGAAAAACAATTTCCAGTTTCCTTTCCTCTCTTCCCGATTGTTCGGCTGGTAGAGAATCTGCCTGCAGTGCAGGAGACCCCGAGTTGATTCCTGGGTCAGGAAGATCCCCTGGAGAAGGGATAGGGTACCCACTCCAGTATTCTTGGGCTTCTCTGTGGCTCAGATGTAAAGAATCTGCCTGCAGTGCGGGAGACCTGGATTCGATCCCTGGGTTGGGAAGGTCTCCTGGAGAATAGAAAAGCTACGCCTCTCCAGTATTCTGGCCTGGAGAATTCCATGGACTGTATAGTCCACGGAGTCGCAAAGAGTTGGACACGACTGAGCGATGTTCACTTCACTTCACTTCATTCCCCTTTCTCTCTAGCTCCTGGCAAACACAATTCTATTCTCTGCTTTCTATAAGTGTGACTGTTTTATATATCCCGTATAAGTGGAATCTCACAGTATTTGTCCTTTTGTGACTGAATTATCTCACTTATCATTATGTCTAGTTTCATCCATGTCACAAATGACAGGACTTTCTTTTTAAAGTGTTTATTTTCTTCTGTAATATGATGTAACACATTTTCTTTGTCTATACATCTGTCAATGGATATTTAAGTTGTTTCCATATCTTAGCTATTGTGAATAATGCTGCAATAAACATGGAAATACAGAAGCCTCTTGGAGATCTTTTCATTTCTTTTGGATATAAATCCAGAAGTAGGATTGCTGGATCATATAGTAGATCTATTTTTAATATGTCAGTACTCTTTTCCATAGTGGATGCACCATTCAAAATCCCCACCGCCAATAGTGTATAAAGTTTCCATTTTTTAACATCCACACTGATACTTTTTGTTTTATGATAGTAGTCATCCTAAGAGGTGTGAAGTGATGTGTTCTGTGTTTTTTAATTTTAATATCTCTGATTATCTGCACCATCAGGCAGCTTTTCATATGCCTTTGTCCATTTGTATGTTTTCTTAACTGGTTGTTATTCCTCTATGTTCTTATTTGAAAGCCAGCATGGTATAGTAGTGGATTGTGGTGTATAAAATTTTGAATTTGTCTTCTAAGTATTCTGAGGCAGATTTCTCAATTCTCTCATGTAAAAATGATAACCATATATAACTTTTATAGTAGCAGTAGAGACTTAAAGTATATGAAACTTAGAGCACAGTATCTGGGTCATAGTGAATATAACATAAATGGTAGGTAAGATTGAGTTAGGTATTAACAACAATAATAATTACAATAGATTGCTATCACAGCTCCCCTCCATAATAAGAACAACTATCCTTGGTCTTTGCTATAGAAGTAAAGTTGAATATAGAAACATTTTCCATAATTCTCATTGTTCTTAACCTTTTAAAGTCATTTTCTCAATTCAGCCATTACCTTACTTAGAAATTTAAAGCTATTACTCCTACCTCTGTCTTCACTGACTAATCTCTTGATCTGAGGTCTTGACATGAAATGAAAAAGCTGCCGTGCTTCTTCCAGTATTCATTTCTGCAGACTAAACATGTCCAAGTTGTCTGATTTTTTTAACCATATGAAATAATATGTATGTGCACGGTAGAGTTATTGAATTTTGAAGCTTTGAGGGGGCTTTAAACTGAAGACCATGCAGCTAGTCAGCCACTGAAGTTGGTCTAGAACCCACGTCCCCAGGTTCTTACTGAGAACTAAACAATAACATGCATGTGTTAGTAACAACCAGAAAATAAAACTATGAAAGAGTGCTTGGTAATCAAAAATATCTCCATCTCACGGGCGCATGTGGGCTTTGATGTGGGGCTAATTTTGGTCTATCTTGTCAGGTTCTTTGAAGTTCATGTTAGTGCAAGATACTGATATATGCCCAATGGGACTTCACAAGCATGTCTTGCCCAGATGGAGAATTTCTCTATGAAGTTATTTCCAATTTTCTCCCCTGATTCTAAACTATCAGGAGGGCTCATGAGGGCTGCAATGACACTCAACTCAAACTGCCATTTCTCAGAGGTTGGTCAGTCCTGCACCATGATAGCCCATAAAACAAAGCTGTGTGACTAGGAAGAAATATGAAACGCCTGCTTGTCTAGCACTCTTATTTATTTTTTTGCATTTCTAGCATTTTTTAATGTATTCACCGTTTTTTACTTTCAGTTTCTTTTGTGGGAGGTGTTGAGTGCTAAGGGTTCTCCTTGTCCACTGGTCCTGACCCTTTCTGAATACTAGGGCCCTAGAGCACTGTAATGTTGGGGGTGCTGGCTGGCTCATAGCCTGATGCACAGGCAAGACCTCTCCTCTGGCCTTGAGTAGAAGTCAGACAAAATGAAACTGACTCTCTCGGAGTTTGAATAGGAACTCTTTAGTGATATGGGCTACTTACTTTTCCTTTTTCTAAACTGAAAAATATATATCTTATTAAATCCATTACAAACAGTGAACCATCCTAGGCACTGTTAGGGGTTCTGTTCAGTTCAGTTCAGTCACTCAATCGTGTTTGACTCTTTGTGACCCCATGAATTGCAGCACACCAGGCCTCCCTATCCATCACCAACTCCCAGAGTTTACCCAAACTCACGTCCATTGAGTTGGTGATGCCATCCAGCCATCTCATCCTCTGTTGTCCCCTTCTCCTTCTACCCCTATCCCTCCCAGCATCAGAGTCTTTTCCAATGAGTCAACTCTTCACATGAGGTGGCCAAAGTATTGGAGTTGCAGCTTCAGCATCAGTCCTTCCAATGAATACCCAGGGCTAATCTCTGTTAGGATGGACTGGTTTAATCTCCTTGCAGTCCAAGGGACTTCTCAATATCACAGTTCAAAAGCATCAATTCTTCAGCGCTCAGCTTTCTTCATAGTCCAAATCTCACATCCATACATGACCACTGGAAAAACCATAGCCTTGACTAGATGGACCTTTGTTGGCAAAGTAATGTCTCTGCTTTTGAATAAGCTATGTAGGTTGGTCATAACTTTCCTTCCAAGGAGTAAGCGTCTTTTAATTTCACGGTTGCAATCACTATCTGCAGTGATTTTGGAGCCCCCCCAAAATAAAGTCTGACACTGTTTCCACTGTTTCCCCATCTATTTCCTATGAAGTGATGCGGCCAGATGCATGATCTTCATTTTCTGACTGTTGATCTTTAAGCCAACTTTTTCACTCTCCTCTTTCACTTTCATCAAGAGGCTTTTTAGTTCCTCTTCACTTTCTGCCATAAGAGTGATATCATCTGCATATCTGACGTTATTGATCTTTCTCCTGGCCTGTCTCTTATACACATCTAGATGTGTATAAGAGACAGTTACATCTCTGGTACTTGCTCGTTGGAAGGAAAGCTATGATAAACCTAGACAGCATATTAAAAAGCAGAGACATTACTTTGCCAACTAAGGTCCATCTAATCAAAGCTATCATTTTTCCAGTAGTCATGTATCAATGTGAGAGTTGGACCATAAAGAAAACTGAGTGCCAAAGAATTGATGCTTTTGAACTGTGGTGTTNTTTAGTTCCTCTTCACTTTCTGCCATAAGAGTGATATCATCTGCATATCTGACGTTATTGATATTTCTCCCGGCAATCTTGATTCCAGCTTGTGCTTCTTCCAGTCCAGCGTTTCTCATGATGTTAAATAAGCAGAGTGACAATATACAGTCTTTTCCTATTTGGAACCAGTCTGTTGTTCCATGTCCAGTTCTAACTGTTGCTTCCTGACCTGCATATAGGTTTCTCAAGAGGCTGGTCAGGTGGTCTGGTATTCCCATCTCTCTCAGAATTTTCCACAGTTTATTGTGATCCAGTCACAGTCAAAGGCTTTGGCATAGTCAATAAAGCAGAAATAGATGTTTTTCTGGAACTCTCTCGCTTTTTCGATAATCCAGTGGATGTTGACAATTTGATCTCTGGTTCCTCTGCCTTTTATAAAACCCGCTTGAACACCTGGAAGTTCACGGTTCACGTATTGCTGAAGCCTGGCTTGGAGAATTTTGTGCATTACTTTACTAGCGTGTGAGGGGGTATAAAGAAGCAATTTCTCCTTCAATTTCAGAAGGTAGTTGAAACATATGCATATAAATAGTGATATGAATGACAACTTAGATGGCAAATAATTGTTCAAAATGATGTTGCACAAGTTCCTCTTCCTAGTTTACTAGACAGAACAATTCAGATATTTTGTACTAGTTAGGAAGGTAAAGAGTTTATGAATAGCAGCAGTTTAAAACAAGGAGGGTTTTTTTTTTTTTTAATAAACCAAGAAGCTTGTGATAGGCAACCATTCACCTATCAGTGTTTTGATAGTGTTAAGACCAATTGCTCTGTGATTTTCCTGTACCACAAAATGTTAGAGTCTCCTTGTCAAAAGAGATCAAGAAAGACTCTGCATGCTTTTGAGAAGGCACTCCTTCCCTGGCATGACATTAGAGTGATCATCAGCTGAGGATGGTGGAATGGATCATTTATGAAATGACCTCATTGGCCATATGCTGATGAATGTTTGATTTCAGCTGTGTAGCCCAGTGTCTCATGTCTACGTTATAGCTATTCCACCTACAGACCTGTGTTCAAGACTGGAAAAGGATGACAGGAGAAAGGACCTATGCCAACCACATCTTTGAAAAACACAGACTCTGTCTTCAGACTCATTGACTGCACCTGGATTGTATAGGAATTCTTCCAAAGAAGGCTTGGAAATTAGGGAAAGGGAAGATAATAACTGGCCTAAATGAATTACAACTCATCCCTTGGGTCTTAGCACTTTGCTGTTCTGAATAAATGTGACATGGATGTTGTGCAGCCATTGTCGATATGTCATACTCTTCTGTGTCCTTCTAGGTCATTTGCTTTAAGTAGTTGAGTAGATACCCCATCAATTTATAATCAATTGCTTAACTGTTTTCTCTTCCAATTAAATCATAGCTTCTGTAGGGCAGGAACTGTGTCTTATTTGCTCTTCTATTACGCAATTTATCACAGGGCCTAAAATATAAATGTTGCCGAGCATTCTGTTGAATTGAATTAAGTGCCTTGAGCTTAAGTGCATTGCCTGTGTTGAATTATAGAATTATAAGAATAGAGTACTAATATAGTATTATAGTTTAGAGGTGTGAGTGACCATATTAACTTTTGGGTGGGAAAAAAAAGGGATTTACAGTGTATCTCAAGGAATGGATAAGATCCAAGTCTGATTTAGTTTTATACAGCACCCATGGCACCTAGCACAGTGTATTTCAATGTTCCTTGAACTGAATTGAATTTGAGTAGGGAGGCGTCCAGGGAAGGAAATAAAAGTTTGCAAATAAAAGTTTATAGATAGAAATGCAAAGAGGCATCTCTCCNGCACAGTGTATTTCAATGTTCCTTGAACTGAATTGAATTTGAGTAGGGAGGCGTCCAGGGAAGGAAATAAAAGTTTGCAAGTAAAAGTTTATAGATAGAAATGCAAAGAGGCATCTCTCCCTTTTTTTTTTTTTTTTGCTTTCTCTTCCCTCCTCACCTACAAGCCAAGGGTCCCAAGTGTTACCTGATGTTCATCTCTCAGGTACTGTTTTCATGGAATGTAGTATTGATTTCTTGGGTTGAAAATAAGGCTGTTTTCCACCTACATCTACTCAGAGATCTGGTACTCATCTAGTATTAATTGGAAGCATACAGGTAACAGAGCTGATACATACATAGCAGTTACTTTTGAACAAACTGAGCTGAGCTCTAGTCCTTTGCTGAGAATGCTTGTTATCCAGAGGTTGAAGGGAGCTCTGGTTTTCAGGTGTTTGGTAAGATTCTCCACTACCAGCAGTGATGCCAAGTCAGCCTCTGCTTTATCTCGTTGAGGTCACGTCAGCTGGATCAAATTTATTGGGCATTCAGATGGAGCTGTAGATCACATACCAGACACATTGCTAGTAGTTACCTATTGATTAGGAAGCAAATAGCAAAAAATCTTACTGAGTTAGTTTGCTTTGTATGAACAGAGGTTCAAATCATCAAAGTTTTATTATTCTTCAAAAACAAAACAGAACAACAAGAACAGCAACAAAAGCAACAGAAAACAATCCCTTCCCCCATAAAAGCCCACACACTGTCTTAGAATTGATCTACTTCTATAATGTTTCAGCAGTACTAACATTGCTGACACGTATCCATCACAGAGATGTACATTTTGCTAGAGCAGAAATTGAATGGATAGAAAAAGAAAGAATACTGGGACTTCCCTGGTGGTCCAGTGGTTAAGATTCTGCACTTCCACTCCAGGGGGGCACGGGTTGGATCCCTGATCAGGAAACTAAGATCCTATGGCCTGCCTGGCCAAAAGAATGAAAAATAAAAATTGTAGAAAAACTCTGAGGTTAACACAGAAAAATATGGCTAACCCTCACCTCTAGTCAAGGGATCTTGGTCCTATTCAAGCAAGGTTTCTTCATTGCACTTGTCAGTCAGGACTCAGACCTTCTCAATGAGGCCTTCGTCACATACTGTAACTTATCATTTGGAAATCTGTTTCTGTAAAATATTACTACTCCATTTATTCAGCATGTTTTTCTAAAAATATGCTCCATGTGCCAAGCACTGCACTCTATATAAAAATTTCTATGCTTTTAAATCAAAGAGCTTTTAAAATAATTATTACATAAATGTGGCCTGGTAAAATAAGTCTGTCACTTCCCATCATAACACATTCTACAGTAGAGAAGACTGTTTAAGTTAAAAATTGCATCTGACTGTTGATAAGAATGATGTGAAATAGTGTCTTAAGCCAATGGGGAGATTACTTTTCTCTTGAGTAAAAGAAATCAGGAGGGATACAGTCCAGAGAAAGTGTGATGGATGAATGCTATCATCAATGTTCTGGGTTCCTTTTATCTTCATGCTCCACTCTCCTTAACACATGACATTCATCCTCAGGATCACAAGATGGCAGCTGGAAGTCACTGTTGCATCCATATTGCGGGAAGAAAAAAGAAGGAAGGGGAAAAAAAAATACTTAATCCCATCATTCTTTTCTTCTGATACAAAACCCAACGTCTGTATCAGTAGGAAAAAGAAAAGACATTGCTGTCCTATTAGAAGGCTGATATTGGTGGTCATCAAAAGACACCCCTTGTGTACTTCTGCCAAATATTACACAACTTCCTTCTTTGCATTTTTGTACAGATGTCACCATCTTAGTAAGATCTACCCAAGATGCCGCCACCTAATACTCCCTTGGGCTTTGCCTTATCTTAACTTTTTTCCCTAGAATTCATTATCATCTAATATACCATATATTTTACTTATTTATCTATTTTTGTCTCCTTCTAGTAGAACGTGAGCTCTTTGACAATTTGGATTTCTGTCCATTTTTCTTTTCTTTATGCAATATTGTATTACTAGTGTCTAGAGAATCATGTAGTATATAGCACGTGTTCAATGAGCACTGACGTTTTCATTCACTCAATATTCCTCTTTTCATCTTTATTTTTTCCCAAAGCACTTGCCACCATGTTATTATCTATCTATCTTCTTGTGTCATTCTCCTGAGTAGAATATAATTTCCAAGAATTCAAGGATGTTGTCTGTTTTATTTACTACTCTTTGCCTAGAACCTGCATCAGATCCTGACATACTGTAAATGTTTAGGATATATTTGTTGATCTCCTGACAATTCCCCCAGAAACAGCAACTCACTGAAGACATCTAGACAGAAAATGTGAGATGAGAAAAACCATGTTGCATTGTATCTTGAGGCTAGCATCCTTGTATTGGCAGGAGGGACAGAAACAGGAAGAACACCGGTGGTAGCTTTGCTAGACTTTTCAGTTTTGACACACTCTATAGGTTTAGAACATTTGAAAAAAAAAGATACTCCAGAAGTATAAAGAGACAGTACCTGCATGACTGATCGAATGTTATAATTTCTCAAGGGCTGTGCAACCGCTGTGTTGATTGTAGCCATTGTATACACATGTATTAATATTTATATTTGCTAGATATCCTCTCTCCTTGAAATAAATCCCTTGTGAGCAGGAATTGTATCATATTCGGACATATATATAACACCTGAAACACTGCTTATTGGACATCTGAGGGGAAAAAAAAGATTATTGGGTAATGGTTACAGATTTGGTAAAAATCCACAGAGAGTGAATAGAGAAACTCAGAAATCTGAACTGCATTAGACTTTAACCCAACATCAGGAAAGAGAAGGGGAGGGAATATTTGACCAGCAATGGATCAAGCAAATCTCCTGGTGAGTTCTGCTTTGATTCTGTTACAGTGAGAGTTCATCTAGGACTTGATGACCACTCTCGAACTAGAAGCAACTGGAGGGTATTTTTATGGGTTGGTGGAACACAGTGGCAACCACCCCCATCCAGGGCTATGAAACCTCAGGATAAATAGAGAGCTGTTTCAGCCTGGTATATAGAGGAGGAAACACAAAGCATCGCGGATTTGTTTAGCTTGAAATAGGAAAAAATAAATGATGTTAAATAGATGTATCCTTGACTCTCATTCAGTGACAGGATAAGATTCTGAGGCTAGCATGCTTGTATTGGTAGGTGGGTAAGAGGAGGATTAAGTCTCCAAGCTGTGTGTCTTGGGCATGTGAATGATGCCTGTGGGTTCCGGGAAGCAGAGTGTGAACCTTGCTGTGTTCGGTCCAGAGACCCCTGTTGCCTGCCGTGCACGAAGTTTGACTCCTATGTCTCCATTTGTTAAGTTCACCTTTCTGATTTCGTGCAACTTACTTTTATCAATATACGTCCTTCCTAGACCAGCATTTCTTTTGAAATGTCCATCTTTCCCTAAGCGTGGCTTTGTAAACTCCTAATCATATTTGTTTGTTTTAATTGAACAAGTATGTTCTGTGTCTTCAGTACAAGTGATGGCTCCTAATTGGTTACATGTTAGCTTGGCTCACAGTTTCAGAGGATGGGGTTTCTCTGATTTAGGCTGGATGTGTAGAGGGGGAGATAACTTTAGAGCTTGATTAAAGCAAGTTTCTCTAATGTCAGGGTTCCTATAAAGAAATAGACATAATCCTGGAAGAACAATGGAGGCTTGCTTGCATTTAGAAAGTTAGAACAGAAGTTTAAAAAAACAACCCTTGGTCCAATTTTCAACAGGATTGTATAATGTTCGAAAAATGAAAAAAATCCTCCCCCACTTGAAACCACAGGAAGCCAAGCATTAAAGTCAGAAAAAATGAACCCCCCCCAATCCCACCCCTAAAATGAACTGCACCGTATTGTTTTCCTTTTGTGCTTGCCGATTTCAGATTTTCATTTTCTGTACATTAAAAAGCAAAGGAGACTTAAGAAAAATATATTCGTTAGCGGTTTCTGTCTAAATCTCATCATCTAATTATTTTCACAGTGAACATTTGAAATGGCAGAAGCAATTCTGCCAAGAGCCTTCTCTCTCTGGATTCCAGGAGATGTTTCACAATAATTAGAAACCCCAATGGGTCTCTTAAGAACCCTTAAAGGGTTCCATATGCAGAATTCCATATGAAGTGGTACAATGTGTAGTTCTTCATTTCCCACAATAGGGCCTGACAGGTCTTAATGTATATTATTACATTAAATGAGATGCACGTTAGTTGGTTAGACTGCTGGGTAGCTTGCCCCAAATTCACTGAGAAATACAAGCCAACCTGGTAACCCCATTATTTGACCCATCCCACCCCACGCACACAAAATACTGTTAGTCATTGTGCAAGTACTCAAGTTCTGATTGGCCTCTTGGACCTTGTCCTTGAGTGTGGAGCACTAGCTTCATTGATTTTATGGGAAGATGAATTAACATATCTCAGGAAATATTTGTTGTTATTTAGTCGCTAAGTTGTGTCCAACTCTTTTGTGACCCCATGTACCGTAGTCTACCAGGTTTCTCTGTCCATGGAATTTTCCAGGCAAGAATACTGGAATGGGTTGCCATTTCCTTCTCCAGCGGTTCCTCCCCACTCAGGGATCGAACCCATGCCTTCACTGGCAAGCAGATTATCACTGAGCCACCTGGGAAGCCCTAGGAAATGTTTGGGCTAAATTAAATATCTCTTTTCCATTGAACTGCCAGAAGAGTTTATTTGTCCTTTGGGAGGCAAAATACAGTGGTTTCAAAAGGTCAAAGGAGCAGGGTGTCCTGTATTTAAAATACATAGTTTGACTAGATCTTAGGATTCCCTTATGCATTGCTGCTGTGATATTCTGTACTCAGGTAGCAGAAAACAATTTTAGGTAGGCATACTGGATACCTTATCAGATCTGTTATTTAAAATGTCCTGCTAAGCAAGTAGCACTGATTATCAGCCATACCACAACCAAGAGAAGTTGAACTGGTCCATGTTTGGTGACAGTAAAATGTTGTTTTCTTCTTAAAGTTTGTACGTGGTTCACTGAGAGGGCAATGAATACAGAGCATTTGGTCCACTGGTTGGGGGCAGTCTAGGAAACTTTGATTCCTGATGTTTATGCATCCTAATGAGGCCATACTATGAAAGTCAACCAGATCTCCAGAGAACAAGGCAACTGCTAGATCAAGCAAAAGACATCTTTAATGCTTGAGGGTTTTATGTTCTTAGTAGACTGGATGGCTATAGTCTCACTTGAAAAAAAAATTTGTGAACTTCTCTGAAAAACAAAATGCTTTATCACTATTTTTATCTTGATAAACTGTCAATCCACCTCCCATCTTCATCCTTAGGCAACAGTTCCTCTTTGCCATTATTATTTTAGTGCAATGATCAATATGTGTGCCATTTGCAACTTCGTGGGAGAGTTGAGGCACAAAAGAATAGCAGACCATTTCTTTTTATTGTGTAGAAGAAATGTGTCTCTGGTCAGCATTTGACACATGATTATTTGTTTATCTCCCTTCTCCCTGCAAATAAATAGTCAAGATAGAAATGCTAAGTTTTTGGAGATGGTGTTTATCAATATTATTTTGAAAATGTGAAAAGGCACCCTCCCACAGTGGAAAGAAGGCAGCAAGTAGATTGATTCATTGAGATATATAAAATCCTCTTGGTATGTGTGTATGTTAGTTACTTAATCATATACAACTCTTTGCAACTCCATAGACTGTAGCCCACCAAGCCCCTCCATCCATGGAATTTTCCAGGCAAGAGTAGTGGAGTGGGTTGCCATTTCCTTCTCCATCTCTTGGTGTAACTAAGTACAAAATGTGGACTCTAAATGAAAAAACAAAGAGAAGATGCTGTATTGCTTTTAGGAATCAGAGTATCAACATTCCATGTGCTGATAATTTTTTTAAATAAATAGATAATTTCTTTCCAGTAACAAGAGCTAATCAAAAGATAGTATAGGAGATCACTTCCTCCTAGCTCTTGAGCCCTCTAGTTCTTTAAATTGTCATATAGTGACATAAAAGACTAAAATGTCTTCACCAAAAGCTATTAGTTAAACAGCCCTTAGCAGATCTGTTGCCTCCCTTGGCCCTGTAGCACAGAAATTAAGTTCTACAACTGAAGACAATTTGCTTTAAGAGTAAAAAGAAATAGGAGATAGAGTATGAAGGAGGTATATAATAGAGGGCAAAATGTAAGAATCACACTCAACTGATGTTCCCATCCAATAAAGGGAACAGAGTATTGTATCAGGTCCTCTGAGAGATACAGAAATGCAAAAGCATTTGGAAAGAAAGGGAACTAGGGGGCCTAGATCTCTGATAGTGAAACAGAGAAGAGTCTATAGGTTCTTGCAGAGGGACTCACAAGAGGAGAGTGGAAAATTCTAAGAGAACGAGGTTACCAGACTGCAAAGTATACTCCCAAAGACATTCGTAAACATTCATATACACATGAATGTGGACTTCCCTGATGGCTGAGTGGTAAGAAACACCTGCAATGCAGGAGATACAGGAGATGCAGTTTCTATCCCTGGGTTGGGAAGATCCCCTGGAGAAGGACATGGCAACCCACTCCAGTATTCTTGCTGGGAATATCCCATGGACAGAAAATCCTGGCAGGCTGCAGTCCACGGGGTTGCAGAGTTGGACACAACTGAAGTGACTGAGCATGCACACATGAGCATGTAGGTACCTCATCACTCTCTCTCTCTCTCTCTCACACACACACACACATATACACAATAGCAGATTTCTGGGGGGAAAAGAATCTGATGGCAATTTTGAACTGCAGCTGCTCACACTTAGCATAGAGTTATTTTCAGGGTGGCCAAATCCTGTAACCAGTACTGATTCCCACTTGGGCATTTGGAGATATGGAAATCAGTGGTGACAAGATAATCTATAGCACTGACTAGGAAAGGGTATCCTGTGACTAGGGCAACAAATAGAAGAAAGAGCCTGCTTTAAACTCTGAGGTTTCTACATGTCTTTGTGGTGCTCTGTTTGTGTCTGGAATGTGGGAGAGTAGGAAGATAAACTTTATTTTGTGACAGCCTCATGAATATTCATTGGAAGAATTGATGCTGAAGCTCCAATACTTTGGACACCTGAGGCAAAGAGCCAACAGATTAGAAAAGACCCTGATGCTGGGATAGATTGAGGGCAGAAGGGAACAGCAGAGGATGAAATGCTTAGATGGCATCATCGACTCAGTGGACATGATTCTGAGCCAACTCTGGGGTATAGTGAAGGACGGAGAAGCCTGGCTTCCAGGCTGCATGCAGTCCATGGGGTTGCAAAGAGTCGGACAGGACTGGGCAATAATGGAAGAACAACAACAGGAGGTCACTGTTGGTTCCAATTTTCAGATAAAAATAATTTGTATCACAAAAACACTGCTGTAATTCTCATATACTTATTAATAGCAAGGGGACTTGAGAGAATCCATGTCATCTAAACTTAGAACAGCAGCCTAGAGTATAGATGCTACTTACATGAATATACACTAACTCAGGGCTACTCAAAGTGTGAACCGGTGCCATAAGAAAATGCTTGTTACTGGTTTGCAATGACAGAAATCTAGAAGCTGAGTCGGAGCTTAGAAAATTTAATAGCAACTTAGAGTAATTTTATAATATCTACTGAATCTACTAAGAAAAAAAAAGTATTGTAGTGTCATAGTTTATGTCTTTAAACTATCTTTTTATTGAATTTTATGAAAGTTTGAATCAAGATGGACAAAAACAAAACCAATCCTCAGTCACAGTTAGTTTGAGAACACTTGCCTAATTGAAATGTTACAGCAGTCCATGAAATGGACTAAGACTTTGCCTAACATTTGGGCTCATTTTTTATATTTTATTCTCAGATCGCTAGCTTCTTTAATAGCTAGATGCTAAAAACACATAGCAGAAAGTATCCATTAAGATAATCTTATTGGAACATTAGTGCCTTACAGCTGTTCTGCCAAAATATCCAGAGGCAAATACATGCGAGAAACTTTGCATATGCCACGCTCACCTTGCTTTTGCCGTAGTTCAGTCTCTGTCCAGCTATTTGTGACCCCATGGACTGCATCGTGCCAGATTTCCATGTCTCTTGAAGTTTGCTCAAAATCATACCCACCTTAGAGATTCACAATGCTTGTTAGCATCCGAAAGATTCTGAGAAATGTTGCAATAAACAAAAAATATCAGCTTAACAGAGTTTCCCAAAATTATCTGGTCACAGAACTCCTGGTATTCTGTAGCACCTTAGCATATACTAACTTCTTGTGAACATTGTATTCCATGGACTATGAATTCAGTTTATTCATGACTGGAGACTTCAGTGAGAAATGAAAAGAAAAAGGATCATATGGCAGTATATAATGTTAAAGAAAAGAAATAGATAATGTACATACTTTATAATCATAACCACATAATATGTTGATTTCGCTCAGACTGGATTTTACTATGAAATCTTGCATTTCCCCAGCCTTCTTTCATCCTCTCACCTGACTTTTCAAACAATTCTACCTTCTCAGCAGTCCCCTTCTTCAGATAATTAGAGAAAGATTTATGCTCCCCTTGAGTCTTCACAGTTGAGCCAGAAATTATATAGAATTTAGGATTTTGCTAATTTCTTGATTTTTAGACACTTGGTCCTTTCTATACATTTCCAGGCATTTATTCAGATTCAAATGATTTGGGCTAACAAAGGAAAAGGTCAACCTAATTTGTAAGAAGTCTGCTTTATGAGATATTTTACAGGAGTTTTCATTTCATTGTTTTCTAAAGCCCATCATGTCAGAAGCTGATTTTGGATGCATACAGAGTAACTATTTTATAGAATGACTTCAATGATTTGTATTAATTGACCTTAAAATAAGGTTTTATATTAAGTTTAAATGTCCTTTCCTTCCCCCCAACCCATTATAGTGATGATAAAATCTTTAATTTGTTTTAAAATATATTTCTAGCTAAACATTTACTTTATTGCAAGTACTGTCTCAAAAACAACTGTTCAAATTAGTGGACCTTAGAGAATAAAGACAGTTTGCATTTGGTTTCTAGCTCCACAAGTGTGGGAAATATATGAAACATTAACAAAAGCAAAGAATTCAGAAATCTCCATGCTCCTACTTTCCAAATATTTACTTTGAAAATGAATCTTTATTTTTCAAAGAAAAAAGTATGCTACCTCTTACTGTCTGTCCTCGTAATTATCACCTTATTTTATTTCCCTCATAGTAGTAATCACTGTTTGGAATTATGTTGCTTATTGATCTCATGTATTTTCTGCCTCTCCACACTAGCATGTCAACTCACAGGAAGAGGTAAATGCAATCTGTGTGGAATATTGTAGGAGATGGTCTTCTTAGGATTAGCATGTACAAAATAGGTGTTGCAAACTGTAGATCAGTTGCCTTGTTGTATATTTTCATCTTCACCTCCACCCTCACACAAGGACTTCCTGGCAAACCAAAGAAGAAAAAACAAAGCAAAAAAAAAGAGCATTCTCCTTTGACAGTATTCCATTTACCTCTTGTGAAAGACTGGGTTCCTGGTGGCTCACAGGGTAAAGAACCTGCCTGTAATACAGTTGGCTCAGGTTCAATCCCTGGGTCAGGAAGATCCCCTGGAGAAGGGAATGGCTCCGCACTCCAGTGTTCTTGCCTGGAGAAGTCCATGGACAGAGCTACATTATGTGGGGTCACAAAGGAGTCGGACACAGCTGAGCGACCAACACTTGAGAAAGACTAAGGCTTCTAAAGGCTGTATCATGCCTGGTCTCGCAGCTGTCTTAACTGTACCAGCAGATTTCAAAGTAAAACCCTCCAACTGACAATTTCCACACTAGACCAAGTTCCCAGTAGCTTGTCAAAAAGGAGGACTATAAGAAAAACATTATTCCAGGATCTAAAAAAATCAAGTGTCCTTCATGCATAAATATAATGGATAACCAAGATTTCACCAGAAGGATAAGGAAAACAATAGTACTAAAGAAGAAAAAATTAAAGTCCAGATCAACTAAACTTAAAACAAGTAGATAATTCATGCCATATAAGTGAACTTCTAAAAATTCACAACTATTAGAAAGATCCAGAAAGATATTGTTGCCTCTATAAGATAATAGTCTGTGATAACAAAAATAAAAATTGAGAAGTAAAGTGTGAAAATCCTATTGGAAATTAAAGATTGTCTTTCTAAACTTGAATTTTAGTAGAACGGCTAGGAGCCAAAAATTGATAAACTTTTCCCAAATAGAGTAAAAAAAAAAAAGAGAGATAAATATATCAGAATGATTAAGCTATATGAAATACTTAAAAAAATAAAATTTTAGAAAGAGGGGAAAACAGAAAAGAATTTAAACAGATAAATGATAGAAAACAATTCACCATAGGTTTATTGTTGTTTTTCAGTTACTAAGTTGCATCCATCTCTTTGTGATCCCATGAGCTGCAGCATGCCAGGCTTCCTTGTCCTTCTCTATCTCCTTGAATTTGCTCAGACTCATGTCCATTGAGTCAGTGATGCCATCCAACCATCTCATCCTCTGTTGCCCCCTTCTCCCATTTTCCCTCAATCTTTCCCAGCATCAAGGTCTTTTCCAGTGAGTCAGTTCTTCTCATCAGGTGGCCAAAGTATTGGAGCTTCGACTCCAGCATTAGTTTTTCCAAAAAATATTCAGGGTTGATATATTTTAGGATTGACTAGTTTGATCTCCTTGCTGTCCAATGGACTTTCAAGAGTCTTCTCTAGCACCACAGTTCAAAGTTTTTTAATTCAAAAAGTATGCTCAAATAATCTCGAGGTAACACAAACACAGGTGCATACACTTGGAGTATTTCATTCTTTCTCCAGCATTTCAGAGCACAAAAAGATAAAATCCTTAAAAGACATCATTGCATAACTTCAGAGAATTCAGAGAATGGAAATCAAATTGGCATCAGAATTCTCAACAATGACAATGAGTGCTTGAAGACAATGAAATTGTCTTCTTTTCAAACACTAAGAAAAACTTAATTTGAATTTAGACTTCTATACACAGCTCAGTTAAAAGAATATGTGAGAAAAGCAATTAAAATGTCTATAGAAATTCTTCCGGAGAAGGCAATGGCAACCCACTCCAGTACTCTTGCCTGGAAAATCCCATGATGGAGGAGCNATTTTTTATATTTTATTCTCAGATCGCTAGCTTCTTTAATAGCTAGATGCTAAAAACACATAGCAGAAAGTATCCATTAAGATAATCTTATTGGAACATTAGTGCCTTACAGCTGTTCTGCCAAAATATCCAGAGGCAAATACATGCGAGAAACTTTGCATATGCCACGCTCACCTTGCTTTTGCCGTAGTTCAGTCTCTGTCCAGCTATTTGTGACCCCATGGACTGCATCGTGCCAGATTTCCATGTCTCTTGAAGTTTGCTCAAAATCATACCCACCTTAGAGATTCACAATGCTTGTTAGCATCCGAAAGATTCTGAGAAATGTTGCAATAAACAAAAAATATCAGCTTAACAGAGTTTCCCAAAATTATCTGGTCACAGAACTCCTGGTATTCTGTAGCACCTTAGCATATACTAACTTCTTGTGAACATTGTATTCCATGGACTATGAATTCAGTTTATTCATGACTGGAGACTTCAGTGAGAAATGAAAAGAAAAAGGATCATATGGCAGTATATAATGTTAAAGAAAAGAAATAGATAATGTACATACTTTATAATCATAACCACATAATATGTTGATTTCGCTCAGACTGGATTTTACTATGAAATCTTGCATTTCCCCAGCCTTCTTTCATCCTCTCACCTGACTTTTCAAACAATTCTACCTTCTCAGCAGTCCCCTTCTTCAGATAATTAGAGAAAGATTTATGCTCCCCTTGAGTCTTCACAGTTGAGCCAGAAATTATATAGAATTTAGGATTTTGCTAATTTCTTGATTTTTAGACACTTGGTCCTTTCTATACATTTCCAGGCATTTATTCAGATTCAAATGATTTGGGCTAACAAAGGAAAAGGTCAACCTAATTTGTAAGAAGTCTGCTTTATGAGATATTTTACAGGAGTTTTCATTTCATTGTTTTCTAAAGCCCATCATGTCAGAAGCTGATTTTGGATGCATACAGAGTAACTATTTTATAGAATGACTTCAATGATTTGTATTAATTGACCTTAAAATAAGGTTTTATATTAAGTTTAAATGTCCTTTCCTTCCCCCCAACCCATTATAGTGATGATAAAATCTTTAATTTGTTTTAAAATATATTTCTAGCTAAACATTTACTTTATTGCAAGTACTGTCTCAAAAACAACTGTTCAAATTAGTGGACCTTAGAGAATAAAGACAGTTTGCATTTGGTTTCTAGCTCCACAAGTGTGGGAAATATATGAAACATTAACAAAAGCAAAGAATTCAGAAATCTCCATGCTCCTACTTTCCAAATATTTACTTTGAAAATGAATCTTTATTTTTCAAAGAAAAAAGTATGCTACCTCTTACTGTCTGTCCTCGTAATTATCACCTTATTTTATTTCCCTCATAGTAGTAATCACTGTTTGGAATTATGTTGCTTATTGATCTCATGTATTTTCTGCCTCTCCACACTAGCATGTCAACTCACAGGAAGAGGTAAATGCAATCTGTGTGGAATATTGTAGGAGATGGTCTTCTTAGGATTAGCATGTACAAAATAGGTGTTGCAAACTGTAGATCAGTTGCCTTGTTGTATATTTTCATCTTCACCTCCACCCTCACACAAGGACTTCCTGGCAAACCAAAGAAGAAAAAACAAAGCAAAAAAAAAGAGCATTCTCCTTTGACAGTATTCCATTTACCTCTTGTGAAAGACTGGGTTCCTGGTGGCTCACAGGGTAAAGAACCTGCCTGTAATACAGTTGGCTCAGGTTCAATCCCTGGGTCAGGAAGATCCCCTGGAGAAGGGAATGGCTCCGCACTCCAGTGTTCTTGCCTGGAGAAGTCCATGGACAGAGCTACATTATGTGGGGTCACAAAGGAGTCGGACACAGCTGAGCGACCAACACTTGAGAAAGACTAAGGCTTCTAAAGGCTGTATCATGCCTGGTCTCGCAGCTGTCTTAACTGTACCAGCAGATTTCAAAGTAAAACCCTCCAACTGACAATTTCCACACTAGACCAAGTTCCCAGTAGCTTGTCAAAAAGGAGGACTATAAGAAAAACATTATTCCAGGATCTAAAAAAATCAAGTGTCCTTCATGCATAAATATAATGGATAACCAAGATTTCACCAGAAGGATAAGGAAAACAATAGTACTAAAGAAGAAAAAATTAAAGTCCAGATCAACTAAACTTAAAACAAGTAGATAATTCATGCCATATAAGTGAACTTCTAAAAATTCACAACTATTAGAAAGATCCAGAAAGATATTGTTGCCTCTATAAGATAATAGTCTGTGATAACAAAAATAAAAATTGAGAAGTAAAGTGTGAAAATCCTATTGGAAATTAAAGATTGTCTTTCTAAACTTGAATTTTAGTAGAACGGCTAGGAGCCAAAAATTGATAAACTTTTCCCAAATAGAGTAAAAAAAAAAAAGAGAGATAAATATATCAGAATGATTAAGCTATATGAAATACTTAAAAAAATAAAATTTTAGAAAGAGGGGAAAACAGAAAAGAATTTAAACAGATAAATGATAGAAAACAATTCACCATAGGTTTATTGTTGTTTTTCAGTTACTAAGTTGCATCCATCTCTTTGTGATCCCATGAGCTGCAGCATGCCAGGCTTCCTTGTCCTTCTCTATCTCCTTGAATTTGCTCAGACTCATGTCCATTGAGTCAGTGATGCCATCCAACCATCTCATCCTCTGTTGCCCCCTTCTCCCATTTTCCCTCAATCTTTCCCAGCATCAAGGTCTTTTCCAGTGAGTCAGTTCTTCTCATCAGGTGGCCAAAGTATTGGAGCTTCGACTCCAGCATTAGTTTTTCCAAAAAATATTCAGGGTTGATATATTTTAGGATTGACTAGTTTGATCTCCTTGCTGTCCAATGGACTTTCAAGAGTCTTCTCTAGCACCACAGTTCAAAGTTTTTTAATTCAAAAAGTATGCTCAAATAATCTCGAGGTAACACAAACACAGGTGCATACACTTGGAGTATTTCATTCTTTCTCCAGCATTTCAGAGCACAAAAAGATAAAATCCTTAAAAGACATCATTGCATAACTTCAGAGAATTCAGAGAATGGAAATCAAATTGGCATCAGAATTCTCAACAATGACAATGAGTGCTTGAAGACAATGAAATTGTCTTCTTTTCAAACACTAAGAAAAACTTAATTTGAATTTAGACTTCTATACACAGCTCAGTTAAAAGAATATGTGAGAAAAGCAATTAAAATGTCTATAGAAATTCTTCCGGAGAAGGCAATGGCAACCCACTCCAGTACTCTTGCCTGGAAAATCCCATGATGGAGGAGCATGGTAGGCTGCAGTCCATGGGGTCACTGAGGGTCGGACATGACTGAGTGACTCCACTTTCACTTTTCACTTTCATGCATTGGAGAAGGAAATGGCAACCCACTCCAGTGTTCTTGCCTGGAGAATCCCAGAGACGGGGGAGCCTGGTGGGCTGCCATCTCTGGGGTCGCACAGAGTTGGACACGACTGAAGAGACTTAGCAACAGCAGCAGCAGCATAGAAATTCTTCATGCACTCGTCTCAGTAAGTTTCCAGATGCTACATAAAAGAAAAGCTTAAAAAGTTGAGAGAGAAACAGTAAACATGAAGAACAAGATACATGGAATTAGATGACAGCTGGCCTATTACAGGAAGTTGGTAGGCTGCAAAAAGCAATTTCTTTTTCAAGAAAAAAGAATAGATTCTTTTGCATTAGTAGACTGAATAAGCAAGGTTTTTAGTTATAGTGCAAAAACCATCAAATATATTTTTCATCAAGGATAAAGAAAATTAGCAATGCCTTGCTGCTGCTGCTGCTGCTGCTAAGTCACTTCAGTCGTGTCCGACTCTGTGTGATCCCATAGACGGCAGTCCACCAGGCTCCCCCATCTCTGGGATTCTCCAGGCAAGAATACTGAAGTGGGTTGCCATTTCCTTCTCCAATGCATGAAAGAGAAAAGTGAAAGTGAAGTCGCTCAGTCTGTCCGACTGTTAGCGACCCCATGGACTGCAGCCCACCAGGCTACTCCGTCCATTGGATTTTCCAGGCAAGAGTACTGGGGTGGGGTGCCATTGTCTTCCCCGAGCAATGCCTTATAAAGATGCATATACTAATCATGGTAAAGATATGAAACAAATAAAAATGTGTCATTGTTTAAAGAAATTTCATGGAATGTAAAAAATCTGCCATGATTTCATTTATGGTTTCTGGTTTCCTGTTTGGCTGAAAAGGCATTCCGTACCCTGAGCTTATATCAATATATCCGCCTAAATGATTCAGTTTAAAATTTTGTATTTTTATGTCCTTTACATTTAGATTTCTAACTCATGTGAAATTTTATTTTACATGGAGTGTAAATAGGGATTACATTTATTTTTATCCCAGTGAGAAGATAACTATGCAAATGTCACTTATTAAGTACATCATTCCTTCTTTAATGAATTAAAATGTCACTTTTATTGTTGTATTCTGGATACTTTAGGAAACAGCTTATGCCAAAGGTAAAAGAAACCTGAAAGAAAGCGAGAGGCTTGTCTTTTGAATGGAGAGAAAATTGATATTTAATAAGTCAAAATAATGAAAAGTCATAACAACATATATATGGATGACATAATTTAAGTCCCAGAACCATAGCTATAAAAATAGAATGTAAGATTTTTAAAATCAGAGAAAACAATTTTAATTATCCATAGGAATGCAGAAAAATGTAAAAGAAAATACAGAAATTTAGAAATCTGAAATGATGTGGAAATTTTACTGAGAGAACAGAACATGCACTAGTTATAAACTGATTAATCTCCCTTAATAAAAGATCAAGTGAAAGACAGGTTTGATTAAAAATATATACATACATACACATAGACACATATACACTGTACCACTTCATACTCTCTGAATAAAATCATGGACTTGACATCTTGAAATAGGGATTTTGTTTACTGAATGAAGATCTGCATTCATGAAGAATGTGGGGAAAGCTTTTGACAAGATGCAACATCCATTCCCAACTAAAAAATAAACAAACAAAAAGACACCCTCAGCAAACAATGATAAAATGGGACCTCTTCAACCTCTGAAAAATAATAAAGGCCTCTGAGAAAAGCCTACAGCTATTGTCATTCTTAATGGTGAAAGGCTCAATATTCTCTCACCAGTTATCAACAGCAGGACAAGGATGTCTGTTCTTCTTCCTGCTATTCAGTTGGAGGTTTTAGCCACTACAATAAGGTAATAAAAACGAATATCTCTAGATTAGGGAAGAAGAAGTAAAATCATTTTTATTCATAGACAACATGATTATCTCTGTAGAAAATCCTATGGCATTCACAGTTACTAGAACTAAAGCGAGTTCAACAAAGTTGCAAGATTGAAGCTCAATATACGACTATTAGTTGTATTTCTATATACTAGCAATGGACAATAAAAATGGGGAAAAAAACCCCATTTACAAAAGCATCACAAATGTGAAATACTTAGAGATAAGTCTTACAAGAGCTATGTACACCAAAACTACAAGCACTCACAACTGAAATTAAGACCAAAACAATGGCCTGGTACACTGAGCTGCTGAGTCAAAAGACAGGTGCAGGTATCGGTCTTCCCCAAATTAATATATAATTTCAAGGCTAACCCGTTTAAAACCCCAATGCTATTTTCTTTTCTTTAAAAAAAATTAATTAATTTAATTGGAGGCTAATTACTTCACAATATTGTAGTAGGTTTGCCATACATCAACATGAATCAGCCATGGGTGTACATGTGTCCCCCACCCTGAACCCCTGTTCTACCTCCCTCCCCATCCTATCCCTCAGGGTCGTTCCAGTACACCAGCCCTGAGCACCCTGTCTCATGCATCGAACCTGGACTTGTGATCTGTATCACATATGGTAATATACATGTTTCAATGATATTCTCTCAAGTCATCCCACCCGCACCTTCTCCCACAGAGTCCAAAAGTCTGTTCTTTACAAATGTGTCTCTTTTGGTGTCTTGCATATAGGGTCATCATTACCATCTTTCTAAATTTCATATATGTATTAATATACTATATTGGTGTTTTTCTTCCTGACTTACTTCACTCTGTATAATAGGCTCCAGTTTCATTCACTTCATTAGAATTGATTCAAATGCATTCTTTTTAATAGCTGAGTAATATTCCATTGTGTATATGTACCACAGCTTTCTTATCCATTCATCTACTGATGGACATCTATGTTGCTTCCATGTCCTAGTTATTATAAACAGTGCTGTGATGAACATTGGTGTACACGTGTCTCTTTCAATTCTGGTTTCCTCGGAGTGTATGCCCAGCAGTGGGATTGCTGGGTCATAAGGCAGTTCTATTTCCAGTTTTTTAAGGAATCTCCACACTGTTCTCCATAGTGGCTGTACTAGTTTGCATTCCCACCAACAGTGTAAGAGGGTTCCCTTTTCTCCACACCCTCACCAGCAATTATTGCTTATAGACTTTTGGACAGCAGCCATTCTGACCAGCGTGAGATGGTACCTCGTTGTGGTTTTGATTTGCATTTATCTGATAATGAGTGATGTTGAGCATCTTTTCATGTGTTAGTCATCTGTATGTCTTCTCTGGAGAAACATCTGTTCAGTTCTTTGACCCATTTTTTTTATTGGGTTATTTATTTTTCTGGAATTGAGCTGCAGGAGTTGCTTGTATATTTTTGAGATTAATTCTTTGTCAGTTGCTTCGTTTGCTATTATTTTCTCCCATTCTCAAGGTTGTCTTTTCACCTTGCTTATAGTTTCTTTTGTTGTGCAAAAGGTTTTAAGTTTAATTAGGTCTCATTTGTTTACTTTTGCTTTTATTTCCATTACTCTGGGAGGTGGGTCATAGAGGATCCTGCTGTGCTTTATGTCAGAGAGTGTTTTGCCTATGTTCTCCTCTAGGAGTTTTATAGTTTCTGGTCTTACATTTAGATCCTTAATCCATTTTGAGTTTATTTTTGTGTATGGTGTTAGTAAGTGTTCTAGTTTCATACTTTTACAAGTGGTTGACCAATTTTCCCAGCACCACTTGCTAAAGACATTGTCTTTTCTTCACTGTATGTTCTTGCCTCCTTTGTCAAAGATAAGGTGTCCATAAGTGTGTGGATTTCACGAGGTTTGTGGGTCAAAAGATTTGACTGCAAGATAACTTTCTGCTCTATTCCTAGAGGCTAAGTTCGAATATATTCCAGACTATTTTTAGAACATTGCTTCTGTGTGTGTGTATTTGTATATATTTTTTATGGTAAAATAAGAATTTAGTAGAAAATTTGATAGAGAAGGCCATTCGGGACTCCAGAAAAAGTTACTCTAAATTCACTTAGTAAAAACATATTCTTCAGTTCAGTCACTCAGTTGTGTCTGACTCTTTGTGACCCCATGGACTGCAGCATACCAGGCCTCCCTGTCCATCACCAACTCCCAGAGCTTGCTCAGACTCATGTCCATCAAGTCGGTAATGCCATCCAAATATCTCATCCTCTGTCATTGCCTTCCCCTCCCACCTTCAATCNAGAAAACGAAGATCATGGCATCCGGTCCCATCACTTCATGGGAAATAGATGGCGAGACAGTGGAAACAGTGTCAGACTTTATTTTTTGGGCTCCAAAATCACTGCAGATGGTGACTGCAGTCATGAAATTAAAAGACGCTTACTCCTTGGAAGAAAAGTTATGACCAACCTAGATAGCGTATTCATAAGCAGAGACATTACTTTGCCGACTAAGGTCCGTCTAGTCAAGGCTATGATTTTTCCAGTAGTCATGTATGGAGTGAGAGTTAGACTGTGAAGAAGGCTGAGTGCTGAAGAATTGATGCTTTTGAACTGTGGTGTTGGAGAAGACTCTTGAGAAGCCTTTGGACTGCAAGGAGATCCAACCGGTCCATTCTAAATGAGATCAGCCCTGGGATTTCTTTGGAAGGAATGATGCTAAAGCTGAAACTCCAGTACTTTGGCCACCTCATGCGAAGAGTTGACTCATTGGAAAAGACTCTGATGCTGGGAGGGATTGAGGGCAGGAGGAGAAGGGGACGACAGAGGATGAGATGGCTGGATGGCATCACGGACTTGATGAGCATGAGTTGAGTGAACTCCGGGAGTTGGTGATGGACAGGGAGGCCTGGTGTGCTGCGATTCATTGGGTCACAAAGAGTCGGACACGACTGAGCAACTGAACTGAACTGAATAGAATGGCAACAAAGCCCTGGCCCATGGTGTCCCTGTCCCTTTCTGAAGGAGGCGCCCCTAGGAATTCCACAGGGGATGGGCTGGAGCCCTCATATCTAGAAGAGGTTGCCTGAGGATGGTGGGAGAAACAGATTATTGGCTCTGCTTTGTGGCCAAGACCAAGAGGATGTTGTGAACGAGACTAATTCCCTCATCACCTTTCTGTAGGCCTAGCAGGCAGCAACAATCATCAGTATTCCCAATTTTGGCTCCAATCAGCTGACCTGTGCTCTGCACGTCCGCCAGCCCTGTGAGCTCTCTGAGAGTCACCTGTCCCCTCTGGTCCTGATCTCCTTGCCAGCATCTGCAACATTTCTCCCCAGACCCACCTCAGGACTGTTGTTGCCTCTGCATGAGCCACTGTATGGTTGCTACCTTTGTGTATTTGCCAGAGGTTCTGCAGCAAAAAATAGACACAGGACAACCTCACCAAGTGGAGGAAGAAGCTGCCAAAGGAGACAGACTCCATGGCCGGATGCCAGCCTCTGGCCCTCCTGCCCAGCTGGCTTAGTAGGGCAGATCTCCTCTGGGCAGCAATGCTGTTACACTGTGTTTACATGACGTGCCAACCCAAAGACAGATTGCCCACTGATGGACTCGAAGACACTTGGGCCTCCCTCTTTAGGGAGAAAAGAAACAGGGCAGTGAGGTTCTTTTTTGTTTGTTTGAGTAGAAAGTATAGAATGGTAACTCCAGTCTTCTAATCTGCAAAATAATGATAAATTGGTTTTATTTCAAGGGGTTTTCACTAAGCTCAAATGAGATAATACCTAGGAAAGTTGTATTTTCCTAAAACAAAACAGCTTGCAAAGAAGAAGACATTTGTACTGAGTACAATAAGTTTCTTATTTAAAAAATGGCCACCTTTTCTGATCTCAAATTCATTTTTCCTTCTAGGAATTACCTTCATAAGGAGGGAAGGATGGGAGGAAGGAGGGAATGAAGGAAGCAAACAATGATGTGGAAAGAAAAGGAAAAAGATAATAACAAGAAACAGAACAGGCTGCCTTAGATTGTCTGCCTTTGTTTGTGTACCAGATTAACACATTTCTGTTATTAAAAAGAGGGTTAAAAATGCCCCTCAGTCTTTTTTAAAGGCATGATTATGTCACAAAAAAGCCACTGTTCTCTGGAAATAAAATGCTATTCTTTTAAAGACAAAGGATTCTTATAGCACTAGGAAAAATCAGACACTATCTAGTACCTGGAAAATGAGACTCATTTGCATGGAAATAAACAATTGACTTCCAAAGAGATGCTTCTGTGATTGAAGATAAACTCTAGTGATTGTAGAGTTTTATGTGTTCATAAAATGCCCAGTTGAAGTGAGGTTTTATAGAGAAAACTGTATAAGTGGCTAAGAAGAATCAATATCAGTTTACCTATTCATCCATCCATCCATCCATCCATCCATCCATTCACCCATCCACCCATCCACCCATACATCATGTTTAAGAGCAGGGACCCTGAATCAGACTTACAGTGTGAATTTCACCTCTACTACTCAATAACTGCATGATCTTGAACATGTTCCTTAATCTCTTAATGAAGTTTACTTGTTTATAAAATAGAAATAATATTAGTACCCATCTTATACCATTGGCCTGAGGATTAAATGAGTTTAGAGTCTGGCAGATAATAAACACTATATATGGTAGCTATTATTCGTTGAACCAATATTTATAGAATCCTGCTACGTACTAGTTAAACTTTCCCCTTTCATTAAATTTCATCTACAAGAAAAATTCTCATGGTTGCAGAGTGTTTATGTAATATATATAGATATACAGTAGTCTCTTTATCCATGGGAAAGACGTTTCAATTTAAATGAGTTTAGAGTCTGGCAGATAATAAACACTATATATGGTAGCTATTATTCGTTGAACCAATATTTATAGAATCCTGCTACGTACTAGTTAAACTTTCCCCTTTCATTAAATTTCATCTACAAGAAAAATTCTCATGGTTGCAGAGTGTTTATGTAATATATATAGATATACAGTAGTCTCTTTATCCATGGGAAAGACGTTTCAATGCCCCCAGTGGATTCCTGAAACCATGGATAGTACCAACCCCTATATGTACTGTTTTTTCCTATACATGCATACCTATGATAAAGTTTAACTTATAAATTAGGCAAAGGAAGAAATTAACAATAATAATAAAACAGAATATGTTGAAACAATATACTAGAGTAAAAGTTATGTGAGAGTGGTCTCTCTCAAAGTACCTTATTATACAAATTTAAAGCCTTTTCCCAAATTGTATGCCATTTCTGGGTAACCAAAATTCTGATAATCACTGACAGACAGATGTGAGTTAGTTTGTCAGATAAATGTGGAAAATGATTTAGACAATTTCCAAGATTTCTGTGTCAGATACCTCTTAAGCATTATTTCAGATCCTCTTAGCATCTTCTGTGTCTTATTTTGGCCACTGCTGCAGGCACCAACTCAGGGAGAGCTCTGACCAGCTTCATGCAGGTGCAGCAAGTCATGCCTCACTTCGGGCCCACACTCTGCATCTCTCACCACCCACCCCAGAGCGTTGTTATTGATGCCTCAGGTTGTGATTCCTCAGACACCGGCTAGGTTCATAGGGTACATCTTGCAGAACATTTCATGCCTCCTCCTCCTCCCCATTTTCGGTGGCAAACTCCATAATGAACCCTCCACCCCACCCCCATCCCTCTGCCTGGGATCAGACTTCCCTATTTTTGAGCTTTCATCTCAGACTCTGCTTTGTGGGGAAGTTGGGTTGGGAAATCCTTTTCAGTATAAAATGTAAATTTTCTGCCTGCTTTCCCCCAGGATTGCACAGAGGAAAGAAAGCAGAAATCAAGAGTTCTTAAATTGGGATAGGTGGATAAGACTTCAGGGAGTCTAAAAACTCTAAAATTGAGTGCAAAATTGCACGTATGCATTTTTTTTTCCTAGAGAGGATCCATAGAATTCGTCAGATTATTAAAGTAAGCAGTCAATAACGTAAAAGAGGGAGAAGGAAGGAAAGGAGAAGTTTGTGTCCTAAGGTGATATTTGAGAGAGCGGATAGAGATGGGACACCATGGTGTAGACTTCTAAGTAGTGGAGTGTGATGGCACCAGGGAGAAGAAAAGGGTGAAAAAAATAGGAAATAAGAGTAGGTGGTGTGAAAAAATAAAAATTCAATTAAGTAAAATCTAGAGACCTATCCAACCAGTCCATTTTGAAGGA
>SJYX01015307.1:777956-799297 GCA_006410675.1 Oreotragus oreotragus | reverse complement strand
ACGTGAGTCTGAGTGAACTCCAGGAGTTGGTGATGGACAGGGAGGCCTGGCGTGCTGCGATTCATGGGGTCTCAAAGAGTCAGACACGACTGAGCCACTGAACTGAACTGAACTGGCTTTATTGAAGGATTCATGACTGGGACAGTACCACACCTGGCAAGCAGAGAGTAGCTCCAAGGAGTTGTTTAAGATGGAGACCTTTTATAGGCAGAAGAAGCATAGGAATGAATTGTTTTTGGCCTAGGTAACCTTCCTGTGGGGGATGGGAGGGAGCTATGTGGCAGATTTCCTCACTGATGCTGACCAGAAAGTTCCAGACTGACCGGTTCACACTACATTCCTGGGGGAAGTTGTAATGGCAATTAGATTAGATATTAAGTCTTGGTTTACTGATGTGGGCCTTAGCACAAAGTGACTCCATTTAGGGCCTGTTCTTTCTTTTATTAACAATGGAAAACACAGTTCTCTGGTTTTACTGCGGGAGCTAGGTTGGAAACTGTCTCTGGCATTCAGGTTTTCACTCCCTATTGAGATAGCCGCTACTGACTCATTGGAAAAGACTCTGATGCTGGGAGGGATTGGGGGCAGGAGGAGAAGGGGACAACAGAGGTGCTATGTGGCAGATTTCCTCACTGATGCTGACCAGAAAGTTCCAGACTGACCGGTTCACACTACATTCCTGGGGGAAGTTGTAATGGCAATTAGATTAGATATTAAGTCTTGGTTTACTGATGTGGGCCTTAGCACAAAGTGACTCCATTTAGGGCCTGTTCTTTCTTTTATTAACAATGGAAAACACAGTTCTCTGGTTTTACTGCGGGAGCTAGGTTGGAAACTGTCTCTGGCATTCAGGTTTTCACTCCCTATTGAGATAGCCGCTACTGACTCATTGGAAAAGACTCTGATGCTGGGAGGGATTGGGGGCAGGAGGAGAAGGGGACAACAGAGGATGAGATGGCTGGATGGCATCAATGACTCGAAGGACATGAGTCTGAATGAACTCTGGGAGTTGGTGATGGACAGGGAGGCCTGGCGTGCTGCAATTCATGGGGTCACAAAGAGTTGGACACGACTGAGTGACTGAATTGAACTGAACTGAACTGAAACATCTATATCAGAACCCTCCCATTTTCTGTAACTAGAACCTCAGTGTCCTGATTTGTCAAAGAAAATTTTTTTTTTCAATTTTTAGAGCATTTATTTTGCATCATGATTCTTTAATTCTTATTAATGTCAAAGAAATTTTTAAAGAACTTCCAGCAAGAAAATTCTTGCATCCTCTGATTCATGTCCTTGAGATTTGACTTCTAGTGACTTTTACCTTAGGTACACTTAGCATTGTCCGGTTTTGCCAAGTGCAGAGGAACTCTAAACCAGTCCTCAGCTAGGGGCCCTATCCAGCCCCCATCAACAGAAGTATCATACTAGAATAAAAATTATGTTAATTGAATTTTGAGAGTTTGTGCCTTTGGGGCAGGTGGCCAGAGAGTCAAAATCTAATTTACATCCTTATAAGAGTTGAAAAGTGATACCTTCTAATGAACAAAATGTCTACAACTGATGTGGCTTGATATTAGCATTACATGTTCATCATATTGGCATATAGTTAGAAGGCTGGATAGACTCCATTGAAGCAGAAGTTTCTCTCCATTTTGGGTTTGCTTTGACGTTTATAGGTATTATGACAGACTTGAAAGCAGTAACTAGAATCTGGTTAAATACTCATGTTTGGCCCTTTCCTATAGGTCGGTTTATATCTTTTGACTGGTGGGAGCCCTAAAGAATGAGAAGGGCAATCTACTATGTTTGTAATTGGCAACTCACAGTGGCCTCGGCTGGAAGATCCTGGTTTGGGGAGGACTAAGTTTTCTCCCTTTCTCCTCCTTGAAGTGTGAGGCCTCGCTCAATAGCTTTAGGCTGGCTTCACAGGACTGTTTAGAACTAAAATTTCTTTTCATAATGCCACCAAACTGTTTTGATTGACTTCTGATACCACCAGAATTGACAGTTTGTTTTAGCCTCAGTTTTCTTCGTCCATCCCAGTTTTTCCCCATCTTCTGTTAAGGGAATAAGGTCACAATCAGAGATATGTGTGTGTGTGGTTAGCATGTGTGTGCATGCACAATTACTCTGAATTTGTACACAAACATTCATAGCAGCACTATTCACACTAGCCCAAAATGGAAGCTCTCCAAATATCCATCAATGAAAGAATGGATAAACAAATTATGGTATATATATGTACTGCTGCTGCTGCTGCTAAGTCACTTCAGTTGTGTCCGACTCTGTGTGACCCCATAGACGGCAGCCCACCAGGCTCCCCAATCCCTGGGATTCTCCAGGCAAGAATACCAGAGTGGGTTGCCATTTCCTTCTCCAATGCATGAAAGAGAAAAGTGAAAGTGAAGTCGCTCAGTCTGTCCGACTGTTAGCGACCCCATGGACTGCAGCCCACCAGGCTACTCCATCCATTGGATTTTCCAGGCAAGAGTACTGGGGTGGGGTGCCATTATTATTTAGCCATAAACAGAAAAGAAGCACTGATACTTGCTACAACACAGATGAATCTTAAAAACATTAAGCTAAGTGAAAGAGGCCAGACACACAAGGACAAATGGTTCATGATTCCATTTATACAAAATAACTAGAATAGGTAAAGCCACAGAGACATAAACCAGATTGGTGGCTGTTAGGAGCTGGAGAGAGCATGGGAATGGGGAGTGATTGCTTAATGGGTAGGCTAACAGTATATTCTACTGGAATGATGAAAGGTTTTGGAATTTGATATAGGTGGTACATGCATAGTGAGTGAGCTATGTCATTTCAGTCGTGTCTGACTCTTTGCAACCCCATGGACTGTACCCCACCAGACTCCTCTGTTCATGGGATTCTCCAGGCAAGAATACTCGAGCAGCTTGCTGTGCCCTCCTTCAGAGTGTCTTCCAGCTCAGGGATCGAACCTGCATCTCTTAGTCTCCTGAATTGGCAGATGGGTTCTTTATCACTAGTGCCATTGGGGAAGCCCCACATGCATAGCCCTGGGGATAAACTAAATATCAGTGTACCGAAGCCTTTAAATGGTTAATTTTACATTATGTATATTTCATCTCAATAAGAAAGAAAACTAGGTTACTCTGAATGCAATGTGGAAGCTGCTGGAAGGATAGGTTTCAAGGCTGTTGCAATAGTCCAAGTGAGAAACTAATGATAGCTTCAATGAAGGAGTTGGCTATGAAGGTTGAAAGGTGTGTATGGACTCAAGGAATATTTAGAGATAACTGTAAGAGACTAATGACCAGTCCTCATATCACAGGAGCCCCAGTGTGGTATCAAAATAAAAAAGGAAATGGGAGTAATTCTTCCCTGGGCTGTTCCACTTGAATTTTTCGCTTTATGTTCCTGGAATTCCTTGATTTTGTAGGTACGTGTACAGTAAAATATGTTATATTGGCAACCATTGTGCTGCTATGCCATTGTGGAGAATTTTCGGCTTTGTGCAGGAGAGAGCTTGTGTATTGGTTATTTTTTTTCTTATTGTGTCTGAGAAGCTTCCTGGAAGGGAGGAGCAGAGATATCAGAGACCCACCCAGCCCTGGGTGGGGTCACTCACACACCCCTTAGGAGGCTAACAGTATATGCTTTGATGTGCAACTGGCACACAGGAGTCAATAAGCTTGTTGAAACCAGATGGAAAAATCTATGACATGTTTCCCTGACCACTCTCAAGAAAGTACAAATCAAAGAGAAATCATTAAGTTGGCCTAGGGATTATAATTAGACTAGGTGAATTCCCTGCCTCTCTCATCCCCATATTAAGCCTCTTCAAGATTAGCTTTGGGGTATTTATTTATTTGTTTTCCACAGTAGGAGACCCTTGTCTTGAGTATTTCTGTTTTTATTGTAGGAAGAGTCAGGTTAATGAGGTACTGACTGGCAGTGGGACAGTCTAGCAGAGCCCATTAATCTGAATGTATCGGGTCTGAAATTGTTGTTCAAAGGTTCTCTCCCTTTGAACCTCCCTACCTTATCATCTTTCTTTAGGATAAAGATGATTATTTTTTAGAAAAATCTCCAAAGCAGGAAAGACCCCACTGAGTGTTTTTATCCTGAGTTAATCTTCCTGGGAGACGAATGGCCCTCTGGGTAGACCTTGCCGTTAATACCATCCTGAGTGTACAGTTATCTTCTAATAAGCATAGTCTCCATCATTATTGCTTAATAGCTTAATTATATTACCTAGGATGAAGGCTGTCCTGGGCCAAGTCAAGACAGTTCAGACAGTCTGAGGTTTCCTGTTGGAAGAGCTGGTTGTCTGGAGCGGGACAACACTCCTGGAGATGGTGTGATGAATGGTCATCTGTCTCAAGGCCCCTAGGCCTGCTCTGTCTGTAGAGCACTTAGGTCTCAGCCTGAGGGTTGGTGTTTCCGAGGGCACTGTCCCCTGCCTCAGGTGGACTGAAGTCGGAGCAGATGGGAGGACTGAGTTCAGTCCTGACATGTATTTAACAAATGCTGTGTGGTGGGGTTAGGGTTGCACAATGACACAAACCAGAAACCAGCAGTGAAACCTAAGCAGACTTAAGAAACAACACGACAGGAGAGGGATTTGCAAAGTCTATCTTTGGAAAATGTTAGAGAAAAACAAAATGATTTTTTTCTTTTAATTTTTTAAAATTGTTTAAGTCATGGATGAATAAATCATAATTATAAAAATTTCAGTTACCGCAGATGTAGCTGTTTATTTGTGTCCACTACCAAGACAGAGGTCACCCTTCACTATGCCTGACTCACACCACCCTGATAATTTCACTAAGAATAGAATTCCTGAACAAAATGAAATTGTTTGTGTATTACGCATGCATTGAAGCAATTTGGGCCTGGTTTGAACTCACCACAAGCCGAATGTTTCATTCAAAAATTTGGAGTTATTCCACATTAAAGAGCACTTGGCTTAATGCTGGCATAGGATTTTGTAAGATCTTGAAGTTTTAAAAGAATAGTGATGTTATGAAAAATCTAATGACATGGTTAGACCATAGAGTGGTTAAAATTTAAATGGAGAAAGCACTCTATGAGATCAAAAAGACACACATAACGGCATCCTGGCTCTGGGAAGTGGAGTAGGATTTGGGGGGTCATCTGCTCTGACCTCCCAACTTCATGGGTGAGGAAACTAAGGTCTTCTGATGAAGATTTTCTTGACACTGACACTCCAGCTGAGCATTTATTATCTTTGATATTTAAAGTGGTCATGCTAAGTCGCTTCAATCTTGTCTGATTCTTTGCAATCCCATGGACTGTAGCCTGCCAGGTTCCTCTGTCCATGGGATTGTCCAGGCAAGAATACTGGAGTGGGTTGCCATTTCCTTCTCCAGGGGATCTTCCTGATCCAGGGATTGAACCCACATCTCTTATGTCTCCTGCACTGGCAGGTGAGTTATTTACCACTAGCGCCACCCCAGAAGTCCAAAGTGGTGCTTTTTGTCAATCAAGTCTATTTTTGTTTTTAACCTTCTGACCAACACACTGTTGACCTGCTAATTTATAATAATAAAACCCTGCTAATTTATTCCACAAACATAACTTGAAAACCCATTGTTGCCAGGCCCCAGGGAGACCAAGGTCAGGAGCTCAGGTGTTCCCCTTTGAGGAGCCCGCCAGGTACACAGTGACAGTGCGAAGTCCCGTAATAAAGACAACAGTAAATGCCTTCTTATGTTTATGCTTTGGTAGTTTTTCTCCCTCCCTTGTGTTCAATCCTCTTCCCTTTCCTTTCCACCCCTCGTATTACCCTTTGTGGCATAAGCACCTTTACAGACTACTCTATCCCATGCTGACTTCTCCCATGTCCCTGTCACGCTCACAGTTAAGATGCTTTAAAAGTTGGTTATTGTGTCAGTCAGGATAGGCTAAGTTACTCTTGGGTAACAAATGGGCTCTAAGTCTTTGTGGTTTGGCATAATAAAAATACGCTTCTAAATCTTATATGTTAACAGAGAGCCTTGAACCCACATCTCTTATGTCTCCTGCACTGGCAGGTGAGTTATTTACCACTAGCGCCACCCCAGAAGTCCAAAGTGGTGCTTTTTGTCAATCAAGTCTATTTTTGTTTTTAACCTTCTGACCAACACACTGTTGACCTGCTAATTTATAATAATAAAACCCTGCTAATTTATTCCACAAACATAACTTGAAAACCCATTGTTGCCAGGCCCCAGGGAGACCAAGGTCAGGAGCTCAGGTGTTCCCCTTTGAGGAGCCCGCCAGGTACACAGTGACAGTGCGAAGTCCCGTAATAAAGACAACAGTAAATGCCTTCTTATGTTTATGCTTTGGTAGTTTTTCTCCCTCCCTTGTGTTCAATCCTCTTCCCTTTCCTTTCCACCCCTCGTATTACCCTTTGTGGCATAAGCACCTTTACAGACTACTCTATCCCATGCTGACTTCTCCCATGTCCCTGTCACGCTCACAGTTAAGATGCTTTAAAAGTTGGTTATTGTGTCAGTCAGGATAGGCTAAGTTACTCTTGGGTAACAAATGGGCTCTAAGTCTTTGTGGTTTGGCATAATAAAAATACGCTTCTAAATCTTATATGTTAACAGAGAGCCTCTGTTGTGGTCAGTGAGGGGTCTTGGCTGACAGAGGCTGTATCCTGAAGTGTACTTCCATGACAAAGACCATCAGGGAAGGGAGATTGGAATTGGGCACCGGTAGTTAAATGTTTTCACTGAAAAAATGATATCCAAAATTTCTATTTACATTCCATTGCCTGAAACCAGTTACTTGGCTGTACCTCACTTCTAGGGTCTGGAAACATAAAATCCTTCCTTGTTTGTGGAAGGAGAATCCGAATATTTATGAACATGTAGATGACAATCAGAATTATATAGTCCTTATTGCTCTGCTAGTATCTCCAGTATGTTGATCTTACTTTATCAAATTATAAGAATTTTGAAGGTAGAGATCTATGTCCTTATTATTTCGTAAAACCATAGTGTCCAGCAGAGGGCACAAAACCAGACACCTAATACATTTTTATTTGACTTGAGATTTTGTGAAATCCTGATTAATTAAATCCAGTTTATTTTTCCTTCAGATTCTGGCTTTAATGGATGGATTAAAAGCTTTAGAGAAATTGAAGGCTCTGGCTCAGTTCATATTCCTTGCTGGCAGAGCCTAGTGAGGGGCTTTCAAGCAGGAACTTGAACCCACGGAGGCCTTTCCAATTTCCAGACCCATCTAAGTGTCCCCAGAGATCATCACTCATGTACCACCACTCTCAGACACAATCATTTGTTCAGCTTATAACAAACCAGGCAAGTGACATCCCACATTTATCAAGTGTCAGGAGGAGTGCACATATCAGATGACCACTGAGATTCTTTCTGAGATTCTTCAGTTTTTCTTAAGGAAGGCGGTGATGAGATAGAGTCTGTGCCTGTTCACGGGCTGGATGATCCCAGAGCCCTCGGGCCAGAGTCAGACACTCAGCTTCATGATTCCCCTGTGTGTCAGGCTTTTGAGACCCCTCTGTGCTTAGACCCATCTACCTAGGCCTGTTCAAAGTCACCTGATCCCTGAACTCCTGCCTCACCTCTGATCTGTAAGGCCTCCTCAAATTGTAGGTGCTTCAGACTGACCAATCATTCAGTGTTCTTTCAAGCTAACTCTGTTTTCGTTCAACGTTTATTTTCAGGAGGTTGTACAGGGGAGAATGGAGAAGCAAGGTGACACTGGCATTCAAATTGTCCTCCGTTGCCCCACAAATTCAGTTCTGGCCTTGTATCAGTTACCTAGTGCCAACATAGTACTATGTAACAAAATATCCCCAAATGGTGGCTCAAAACATTAGCCATTTATTATTTCCCATGAGTATTGGGATAGCTGGGCTCATTCATGCATCAGTTCAGCTAATGAGTCAGAAGAAGGCCACCTGGACAGGGGTGGCCAGGACTGGGATTGCTGAGTTCTCCTCCCTGGATCTGTCTCATGTGCACATGTCCCATATATGCCTCTGGAGTGCTAGCTCAGGTGTGGTCTCAGCCTGACCCACACATATTCTCATTATCATCACAGAGAAATAAGAGAGGAAGCAGAAATGCTCAAACATTTTGTAATATCTCTATAAGTGTCAGTTTGTTATGATCCCACTGGCTAAAGAAAGTCACATGGTTCAGCTCAGTGTTACAGTGGACGGGGGTCTACAAGTTATAGGAAAAAGAGATATTCATTGGGGCTGTTAATGCAACTGGTCTATCATGGTCCCCAAACGTGCCTGTGGCACACTGCTAAACTATACCCTACAATGATCAGGATCTCAGAAGCAGATTTATCGTGGAAAGAAATTTTTATGCTGCCGCAGTACGTTCGGGAAATGACTAGGATTTCACTGTGCATGACTGCGAGCTAGCTGGGATGACAGGGCTCAGGACAGGGGCTGAGACCATTGGGCACTTTTATTTCATTTACATTTGAGACCTGGCTCTTCTGAATGAATGGAGCTCTCTTGTTGAGTGATATGGAGTTGGTCATGAGCATTATCATAGTCTTGCATTTGCAGATAGATGGCAAAACAGATGTCTTTCCTCTTGCTAGGTCTTGAATTTACACAGGAAGGGCAGGGAGTGCAAAGTTTTCCACATTACGGCTTTATCCCTGGAGGAGATGCCGTCAATTTTGGAGAGCCGAATAATGTCCTCAGTCAGAATTCAAGAGCCACTAAAATGATGTAACGCAAACAGTGTTTTATCAAAGGCCACAGAAACCAATTTATATGCTGTGCCTTTCTGACCCTCTCTACCTTTCTAACCACAGGAGATAAATGATAAATATTATTAAAATATTACTTAGTTTCAGAGGGAGCCCAGACCCTCTTCAACACTGCATCTATATCATGTTATAAAACTTCTCTTTAATATACTTGGAAACATGGGTTGGTTTTTTTTTTTCCATAGTTTTTGGAGTCTGCAAAGAAATGTTTCATTTGAAGTGAGTTCCTTATCTCATCTGGACTGGGACCTGCGGGACAGCTAGGCGTGCCACATTAACTGCCTCTCACACGCAGTGCCAGGGGCAAGCAGGCTGTTGCTTAACAAGGATACATGATAGCTAATTGCATTTTAGGCCATTGGTTTGTCACTGTGACAGTGCCAGGAAACAGTTTCAAAAGCAAAGCAATGAGGCCAAATGTGATTCACTTATGAGCCTGAAAATTATAAACCAGTCTGCTCCCCAGCAATATGTCGTTCCCGAGGATTTTGGCCTGTGCTGCAGTATATCGTGTGCACTGTTAGACGACTGAAATCTGTGTCTGGAATATATTATGGATTCTTGATGTCAATCATCAATGGTCATAATCCTCCAATGCACTGGCTTTGTCTTTCCCCGCATTCTGCATCAATAGCCTGTAGAGACAAAGCTTGCCTACTGGGGAAGGCAATGTTTAACCTCCCTAATTAATGGATTTGAATGAAAAAACATCTCCAAGGTGCTCAGAAGGAAAAGAGTCTAAGGAGATTTACTCATTGCTCTTTTGAAATGCTTTGCCTGCTGGTGTATAATTTGCAAGTACATAAGGAAGTGAATGGTGAATGCTCAAAATGTAATATTCAGAGCTCATCTATATTTGTATTTATTAAGTTCTTTGTAAGTCTCAATTTAGCAGATGTCTTCTGGCTCAAAATAAAGCTCTTCATGAGGGAGTCAGTGTGGCTGTTCAACAAAAGTCACATTATCATTTGAGTACAAATATTTGCAAAATAGAACAAACTGGAAAATTGAGGGAAAAAAATACCCACTGGAATTTGTGACTCATTAAATTCTCATGTGC
Organism: Oreotragus oreotragus; assembly: GCA_006410675.1. Lineage (NCBI taxonomy): Eukaryota > Metazoa > Chordata > Mammalia > Artiodactyla > Bovidae > Oreotragus > Oreotragus oreotragus. The sequence goes on along the minus strand of SJYX01015307.1, from coordinate 789,468 downwards.
ATGACATATTGTGAAAAACTTTGTTCAGTCTTTGGGTCAAAGGATCCTTTCCCTCCTCCTCTCTTGGCTTTTGATGCTAATAAAAAACTTTATGGGAATGTGTGTGTGTGTGTGTACACGTACGCATATTCACAAGCCTTCTCATGCTGCCTGCCAATCTTCATATGAGAATATGTTTCTAGAGGATGTTATAATGTGTTTGCATGTTATATTCCAAGGTCCAAAGAGTACACATAAAGGTCACTGGTTCAAGGACAGGCTTTACCTCTGAAGGAGTACCGTGGCTTTGTGCCCATGACAGCCTGCTCTTCACCCATGGCCACGCCCTTGCCTCCTAGTTAAGCTTCTGTCTGTGTCTTAAAACATCTTTCCAGTGTCTACCTCATTCCTCTCCTCTGAACTCGCTCTTTCCTTTTTGTTATTAAATGCCATTCTGTTATTGCACACATGGCATTTGGGTTATCCCAGTTCTTAATTCTGGTTTTAGTTCAAGATGTTGACTTTCAGATCTCTAGCAGCTCCATATTCTGTAACCTGTGGACTGTCTTGTCTTACCTCTGCATTTATTTGAGGCCTGGGAGGTCCCTGCTTTTTAGGGAGGTGAATTCAGGTGAAATATAACACCAAGATTATCTTTACAAATCTCTCTAGGGCTTCAGCCCTTCATAGCTAGTTATGTTCCCCCCAGATGAAAGTTCCTTGCTAATTACAATAATGTTTCCACCAAGAAAAGGATCTAAAATTTTTTTTCACATGATTTATATTTTTGGCCTCTGTTACATCTAGAGCTAAGGATTCTGCAAGTGTATTGCCCACTGTGTAAATTAATACTTACTTTTACTTCCTCTATGATATCATCCTTCAAGGCCTGGTTCTGGAATTCTGAAACTTTGGCCCTTGATGACTCCTTCATCACTTTTCTGGATTTATCAGTCTATGTGCTACTGCGGCTGGTGCTGCTAAGTCACTTCCGTTGTGTCTGACTCTGTGCGACCCCAGAGACGGCAGCCCACCAGGCTCCGTTTTTCCTGGGATTCTCCGGGCAAGAACACTGGAGTGGGCTGCCATTTCCTTCTCCAATGCATGAAAGTGAAAAGTGAAAGTGAAGTCACTCAGTCATGTCAGACTCTTCGTGACTCCATGGACTGCAGCCTGCCAGGCTCCTCCGTCCATGGGATTTTCCAGGCAAGAGTACTGGAGTGGGGTGCCATTGCCTTCTCCGATCAGTATATGTGAGTTTCCCTCAATTTTTGAGTTTCTGGATTTGAGAATCTCATTATTATTATTTGATAGTGTTCCTACTTGTGGATACAGGTATGACTGGGGAGACAGATGCCTGTCCAACAATTCTTTTTGCAGGGTATTCAGAAAGGAATTGCTTTTAGTTACAGTTACCATGAGCAGGAAATGCTTCTGAATTTCAGTCTCTTCACTATCTTCTCTGAATAAGCCCAAGTTTCCTATCCAGTTAGATTCTTTTCCTTTGTCCTGAATGTTGTCATGCAGTTTATATTGTCTAATACTGTATTTATCCTATTGAAGCATTTTCTTTTCCTGAACTGCCAATCGTTTTCTCTGGCAAACATGTTGCCAGAAACATACGTATGTTGAATTGGGGAATTTAATCTTGTGAATCATACAAGTGGAAATGTGAAGTAGTTCAGTTCAGTTCAGTCACTCAATCATGTCCAGCTCTTTGCAACTCCATGGACTTGCAGCATGCCAGGCTTCCCTGTCCATCACCAACTCCCGAAGCTTGCTCGCACTCGTATCCATCAAGTCAATAATGCCATCCAAACATCTCATCATCTGTCATCCCCCTCTCCTCCCACCTTCGATCTTTCCCAGCATCAGGATCTTTTCTAGTAAGTCAGTTCTTCTCATCAGGTGGCCAAAGTATTGGAGCTTCAGCTTTAGTCTCAGTCCTTCCAATGAATATTCAGGACTGATCTCCTTGAGGATTGACTTGTTTGATCTCCTTGCAGTCCAAGGGACTCTCAAGAGTCTTCTCCAGCACCACAGCTCAAAGGCATCAATTCTTTGGTGCTCAGCTTTCTTTATAGTCCAACTCTCACATCCATACATGACCACTGGAAAAACCATAGCTTTGACTAGATGGACCTTTGTCAGCAAAGTAATGTCTCTGCTCTTCAATATGCTGTCTAGGTTGGTCAGTGATTTTGGAACCCAAGGAAATAAAGTCTGCCACTGTTTCCATTGTTTCCCCATCTATTTGCTGTGAAGTGATGGGACCAGAGCCCATGATCTTCACTTTTTGAATGTTGAGTTTTAAGCCAGCTTTTTCACTCTCCTCTTTCACTTTCATCAAGAGGCTCTTTAGTTCCTTTTTGTTATCTGCCATAAGGATGGTGTCATCTGCATATCTGAGGTTATTGATATTTCTCACAGCAATCTTGATTCTACCTTGTGCTTCATCCAGCCCAGCATTTCTCATGATGTTCTCTGCATTTAAGTTAAATAAGCAGGATGACAATACACAGCCTTGATGTGCTCCTTTCCTGATTTGGAACCAGTCTGTTGTTCTATGTCTAGTTCTACCTGTTGCTTCTTGAACTGCATGCAGATTTCTCAGGAGGCAGGTAAGGTGGTCTGGTATTCCCATTTCTTTAAGAATTTTACACAGTTTGTTGTGATCCACAAAGTCAAAGGGTTTCAGTTCAGTTCAGTTCAGTCGCTCAGTCATGTCCGACTCTTTGTGACCCCATGGACTGCAGTACACCAGACTTCCCTGTCCATCACCAACTCCCAGAGTTTATCCAAACTCATGTCCATTGAGTTGGTGATGCCATACAACCATCTCATCCTCTGTCATCCCCTTCTCCTCCTGCCTTCAATCTTTCCCAAGATCAGGGTCTTTTCAAATGAGTCAACTCTTCGGATCAGGTGGCCAAAGTATTGGAGTTTCAGCTTCAACATCAGTCCTTCCAATGGACACCTAGGACTGATCTTTAGGATGGACTGGTTGGATCTCCTTGCAGTCCAAGGGACTCGCAAGAGTCTTCTCCAACACCACAGTTCAAAAGCATCAGTTTTTCTGTGGTCAGGTTTCTTTATAGTCCAACTCTCACATCCATACATGACTACTGGAAAAACCATACCCTTGACTAGACGGACCTTTGTTGGTCAAGTAGTTACTAATCATTAACTAGTCAAGTAATGTCTCTGCTTTTCAATATGCTATCTAGGCTGGTCACAACTTTCCTTCCAAGGAGTAAGCATCTTTTAATTTCATGACTGAGGTCACCATCTGCAGTGATTTTGAAGCCCCCCGAAATAAAGTCAGCCACTGTTTCCCCATCTGTTTGCCATGAAGTGATGGGACTGGTTGCCATGATCTTAGCTTTCTGAATATTGAGTTTTAAGCCAACTTTTTCACTCTGTTCTTTCACTTTCATCATGAGACTCCTTAGTTCTTCTTCGCTTTCTGTCATAAGGGTGGTGTCATCTGAGTATCTGAGGTTATTGATATTTCTCCCGGCAGGTAAGATGGTCTGGTATTCCCATCTCTTTAAGAATTTTTCATAATTTGTTGTGATCCACAGAGTCAAAAACTTTGGTGTAGTGATAATGCAAAAGTATATGTTTTTCTTAAACTCTCTTGCTTTTTATATGATCCAACAGATGTTAGCATTTTGACCTCTGGTTCCTCTGCCTTTTGTAAATCCAGCTTGAATATCTGGAAGTTTTCGGTTCATGTACTGTTGAAGCCTGGCTTGGAGAATTTTGAGCATTACTTTGCTATCATGTGAGATGAGTGCAATTGTGTGGTAGTTTGAACATTCTTTGGCACTGCCTTTCTTTGGGATTGGAAAACTGACTTTTTCCAGTCCTGTGGCCACTGCTGAGTTTTGGGAAGTAGGCAGTTGGACATTAAGATCAAGGGCTCAAAGGTGAGATCACAGGTGGAAATACAGTTAGAGTCATCAGCATCAGATGCTATTGTGGCCATGGAAATGAACAAGATCCTCCAAGGAGAATACATAAAGATGAGAGGAGGATGTTGGTAGACCTCAACTCACAATGACATTACAATTCTACACAGATGATGCTCTGCTCATCTGTTGGTTACACTTATTCATTCCTCCTCTTGTACAACTTTACATCTTCTTGTACAAAATTTCTTCAGTTCAGTTCAGTCTGTCAGTTGTGTCTGACTCTGTGACCCCATGAATTGCAGCACCCAGGCCTCCCTGTCCATCACCAACTCCTGGAGTTCACTCAAACTCACATCCATCAAGTCGGTGATGCATCCTCTCATCCTCTGTCGTCCCTTTCTCCTCCTGCCCCCAATCCCTCCCAGCATCAGGGTCTAGTCATCCTCAAATGTTTGATTTTTAGGTGTGATTAGTTGTTTCTTTCTTGTCAATTATAATTACTTGAAACTGTCGTCCAGAAAGTTGTTTTTTCTTCCTTCTTCCTATGACTTTTCATAGTTAATGACTACGTTTCTCTGAAAGTCTCTGTCCACCTCTTTCTCTCTCTCTCTCTCTTTCTTCCATTCTTTCCTTCCACCACTTCTTTCCTCACCTGACTCAGAAATCTTGAGGAGGGTTGTACCAGAATCACCAGTATCTTAGGGTTAGGAAGATTACATTCTTGTAGGCAAATAATCCTCAGGACCATGGTCAGCAGCATACTTGTCCTGATATCTGCTTCTCTCCCTAATTGCTAATTATTGCTATACCTCTCAGCCTCCATTTTCATCTCCTGGTCTCAGGCACTGTTTATTTCTTCCCAGGGGAAACAAAGTGTCTGCATTGGTAAACTATATCTTACTCTTATCTGTCTATCACATCTTCCTTCAGGTGAATCAAAAGTCCAGGGCAAGTTGGATGTGAGTTACTCCCAATACTATCAAATTGNTACTGGAAACAGTGTCAGACTTTATTTTTCTGGGCTCCAAAATCACTGCAGATGGTGATTACAGCCACGAAATTAAAAGATGCTTACTCTTTGGAAGGAAAGTTATGACCAACCTAGATAGCATATTAAAAAGCAGAGAGGAGGCAGTCCTAAAATGGCGGAGGAATAGGACGGGAGACCACTTTCTCCCTCACAAATTCATCAGAAGAACATATGAGTGCTGAGAAAATTCTATAAAACAACTTCTGAATGTTAGCAGAGAACATCAGTCACCCAGAAAAGCAGCCCATTGTCTTTGAAAGGAGATGTTTTATCAACGGTGCTATATAGATGGAGAAGTCTTGATGCTACTGTAAAAATAAGACTGAAAACCAGAAGCAGGAAGCTTAAGTTCAAATCCTGAGAAGACCAGAAAACTCCTGACTCCAGGGAATATTAATCGACAGGAGCTCATCAAATGCCTCCATACCTACACTGAAACCATTATCTTACTCTTATCTGTCTATCACATCTTCCTTCAGGTGAATCAAAAGTCCAGGGCAAGTTGGATGTGAGTTACTCCCAATACTATCAAATTGCATGTGAAATTAAGAAAACTATGTTTAAGATCACTTAGGTGACCTATGCAATATATTCAAGATTTAGCTTTGTTCATAGCTCTCTGTAGTTCTTCAGTTTGTATGAGAGGGAAATAGACAATAACTCTTGGAGAAGCATAACCATTATGAAATTTCCAGGGGGAGAAAAAAGCTTTGGGGACATCATTTTCAAATAAGTGATTTCCAAAGAGAGAACCATACACTAACCATTAATGAAATGTGAAAATAACTGTAAGGAGAGTTGAGAAAACACTCAAGAAGGAAAATGTAAGATTTGTAGCAAATAGAGCTTAAATGTCACACTGGAGTCCCTAAGAACATTTAGAATTTTTTGAGCATTGGCAGTGTGGTGCCTTGGAGGATATATTCAGTGATAGCTTCAGCTCTGAAGTCAATAGATGTCCATGGCTTTTTGGATTGCCCTAATGCAGAAGGGTGTTTAATCTTGGGTTTGTGTTTGTGTTCAGAGAGGAGCTGATTCTGCTAAGTGATTCAGAATTGTGTACATGTGTATCTCTGGAGGCATTCTTATGGGATTACAGAAATTTCTTTTTAAAAAAATTAATTAATTTAATTGGAGGCTAATTACTTCACGATATTGTAGTAGGTTTGCCATACATCAACATGAATCAGCCATGGGTGTACATGTGTCCCCCACCATGAACCCCCCTTCTACCTCCCTCCCTATCCTATCCCTCAGGGTCATTCCAGTACACCAGCCCTGAGTACCTTGTCTCATGGATCGAACCTGGACTTGTGATCTATTTCACATATGGTAATATACATGTTTCAATGATATTCTCTCCAGTCATCCCACCTGCACCTTCTCCCACAGAGTCCAAAAGTCTGTTCTTTACAAATGTGTCTCTTTTGCTGTCTTGCATATAGGGTCATCATTACCATCTTTCTAAATTTCATATATGTATTAATATACTGTATTGGTGTTTTTCTTCCTGACTTACTTCACTCTGTATAATAGGCTCCAGTTTCATTCACCTCATTAGAACTGATTCAAATGTATTTGTACATGTGTCCCCCACCCTGAACCCCCGTTCTACCTCCCTCCCCATCCTATCCCTCAGGGTCGTTCCAGTACACCAGCCCTGAGCACCCTGTCTCATGCATCGAACCTGGACTTGTGATCTGTATCACATATGGTAATATACATGTTTCAATGATATTCTCTCAAGTCATCCCACCCGCACCTTCTCCCACAGAGTCCAAAAGTCTGTTCTTTACAAATGTGTCTCTTTTGGTGTCTTGCATATAGGGTCATCATTACCATCTTTCTAAATTTCATATATGTATTAATATACTATATTGGTGTTTTTCTTCCTGACTTACTTCACTCTGTATAATAGGCTCCAGTTTCATTCACTTCATTAGAACTGATTCAAATGCATTCTTTTTAATAGCTGAATAATATTCCATTGTGTATATGTACCACAGCTTTCTTATCCATTCATCTACTGATGGACATCTATGTTGCTTCCATGTCCTAGTTATTATAAACAGTGCTGTGATGAACATTGGTGTACACGTGTCTCTTTCAATTCTGGTTTCCTCGGAGTGTATGCCCAGCAGTGGAATTGCTGGGTCATAAGGCAGTTCTGTTTCCAGTTTTTTAAGGAATCGCCACACTGTTCTCCTTAGTGGCTGTACTAGTTTGCATTCCCACCAACAGTGTAAGAGGGTTCCCTTTTCTCCACACCCTCACCAGCAATTATTGCTTATAGACTTTTGGACAGCAGCCATTCTGACCAGCATGAGATGGTACCTTATTGTGGTTCTGATTTGCATTTCTCTTGTAATGAGTGATGTTGAGCATCTTTTCATGTGTTTGTTAGTCATCTGTATGTCTTCTTTGGAGAAACTTCTGTTCAGTTCTTTGACCCATTTTCTTATTGGGTTATTTATTTTTCTGGAATTGAGCTGCAGGGGTTGCTTGTATATTTTTGAGGTTAATTATTTGTCAGTTGCTTCCTTTGCTATTATTTTCTCCCATTCTCAAGGTGCTATTTTTGTAAAACTGACAAGCTGATTCTGAAATTCAAGTAAATCCAAAGGACCTACAACAAGGAAAACTTTTGAAAAAGAAGAACCTAAGTTTGGAATAATAACATTGCCTGATATTAAGACTTAGTAAAGTCTTCATTAATCAAGGTTCTGTGGCATTAACATAAAAATAAATGAATGGATTAATTGAAAAGAATAGAGTTCAGAAATAGAATGACACATAAATGGAAACTGATTTTTCATAAAAGTACAAAGGCAACTCAGTGTAAAAATGATAGTCTTTCTTTTTTGAAACAAATGGTGCTGGATTAATTGGATATCTTTATACAAAAAAAATTAACTTCATATTTTCCACCAGATAAAAAATAATTAACTTAGAATCAATTTTAAATCTACACCTAAAACCTCAGTCTATAAACCTTCTAGTAGAAAACAGAAAAGGAAATTTTTACAACTCTTGGTTAGACAAGGAGTTCCTAGTTACAGCATTTTTAAAAAATGGTCTATAAATAAAAATAAGTATGATAAACTTCATCAAATTTTAAATGTCTGCTCTTTGAAAGACAAAGATTAAAAACGTAGACCGTGGACTAGAGGAAATATTTGCCAGTCATATATCCAATGAAAACTTGTATCCAGAATGTATGTTTAAAAATTCTCAAAACTAATGTAAGAAAACAATAACTAATTTTTTAAATATGTAAAATATTTGAAAGATAACAGGTATGAATACTGATGTGAAAACAAAATAATTATTGACATCTTTAATTGTTAGATATGTGTTCATTGAAACCACAATGAAATACTTTTACATGATCTTAGAATGCCAAAAATCAGAAAGAATGCTATATCAAGTGTTTTATACAGAAACTGAAACTCTCATATTCTCTTGGTAAGAATATATGGTGGGACAGCCACTGGTAAACAGTTTAGCACTTCCTAAAATGTTAGCCATGTACCTGGTATATGATCCACTCATTCCACACTTAGGCATTAGCCTCTGAGAACTGAAAGAATATTACCATGCAAAGACTTGTATATTAATAGTCATAGAAACTTTAATTTTAATGGCTAAACTCAGAAAATAGCCCAAATCTTCATCAATAGATTAATGGATAATCAAATTGCAATATATCATGTAATAGTTTATTTTTCATAAATATAATAAATGAACACATACAACACGGATAAATATAAAAATAGTTAACACTTTCTGGAAAAATTCAGACAAAAGAGTACATGCAGTGTATTTTCCTCTATACAAAATTTAGGAAATACAAGTAATTTATAATGGTAATTAAATCAGTGGTTGCCTATAGATGGGAGCAGGGGTTGGGAAAAATATTACTTATAGAGTACAGGGAAGTTTCGGAGATCAAAGGGGAAAATGCACAGTTAAAATGAGAGAGCGATCGTACTTGAACTGATCATAATAAAGCAAATAAGTTTGCATAAAAGCAAACTTATTTGCATAAATAATTCACCCTCTGTACCTGAAGACCAAAAATAACAAGCTAAGACAAACAGAAAAATAAAATTTTTGCTGCTAACAAGTACTAGACACTGAAGTTTTGAACACTGATACTTAGATTTCATTCAAGCATCAGTAGCAGGAACTTGACCTTCCATTGTGGTCAATGCCAAGGACAGAGTTCACCCACCTCTCCCCACTTACATTATTATGTTCTGGGTGAAACTATGACATGTCTGAGACGGATGGGTGAATCCCACAACACAACCCTGTGCCCTAAATACCAGGAAGGCTGGAAAAGGGAGTATCTTATATTTTCATTATTCAAATTAGGTTTGGTCACTGCACTTTACAAAAACTGATAATTTGGGAAAAGTTACCTAGATGTGATGAAGTATTCTGAAGCTGGATGGCCAAAACAAATGCCAAATAATATTTTTTGTCAATTTAAGAATTATTTGATTATTTTGTTGGGCCTGTCTCTAGGATTACTTTTTATATACTCTGCCTATTAACACAGTGTAATATATGTTACATATCTGGAAATTTGTAAAACAGCACTGGCCACCAGACTGGAAAAGGTCAAAGGTCAGTTTTCATTCCAATCCCAAAGAAAGGCAATGCCAAAGAATATTCAAACTACCACACAATTATACTCATCTCACATGCTAACAAAGTAATCCTAAAATTCTCCAAGTGAGGCTTCAGCAGAATATGAACTGAGAACTTCCAGATGTTCAAGCTGAATTTAGAAAAGGCAAAGGAACCAGAGATCAAATTGCCAAAATCCATTGGATCATAGAAAAAGCAAGAGAGTTTTAGTAAAAAGCTACTTCTGCTTTATTGACTACACAAAAGCCTTTGAGTGTGTGCATCACAATAAACTGTGGAAAATTCTGAAAAAGATGGGAATACCAGACTACCGTACCTACCTCCTGAGAAACCTGTATGCAGGTCAGGAAGCAATAGTTAGAACTGGACTTGGAACAACAGACTGTTTCCAGATTGAAAAAGGAGTACATCAAGGCTGTATATTGTCACCCTTCTTATTTAACTTATATGCAGAGTACATCATGAGAAACACGGGGCTGGAAGAAGCACAAGCTGGAATCAAGATCGNCCGTACCTACCTCCTGAGAAACCTGTATGCAGGTCAGGAAGCAATAGTTAGAACTGGACTTGGAACAACGGACTGGTTCCAGATTGAAAAAGGAGTACATCAAGGCTGTATATTGTCACCCTTCTTATTTAACTTATATTCAGAGTACATCACGCGAAATGTTGAGCATGATAAAGCACAAGCCAGCATCAAGACTGCCAAGAGAAATATCAATAACCTCAGATATGTAGATGACACCACTCTTATGGCAGAGAGTGAAGAAGAAATAAAGAGCCCCTTGATGAAAGTGAAAAAGGAGAGTGAAAAAGCTGGCTTAAAACTGAACATTCAAAAAACTAAGATCATGGCATCCAGTCCCATCACTTCATGGCAAATAGATGGGGGAACAATGAAACAGTGAGAGATTTTATTTTGGGGAGTTCCAAAATCACTGCAGATGGTGACTGCAACCATGAAATTAAAAGACTCTTGCTCTTTGGATGAAAAGCTATGGCTAACCTAGACAGCATATTAAAAAGCAGAGACATTACTTTGTGGATAAGATCCATCTAGTCATAGCTATCATTTTTCCAGTAGTCATATATGAATGTGAGAGTGGGACTATAAAGAAAGCTGAGCAACAAAGAATTGACACTCTTGAACTGTGTTGTTTGAGAAGACTCTTGAGAGTCCCTTGGACTGCAAGGAGATCCAACCAGTCAATATTAAAGGAAAACAGTTCTGGATATTCATTGGAAGGAATGATGCTGAAGCTGAAGCTCCAATACTTTGGCCTCCTGGTGCAAAGAATTGATTGGAAAAGACCCTGATGCTGGGAAGGATTGAAGGCAGAAGGAGAAGAGGACAATAGAGGATAAGACGGTTGGATGGCATCACCAACTCGATGGACATGAGTTTGAGTAGGTTCCGGGAGCTAGTGATGAACAGGGAAGGCTGGCATGCTGTAGTCCATGGGGTTGCAGAGAGTAGGACATGACTGAGCAACTGAACTGAACTGAGTATATATTAATGTTGGTCGATCTATATTATTTTTCCCCTGAAACATGATGTGCCTTTTAAATGTGAAGATTAACATATTTCTAGATTTCAGAAAAGCTTTCCCAAAGTATATATTTGAATATTTTATTCCTTTTCCAGTTCCAGAAGAGCCAGAGATCAAATTGCCAACATCTGCTGGATCATGGAAAAAGTAAGAGAGTTCCAGAAAAACATCTATTTTTGCTTTACTGACTATGCCAAAGCCTTTGACCGTGTGGATCACAATAAACTGTGGAAAATTCTGAAAGAGATGGGAATACCAGACCACCTAACCTGCCTCTTGAGAAATCTGTATGCAGGTCAGGAAGCAGCAGTTAGAACTGGACATGGAACAACAGATTGGTTCCAAATAGGAAAAGGAGTACATCAAGGCTGGATATTGTC
>SJYX01015307.1:747052-775743 GCA_006410675.1 Oreotragus oreotragus | reverse complement strand
GTTGGACTGTGAAGAAGGCTGAGCGCCAAAGAATTGATGCTTTTGGTGTTGGAGAAGACTCTTGAGAGTCCCTTGGACTGCAAGGAGATCCAACCAGTCCATTCTGAAGGAGATCAGCCCTGGGATTTCTTTGGAAGGAATGATGCTAAAGCTGAAACTCCAATACTTTGGCCACCTCATGCGAAGAGTTGACATTGGAAAAGACTCTGATGCTGGGAGGGATTGGGGGCAGGAGGAGAAGGGGACGACTGAGGATGAGATGGCTGGACGGCATCACTGACTCGATGGATGTGAGTCTGAGTGAACTTCGGGAGTTGGTGATGGACAGGGAGGCCTGGAGTGCTGCGATTCATGGGGTCGCAAAGAGTCGGACACGACTGAGCGACTGAACTGAACTGCGTCATGCATATATTGGCACGCCTTCATATTCATTCTACACCCATCATTTTTGCACTAATCCTTTAAACTCTTTAAGATGTGTCCTTATATTTCAAGGTTTTTTCAGCCTGCCGTTATTATTCCTGGTTTTTAGCAATGTTTGCCTATTGCTTTTCTGCTTCCCTGTGTTTTATTTACCCTTCCACTTCTTTCCTGAGCGTTGCCATTTTGGTGTTCTAATCTTTTATTCATCAATCCTTTCTTGCTCCATATTGGATTTTCCTTATAAAGGTCATATTTCCTTTAAATTCTTCAATGCTATGGGCAATATTTGGTAAAACATAGTACTCCTTTAAATTCTTCAATGCTATGGGCAATATTTGGTAAAACATAGTACTCCTTTAAATTCTTCAATGCTATGGGCAATATTTGGTAAAACATAGTACTGTAATTTTTTCTGCTGTGGTTCTTCATTTGCTTTATTTGTATTGTTCACTTTCTCATATTTTGATTAAAAATTATGTTTCATATATTTGATGTAAAATTTTATTGTTGTTTTATTTTTATTACTGCAAAACCTTGACTAATAGTAGTAATAATTATTTTTGTTACCTTTGAGTGGAGGAATTTCTCCCTTCATATATTAACAGAATCTACAGACACGGGACCAGGGGAGAAGGCTGTGGTTGGAAGCAATCTGAATGGCTGGGAAACAGGGAATTTGAGTCTGTCTACAAGAACTTGATGATCATCACTTTGCTTTGTAGGTAAAATTTAGAGCCAGGAGAAAAGAAACGTTATTTAGTTGATCATAAGACTCTAGTACACGGTGCCACGTGATGAAGATGTATGTATCAGAGTATGAGTGAGTGAGATTGTGTGTGGATGTGTGTGAAAGAGAAGTGAGAGGTGATGTAATCTTATTTAAGTTTCAAAGGCTGTTTCCCATTCTTTCTCTACCATCATCTGCCTCTTCAAAAATGGTCCTCATTTGCTATTCCCTGCCACTTGGTGGAGGCAAATTGGATTCAAAGAGGCTCATGCAGTGTGTCTGTACACATTTCTTGTATCATCCAAAATGAAGAGGTACTAGACCCATCTGGCCCAAAATCTTTAAAAACAGGGGCCTTTTCTCTTTTTATTTTAATTTTATATATGTTTTTAATTGCTGGAAAATTGCTTTACAATGTTGTGTTGGTTTCTGCCATTCAATGATCTGAATCAGTCATGACCCAGGTGCTTTTTCTTGGTGTCCCCTCTTATTACCACTCACTTCATTTTCCTCAACAGCCCTTCTTTATATATTGTACTTTAAAATTATATGTCCAATAGACTCATCAAATATGGCATGTTCCTTTCCTATCTTATATTCTCCTGCTTTTTGAAGTTAATTTTAGAGAGAAGAAGAAAAGACATTTTACTTTCCCTTCTAAAAACTGAAAGAACCTAAGAAATTTTCTAAATGGTGATGTCAGCTCTGTGACTGTGAGCAGCTGAATACTGTGATGTTGGGGTAGCCCAATTAAGAGGAAGGCCAACTTCAGGTCCCTGACTCAAGGTCCTGTCTTCCAGCTGTTGCTGCTGCTGCTGCTAAGTCACTTCAGTTGTGTCCGACTCTGTGCAATCCCACAGACGGCAGCCCATCAGGTTCCGCCGTCCCTGGGATTCTCCAGGCAAGAACACTGGAGTGGGTTGACATTTCCTTCTCCAATGCATGAAAGTGAAAAATAAAAGTGAAGTCGCTCAGTCATGTCTGACTCTTAGCGACCCCACGGACTGCAGCCCACCAGGCTCCTCCGTCCGGGGGAGTTTCCAGGCAAGAGTACTGGAGTGGGGAGCCATTGCCTTCTCTGCTTCAGGCTGTTAAAAAACATTAAATAGAGACAATGTTACATGAAAGAGCTCTTTAAACCATGTTCCCCTCTCAGTGCAATTATTCATGTATCTTTTAACCCAAGAATCACATTTGTAAATTAAGTACAAATTATGAAGATATATGCTTCCCTGGTGGCTGAGTGCTAAAGAATCCACATTGGCAGGAGACTTGGGTTTGATCCCTGGGTCAGGCAGATCTCCTGGAGAAGGAAATGGCTACCCACCACTCCAGGATTCTTGCCTGAGAAATCCCATGGCCAGAGGTGCCTGGTGGGCTACTGTCCATAGGGTCACAAAAGAGTTTGACACAGCTTAGCAACTAAGCAACAACAACAAATGAAGATACACTCCTTTGAAAATGTTAGTTTTACTTATCTTTCCATGGAAGATGCTAGGCCAAGTCAGAAGATGAGCTTGAGCAGCGTTTTGATGTACTGGCCCCTCTTGCTTAGGCATACATGTTGTTCTGGTATAATACTTTTAATTGTTTAGAATAGACATTGTCACCATATGTCCAAGTATTCTGGAATATGTGTGCTCTCCTGTGGACAGTTGTTTCACATGCTTTGACTTGGGACTAACAAGGGCCTGGGGCTGAAGAATATAGTGATTAAATAAGCTCAGACCCTTCTATCAAGAAGTTGCTGTGTGAAGATACCTCAGTTGAACTCATAATTAAATACAAAGTAAGTCTCTAATTACCACCTCATTGGATTTTTATGTGGTTTAAATAGGAATATTACATGGCATGTACTAAACTTATTGCTCTTGTTTTAATCATCATCAGAAAGAAAGGGGGTAATGACCAAATTCTATGAAGGAAGGACATGGAACAATTCTAGACTCCAAGGATATTGGCAAGGTCTGCACTTGTGGTCTTTGGACAAAGAATAGCCTATTTGGAAAAGCAGAATTTGACATAAAGGCAAGCAAGAAAGAGAACAGGGCTGTGTCTGATGCTGCTGTATCAGGATGCATTGTGAAAAAACCGGCTTCAATGTTGGGTCCCATGCATTGAACTTTTGGTTCTGTTTCGTTCTAACGAACTCACTTCAACTTGGTGTGTTTTCTTTAGCAGAGCATTTGGCATCAGGCTGGTCCCTTTATAACAGTTTTGAGAGGATGAGAGACGTGGATGGAAATAACCCCTCTAAAGTTACGATGGCCTTCTCCCATAATGTATTGTAATGTGGTGGTAATGATAGATGCACTAGCTTCTGTATTTGAAGTTAAAAGAAAATTCAGTTGTGTTTTCTTTTCACCATCCACAAACTGTTATTTTGTAATAACAGAGGGAAGAGTTTTCTATAGCAGCCTCGTCAGTGGTTCCAAACTGGAAATAACATCCAACCACTAACTGCTGTTTAATTTTTTTTGTTTTTACTTTATTTCATGCGTAACTATGTTTGCACAGCAGGGCAGCAAACATCTGAGGAAATGTCACTTGGAATAGCAAAGAAGCTAGCAAAGTTATCCCTTCTGCCTGAGGGTTTGCCTTTGGTGGGTCTGCACAGTCCCAATTCAGCAAGAAGATATTAGTTCAATAAAATGAAATTCGTGGGAAGATACAGGATAGCAAGTGACACTACTTGCCAAAATATGAATTTTGTGCCTGTGGTGCTTTATTTCACTATAATAGAAAGAAGTCCCAAGAAAAAAACTCATGAAGAGCATGGTTGACTGCTGAATGACTCAGGAGGCATAAAGAGGGGAGACTTGGTGAAAATTCAGCACAGGGGCAAAACCAGCAGAAGCCCACTGTATAATACAGAAGTAGAAGCTCACTGTATAATCGTTATGTGTATGTAACTAAACACCAGACAGACTTCTTGTGTTTCTGGGAAATGCTTCTGGCTTTTTTCAGGGGTTTCTATTTTTTTGGGGGGGTTGGCACAAAGAGCCATCATGGATGTTGGCAGAAGCCATGTCTCTCCCCAGTTGCACCAGTGGAACTCATCACTTGACAGTGACCCATATTTTTCCCTTGGCCAGTGGGATTTTGTATACCATCTTCTCTGCTCAAAGCCATGCCTAGGAACTAGGAGCAAGAGGAATAATTCTAAGGCCCCTGGGATTTTATGATTCTTATATTTAGGAGCCCCACTCAAAGGAAAAGCTAAGGGACATAAATACTTACAGATTAAGACTGTATCACATTAATACTATGGTCCTCTATGATCAAAGCATTTCTCTTGCACCACAGACAGGAGAGTGGGGTAGGTAATGGCTTGGAGTTTTGTTTTTCACAGTTTCTATGACATAATTTGCCCTCTTCCTTTACAGCTTAACTCTTGTAAGAAAAAGTATAACATTAAATTCATGAGTTCTGATAGAGTCCCAAGTCAGCGATTTTAACTACTTTGTGTTTCAGTTTACAGAACTGTACCATGTGAATCGTAACCACTTCCTCGGGCCTCTTGAGAAGACAAAATTAGATAATTGAATTTAGTGTATGTGAAAGTTTCCCATAAAAGTTCTTCTGGAGGTAAGACTTAGATCCAAGATTTTCAATCAAAGGATTACATTCAGCAGAACTCTGGTGGGAAACTTTCACATGCATTCAACTGAACTGCTTTATCCATGATACTAATATTTTTCTTTTGTATAATATCTTCCTTCAAAGACAGATCTTTGTATATAACAAATTTTCTACCTAGAGTTTTTCTTTACTCATCATTCCTTATCAAAGCATGTAATAACTTCCCACAATGTACCCAGGGTAGACATTATGTCGTTTCAAAACTATGCTCTAGATTCTATGATGCCTATAAGACTGGATTATAATCATGGAGCAATTAATTAGGCATAATCCTTGCTTTTCAACAGCTCACAGTTTGATAATATGATATTCTAAAAATATGTATTCAGTTCAGTTCAGTCGCTCAGTCATGTCTGACTCTGCGACCCCATGAATTGTAGCACGTCAGGCCTCCCTGTCCATCACCAACTCGTGGAGTTCACTCAAACTCACATCCATTGAGTCGGTGGTGCCATCCAACCATCTCATCCTCTGTCATCCCCTTTCCTCCTGCCCCGAATCCCTTCCAGCCATCAGAGTCTTTTCCAATGAGTCAACTCTTTGTATGAGGTGGCCAAAGTATTGGAGTTTCAGCTTTAGCATCATTCCTTCCAAAGAACACCCAGGACTGATCTCCTTTAGGATGGACTGGTTGGATCTCCTTGCATTCCAAGGGACTCTCAAGAGTCTTCTCCAGCATCACAGTTCAAAAGCATCAATTATTCGGGGCTCAGCTTTCTTCACAGTCTAACTCTCACATCCACACATGACCACTGGAAAAACCATAGCCTTGACTAGATGGACCTTCATTGGCAAAGTAATGTCTCTGCTTTTCAATATGCTATCTAGGTTGGTCATAACTTTTCCTTCCAAGGAGTAAGTGTCTTTTAATTTCATGGCTGCAATCACCATCTGCAGTCATTTTGGAGCCCCACAAAATAAAGTCTGACACTGTTTCCCCATCTATTTCCCATGAAGTGATGGGACTGGATGCCTTGATCTTTGTTTTCTGAATGTGGAGCTTTAAGCCAACTTTTTCCCTCTCCTCTTTCACTTTCATCAAAGGCCTTTTAGTTCCTCTTCACTTTCTGCCATAAGGATGGTGTCATATGCATATCTGAGGTTATTGATATTTGTCCAAGCAATCTTGATTCCAGCTTGTGTTTCTTCCAGTCCAGCGTTTCTCATGATGTACTCTGCATAGAAGTTAAATAANTGTCTTTTAATTTCATGGCTGCAATCACCATCTGCAGTCATTTTGGAGCCCCAAAAAATAAAGTCTGACACTGTTTCCCCATCTATTTCCCATGAAGTGATGGGACTGGATGCCTTGATCTTTGTTTTCTGAATGTGGAGCTTTAAGCCAACTTTTTCCCTCTCCTCTTTCACTTTCATCAAAGGCCTTTTAGTTCCTCTTCACTTTCTGCCATAAGGATGGTGTCATCTGCATATCTGAGGTTATTGATATTTGTCCAAGCAATCTTGATTCCAGCTTGTGTTTCTTCCAGTCCAGCATTTCTCATGATGTACTCTGCATAGAAGTTAAATAAGCATGGTGACAGTATACAGCCTTGACGTACTCCTTTTCCTATTTGAAACCAGTCTGTTGTTCCATGTCCAGTTCTAACTGCTGTTTCCTAACCTGCATATAGGTTTCTCAAGAGGCAGGTCAGGTGGTCTGGTATTCCCATCTCTTTCAGAATTTTCCACAGTTTACTGTGATCCGCACAGTCAAAGGCTCTGGCATAGTCAATAAAGCAGAAATAGATGTTTTTCTGGAACTCTCTTGCTTTTTCCATGACCCAGTGGATGTTAATTCCCTATAAATTTTCCTGGAGTAGGGTGTAGGGAAAAGGTAAAGCAGCATAGACTAGACTCTGTGGAAGAGCTGGGTTTGGGATAGGACTTGAGTTATGTTAAGTTGTTGTTGTTTAGTTGCTCTAAGTCTTATCCTACTGTTTGCAACTACATGGACTGCAGCATGCCAGGGTTTCCTGTGCTTCACTGTCTCACAGAGCTGCCAAAATTCAAGTACATTGAGTCAGTGATGCCATTCAACCATCTAAACCTCTATGTCCCCTTTTCCTTTTGCCTTCAATCTTTCCCAGCATCAGGGTCTCTTCCAATGAGTCAGCTCTACACATCAGGTGGTCAAAGTACTGGAGCTTCAGCTTCAGCATCTTTTCTTCCAATGACTATTCAGGGTTGATTTCCTTTAGGATTGACTGCTTTGATCTCCTTGCAGTCCAAGGGAGTCTCAAGAGTCTTCACCAGCACCACAATGCAAAAGCAGCAGTTCTTTGGCCCTCAGCCTTCTTCATGGTACAACTCTCACATCCATGAAGGGGTTATGTTCAGTGCATTATATATAAATATATGGACTAGGAANTTCTTCCAATGACTATTCAGGGTTGATTTCCTTTAGGATTGACTGCTTTGATCTCCTTGCAGTCCAAGGGAGTCTCAAGAGTCTTCACCAGCACCACAATGCAAAAGCAGCAGTTCTTTGGCCCTCAGCCTTCTTCATGGTACAACTCTCACATCCATGAAGGGGTTATGTTCAGTGCATTATATATAAATATATGGACTAGGAAAGATCAAAAAGTATTCAGGGAATTGGTAACTGGCTGGATGCACAGAACATTTACAATTTAGGCCTTTATTTTTAAATTCAATGGCCATTCTGAAATTCCTTGTAGAGATCCATGAATTGTGACTATATCATGGTTTTGAGATGTAAGGAAACAGAGAATGTACCAAATCTCCAAAAGTTATTCTGAGTTACTTTTTCAGTCACTGGTGCTTGGACCAGCACAGAAGACACAGATTAGGTTATGTTCTAGACAAAAAGGTTGTGCAAGTTTATTAGCTGTGATCTAGGTGAGTACATTTGGAAAATATATCAATTCACATTAAAAAGAATTTCCCTGATGTTCAGAAGATGGCTTAGACAGCTCTGAAGAGTCCTCAAAAGAAACCAGACCAATCTTTCTTCTACTAAAAGTATTCAGAAATCTAAGAAAAGAGCTAATAAGATAGTTCTTTTTCTGAAAAACGTAGAAAGAGGCCATGCATTCCTTGGTGATGTGCTCCAGAAAAATGTTAACAAAAAGATGGTTTTTACTATTAAACCATCAACTGACTTTGGCCTGCAAAACACCAGCTGGCTTACATTACTTGTAATGTGCTTTGGTGTGTCTCTGATGATAAATATGAAGGGTCCTTTAAGATATACAGAAATATTAAGCAGCTAAATATGCTTTTTCCCCTCCCTTTGAAAACTTAAGGAGTTGAAAGAAACATGGAGGCCTTTTAAACACAGGGAAATTGCATATGGCTAACTTAATTTTTTTTCCCATTACAGTGAGCCAATGAGGCCATCTCCTTCTTAAGAGAGAGAATCATAGACTTTGAGCTCCAAAAATCAAGACTTCAGCTGTGCATTTAAAAACAAACAATAAGAACAAAAACAAACAAATAAACAAACAAACAAAAAAAACCAGAAAACAAACAGGAAAAAACCTACCTTTCACAATCCAACCTCAGTCATGTAGTATCTCACAATTTTATTTTTCTCCACCAGAATTGATTATATAGGCAGGGCAAATCTTATCCAGGTACACACCAAGCATATTCCTGTTACCAAGTCTCTGTATACATATTTTCCCTAGCCTCTCTAGCTAGCGTAGATCTCTACTCACATTAGCCTAAATGCAAGTCTCCCCGGCCACCCCCCACCCCACCTGCAGCTGATAGTCCTCTGGGACCTAGTGCACATCTTCTGAGTTCAGTGGCTTTTAAGTGCAATCCAGTCTCACAGCCAATGATGTGTATGCCCTGTAAGTCCTGCTCAACTTTACCTCCCTTTAACATGGAATAGAGAACCTAGGATACACAAGAGACCAAAATTATGTTTTGTTTGGTTGGTTAACTGATGGACTACATTTGGAAATTATGAGATTTTTCTACTCAAGCATGTGTCATATGATAGAGTTTTCCAGTGTGCTTTCCAAATTCAGCTCCTCTTATAATTTTATCATTGGTATAGAAACATCGAAGAATTCATCCATCCATCCATTCATTAACAGAGCAAGACTTTTATCGCAGGTTCTGTCTTAGGCTTTGTCAGTTAACTTGTAGGCACGTGTGAGTGACAGACATAATGAAATAATAACACAGTCAATGTGAAAATGGATATAGGGGAAATAAAATGATTCCTGTTAGCCATATGGTGTTTCTTCAGCTTTCTGCGCTTGCAGCATGCTCTGCTTTGAGTAGAATAGCCAGAAGGTACCTGTGGAAAGAAGTAGGTAGAACACAGTGTAAGCACAGAAAAGTCATCCTCAGATAACTCTGTGGTTTGTGATGTACCTATTAACCAGGAAAAAGGAAGAGTTTTCCCTTCAGGACCAGAGACCCCCTAGACTAGGGGAGTGCAAGTGTTGATCTGAACAATCAGGGAAGCAGAGCACCTGAAGCCAGTGCTCTGGGATAACAAAGAAGGATATAGGGAAGGCAGGGAGGTGAGGGGGGGCTTCAGGATGGGGGTACACATGTGTACCTATGGCCGATTCATGCTGCTGTATGGCAAAAACCATCTCAATATTGTAAAGTAATTATCCTCCAATTGAAATAAGTTAATTAATTTAGAAACACTCCTCAGAATGGGGACAGGTTCTCCAATGCAGAGAAAGCAATGGCACCCCACTCCAGTACTCTTGCCTGGAAAATCCCATGGATGGAGAAGCCTGGTAGGCTACAGTCCATGGGGTCACAAAGAGTCGGACATGACTTAGCGATTTCAGTTCACTTCACTTCACTTCTTTTCCAGTGCGTAGTATAACCATCCTATCTCTGAAGCAGAACAAGATGTCTGGCAAAGTGAAAAAGATGAAAGTCTCTGTCTTGTCCTTTCTCTTTCTAAGCCTTCATTTCCTTGGAAACCTGGGAGTTGGAATGATTTGGTAGAACAGTTTCAGCATTCAAGGCTATATATATATTTTTTTCATACAACATTTAACTTGGAGAATGATTGTTATCTGATGATCCGTTCCAAGAAGCCAGAATCCCAGCACCTGTGTCTGGAAGGAGATTCTAGGAATCTCTTAAAGGAGAGGGGGATGATCATTCTTGTAGGATACTGAGGGAAGGCAGGGAAATGTGGGTATAACCAAGCTAAGTACCATATCTAAGGAGCATAAGAACTAGATTCAGAAGTTAGGAATGAAAGGAAGGTAAAATAGAGCTAACGGGTTATGACAGGGCCCCTGGAAGGCTAACAGACAAAACAAGGAGAGAGTTCTGTATCCGACTGGTTCAAACAATCATAAAAACTGATGCTTGAGAAGGTAAAGTGCTGAGGACAGTGTGTGGTACAGAGCAGACACAAAATCTGTCTCTTACCTACAGAGTTGTTCTGGGGTCAAGTTATGGACTATGTAAACAGCTTTAATGTTTAACACCGTTATTGCACGTGTTCTCAAGGGAATCAGGATCCCGTGTGGTGGCCAAGGCCTCTCTGAGGTTCTATTTCCCCTCAATCTGTGGGATGGAATGTGAAGCTCTGAAGTTTTACTTGATTTGCTCAAGTTTCCACAACTAATGAGATAACAAAGTACAGAGTTGGACAGATTATCTTGTACAAATCAAACATTGTTTCCATGACTGATGGTTCAACATGGCAGGACCAGAGAGTCACTGGAGGGAGTGTTAAACAAAATAAAGATTTATGAGCCACTCCAAACTTACTAAATTAGAATTCTCGGAGGTTGGTGGGCAGCAACCTGTATTTAAAAACTCACCTTCAGTAATTTTGAGATAGTTGCCTTGCAGTGGCGGCCAAGTCATCTGGGTACTCCTGCTTTACCCCACACAGGAATCTACACTGTTAAGATCCTGTTATCGACCCTAATTACTCACCCAGTTAAAGCTCCGTTTGCCTATATGACTCTGAGTTTCCCCTTTAAAAGGCTACAAAAGAGACCCTGTTTTCACTCCTATTTTCTCTGACTTTTTTTTTTAACATTTGCTATCTAAAATTTGCTTTTAACAATTAAAAAAAAGTTTCTTTTAAGAATAATTGGGGAATTTACTTAACCTAGCCAATCACTTAATATAGATTTGGGAACCTGATGAATAAATACAAGTTTATATTTAAATTTCTCTCTTAAAACTTCACATAAATGGAAATGTCTTCTTGAATTCTATGGCATAAAAAGGCAAATGACAAAATAATTTTATACAAGATATTTTATTAAACGTCCAAGAAACTTTGAGGATTGGAATAGTATTAATTCTTCTGTCTTACTCAGTACAATCACATCTAGGGAAATTTTTACCTCGATGTCAGGAGATTACATGATACAGGATGAGATTTTTACCTTCTCTGAGCTTCTATTTCCTCATATGTTAAATACAAAACATTGTATCTGCCTCATAGTATCCAGGTAAGGATTAGGAGATATTAAATGGATGTAGGTGTCTGCAAATAAATCAGATTCATAAATGACACTCAACAAAAATTGGCTGTGTCTGACCTACTTTTCAAAAACATATTTGTGGTGAAATGGTTCTTCAAATAATTCTTTCTCTTCCTTCATTTTCTTATCCATAAATGGAGGTTTGTTCAGACAAACTGATTCTTGACTTTCTTACAAAGCTGAATTTCTGCATTTTTATTATTCTAGAAAGATTTTCTGTGTGACTCTAGTTATCCAGAACTACTTCTGAGAAATTCTATTGCTTACTGAGAAGTCAATGAGAATCTCTAGTTAATCAGTAACAAGTTAAAAGATTGATTAGCTAAAGTACAAAGGATTTGAAAAGGGCATGACAACCCACTCTAGTATTCTTATCTGGAGGATACCATGAGCAGAGAACCTGGTGGGCCACAATCTATGGGGTCACACAAAGTTGGACATGACTGAAACTTCTTAGCACACATACACATAAGATTTACTTGTGTTTTAGGGAATTACAATGCTAATAAAAGTAAATTAAACTGAAAAGTGGTATATGCCATTTGTTTTTGCTATGAAAGGAACTTCAAGATCTTATATGGCCTTTCATTTACTCTTATAGGATAAGAATTATTGTGCTATTGTCATGGTGACACATCATGTAATGGAAATTTTCAGAAAAAAAATTTGGATGCTAGAGTTCTCTGTTTATCTATTCAATGTTAGATGGATTCTGACTTCATTATTATAAGAGTTAATTTTGCCCGCTCCCAATCCTGATGTCTGTGATATTGTTGGTGCTCAACAAGTCCAAGGAATCAACAACTGCATTTTTCTACCGTGTTTCATTAATTAGCGAGATGTTGTAGAAAAGCATTAATTTGAAATTCTCCTGCTCCAATTCTTTTCTTCCCTTTAATTTTTTAATTTCATTTTCCTATTTCTCTCCCACTTATTTTTCACCCTTCCCCAGGTCATCAGCTTGTCCAACACTGATCTCTTCTGCCATGCTGTGGGAGCCACCAGCAGTGGCCTCAGGAAGCTGCAGAATGTCAACAGGCAGAAGAGGACACAGAGGGCAGCATGTCCCCAGAATTGTCTTTTCATCATTGACAATGGAATATGACATTTCCTGAGTCAGTGTCTGATTTAGGCATTCAGTAAAAGGAAATTCTGCATGAAGAGTTATAGGCAAAAAACATTCCTATGGTGAATTAAATCATTAAGCAACTTAGTTTATAAATATTCCCATCCCATCGCTTTTGCAAGAATTAAGCCACACCTAAAAGCACATGCCTCATTTTGTAGGGAAATATGTGGCAATGCACACTTTGTCCCACTGTGCCATGAC
Source organism: Oreotragus oreotragus (assembly GCA_006410675.1). Lineage (NCBI taxonomy): Eukaryota > Metazoa > Chordata > Mammalia > Artiodactyla > Bovidae > Oreotragus > Oreotragus oreotragus. Next base: position 763,163 of record SJYX01015307.1, on the reverse strand, counting down.
TTCTTAAATTTAATTTCAACCTTCTTGTTTTCCCCCTGTTCTGTAGTATGATTTCACAGTACATCCTCCCATCTGTTGAAACAGAGAAGTGCTTGCATTTTAGACTGAGATGACTAATATTCATGAGGAATGAATCCAAATTCAAACTAAATGCACATTTTTGCATTTGTCCAAACGTAGCCATGAATTATCTCAGGCTATCAATAGAAGAAGAGGAAAGTTACTATCTGTAAATCCCTATTTGTTTTCCCAAATTGCACCCTTGGCAATGGGTGTGACAGAAAAATGTTCAGTATTCCTAGTAGCCTAACCTGCCAAGAGAGATAAAGCCACTTTGATGTCCTGGGACCAGAGACTGCACAGATTTTTACCCAAAATGGATCTCAAATCCTTTTCTCTCTTCAGAGAGGACTGGGCTCCAATGGCCGCCTGCGTCCCAGCCTTCTGAACCCAGGAGATAAACTAGTGGCCATCCCGTCTCCAGATGGTGGCAGATCTGAAGTCAGTAAAGGTAAAACCTTTTCAGCTACTCTAGCCAATAATGATGAGAGCGATAATGCTAATAGAAACAATCATAGTAAAAGCTAACGCACTTGTAGTTAATACTGTCAATGTGTACATTTAGCATGTGGTTCCTACTTGCCAGCACTATGCCTAGTGATTTGCCTACATTATTCCATATGCTCCTTAATGGAATCTCTGTAATGAAGTTAAGTGAAGCTCGGGATGGCTAAGTTCCAAAGGTCACCCTGTGAGTGGTGGGACTGACTTCTATCTCCCTTTCTCTCCCTCTGAGACCCCCTCCCCTCCCCTTTTCTGTGTGTGGCGTAAGTTGCTGCCTTTCTCAGGTGAGGCCCAACCTCGGCCTCTTTCTGGGACAGATTCCATACCATTCCAGCCCTTGCCTACATAAACCAGACACAAGAAAATGATCTTTTCTGGAGACCAGGTGGAGAGAATTTTTCTGGAAGCTCCAGAAGAAATCTGATTGTGTTCCAAAATAAATGACATTTGCAACTTTTTTTGGATTTTAGTGAAGTGTTCTCATGCTCCTGCCCTCAATGGAGTTTCTGTCACTGTCCGCCTGGTTAGGGGGCAGCTGGTTCCCAGGAACAAGATCAGAGGATTCTCAGTTTTTTGCATTTTCTTTCATGGGAAAGAAGGTGTTCACTCAGTCATATTGTGAGTGCCTATCTAGCACCAGCTGCTGCTGCTGCTAAGTCGCTTCAGTCGTGTCCAACTCTGTGCGACCCCATAGACGGCAGCCCACCAGGCTCCTCCATCCCTGGGATTCTCCAGGCAGGAACACTGGAGTGGGTTGCCATTTCCTTCTCCCCCTAGCACCAGCACTAGACTAGATACTGTAAACATTATCATTTCCATTAATCCTCACATAAGATTAAAAACATTTTATAGTGTTTGTTTTTATATTGACTTGTTTTAACTGGTGAGGAAAATTTGATTGGAAGCATTATATAACTGCCCAAGGTGCTAAGTGCTATTAAACCAGTGGCTTCAATCCATATGAAGTGCTGCCCAGGGTCAGAACCTCAATCAGAAGAGATTTTTCATTCCCTTTATGTTAGCTTGTTTTGGCTTCCTTGTTTCTCCCAAGAGAATTTGGCAATGTTTGGAGACACTCTTGGTTGTTAGGCCTGGAGAGTGAAGTTGGGGGTGGGGGGTAGAGTTTCTACTAATATCTCATGGGTAGAGGCCAAAGGTGTTAAAGATCCCACAATGCACAGGGAAGCTCCCCATAGGATCATCGTCTGGTCCCAAATAACCACAGAGTTGAAGGTGAGAAGCCCCAGACTACACTGAGAGGTTTCTAGCTGGATTTGCTATGTGGCCCCTTTGGCTGGGGGCTTAGATGCTCCTAGATGGACAGCTTTGAATCAGAGCCTCTGGCTCTTCTGCCAGGAGAGTGTCTACTCTCCTGTCATGTGCAACAGCCTTGGAGCTGGGGTCCCCCCAGCTCGGCCATCTGGCTCTCCAGAATGTCCATGGCTTAATGCCTCGATGCTGCTGCAACTAATAAACCCCTCCAGACATGCCAGACTCCCACATTTCGTGGTGATGGTCAGTCAGGAAACATCCATGGTTCAGGAATCTTGGGACTCTGAATGTTCTTAAGATTCAGGGACCGCTTTGCAGAGAGAAATTTTGCTTTGAGGAATGGCCACTTAGCTGGCTCCTTTATACTGGTTCTTGGATCAAGAAAAAGAGACAGGGGGCTACCCAGTGCTTTTCCAGAATATAGGCCAACTTCAGTGAGGCAGAAAAAGGACTCTGGATTTGGGCAGCTGCTCTGTCTGGGAAGAAAGAAGGAAAGTTTGATTTCATTTCTGTACCATCAGGTGACCTGACAGTTTTAAACAGAGAAGTTATATTCACGATTATTCAGCATAAATAGATGTCTGTTGAGGCAAAACTTAAACTGATGATGTAAAGACCAGGACTTGAGGCCTTTCCTAAGACTTAATCCATTCTCTTCTTCCCTGAAAAAATATGCTATTGAGCCCTTACAATATGCATGTCTGACACTGAATGAAGCTTGGACCGTGTAGAGTTCAGTCTTGATGGAGGGAAATCTTAAAGAAAGTGACATAATTAAAATCAGACAAGACAACGAATAGTTATGGCAGAAGGAAATGGGAGCAAACAGGGGAAAGAATTGGAAAGGCATTCCATCAGAGGGAACGGCCCATGGGAAGATCTTAAGGCAAGAGAGAGCATGGGAACTAGAAAACTGAAAGCAGTGAAGTGTGGTTGGAGCACAAGAAGCGAGGAAAGAAACTTGGTGAGGAGGGTGATCTGGGGAGCACAGGCAATGGAGAGTCAGGGCAAGTCTGAGGGTCTGGACTTACACTGATGTCAAGGTCATGCTGTGAGGACTCTAGGTCAGCAGGAAGAGCCCAGAGAGACCAGTGAGGGCATTGCTGTAAAGATGCCAACAAGGGTGCATGCTGGTTTGGCTTGACCTGCGGTGAAGGGCATGCGGAGAAATGGATGGATTTGATGCATGCTTGGGTGAAGTCTTCTCTGGCGGCTCAGACAGTCAAGAATCTACCTGCAATGCAGGAGACCTGGGTTCGATTCCTGGGTTGGAAAGATGCCCCCCTGCCCCTCCCAGAGAAGGGAATGGCAACCCACTCCAGTTTTCTGGCCTGGAGAATTCTGTGGACAGAGGAGCCTGGAGGACTACAGTCCATGGGGTCACAAACAGTCAGACGCAACTGAGCGACTAACACCTTGGGTGAAAGGAAACCCAATGATTGGTGGTGAAGGAGCTGAGACAGGTGAGGGAGATGGAGTCAAAAGATTCCATCCAGCTTCCCTTTCCAGGCAAGTGAGTGGATAGCATTGGCCAAGACTGCATCATTCTCACTTTGCTCATCTGTAAAGTGGGAACAAACTTTCGACCTTTCTTACCTCACGAATCTGTTTTGATGTTCAAGTGATATAATAAATATAAAAGGATTTTATATAAATGAAATAAAATAAATATAAAAGAAGATTTTAAAGTATGGTCAATATCTGGACTACAAAGTGATTGTTTCTAATTATTATTACACGTTCATGTCTACGGCTTCATCATCAGTCCCTATAGTTGTAAAACACCGAACGTTGCTCTGTGATAATATCATTTGGGTGCCTTACAGCTTCTTGATCCACTGTTACAGAAAGAGTTTACAGAGCATATAAAACAAGAGAAAAGGTGCGGATACTTGTTCTCTAGCATGAACTTAGTTTTAAATCTTGAAATCGACTCTGATTGCCATGAGAAAACCCAAACCAGCCCAGCTTAGCTGCTAACATGATCAGGGAATTGGGAGGAGGCAATGGAAACTGTTTCTCCTGTATCATTTTACTGAGTTGCCAAAGAATGGCTGGGTCTCACCAGTCTCAGCCTGGTAATTATCCAAATGGCTCTGGATCATCAAAACCGCAAGAAAGAACCTACTGGCTTGCTGCTACTCCATGGTTCCAAAGCTATGCTTTTTTTTTTTTTTCTAATCCTTCTGCAGAGAATAGAATGGTGGTCGGATGAGCCCAACTCATGTTACAAGGAAAATATTTTGGGACCAGTAGACTTGGACTCAGCCCCAGCTTTGTCACTTATCACTTTGGTCTCATTGAGGAATTCACCTTGAGAAGTTTCAGTTTCCTTGAGCATTATTTGGGGACATAAATAATTGATCCATTTCAGGAAAAGGAGATAATGAATACACTTGGTAAACTGCAAGATGCTGAGAGAATCAGAATGGATGGGTGGGCTGAGTAATATTGATGAAAATGACTATAGTAAGCATACAGAGTGGAGAAGGCAATGGCATCCCACTCCAGTACTCTTGCCTGGAAACTCCCATGGATGGAGGAGCCTGGTAGGCTGCAGTCCATGGGGTCGCTGAGTCAGACAGGACTGAGTGACTTCACTTTCACTTTCATGCACTGGAGAAGGAAATGGCAGTCCACTCCAGTGTTCTTGCCTGGAGAATCCCAGGGATGGCGGAGCNAAGGGGGCTACCCAGTGCTTTTCCAGAATATAGGCCAACTTCAGTGAGGCAGAAAAAGGACTCCGGATTTGGGCAGCTGCTCTGTCTGGGAAGAAAGAAGGAAAGTTTGATTTCATTTCTGTACCATCAGGTGACCTGACAGTTTTAAACAGAGAAGTGATATTCATGATTATTCAGCATAAATAGATGTCTGTTGAGGCAAAACTTAAACTGATGATGTAAAGACCAGGACTTGAGGCCTTTCCTAAGACTTAATCCATTCTCTTCTTCCCTGAAAAAATATGCTATTGAGCCCTTACAATATGCATGTCTGACACTGAATGAAGCTTGGACCGTGTAGAGTTCAGTCTTGATGGAGGGAAATCTTAAAGAAAGTGACATAATTAAAATCAGACAAGACAACGAATAGTTATGGCAGAAGGAAATGGGAGCAAACAGGGGAAAGAATTGGAAAGGCATTCCATCAGAGGGAACGGCCCATGGGAAGATCTTAAGGCAAGAGAGAGCGTGGGAACTAGAAAACTGAAAGCAGTGAAGTGTGGTTGGAGCACAGGAAGCGAGGAAAGAAACTTGGTGAGGAGGGTGATCTGGGGAGCACAGGCAATGGAGTCAGGGCAAGTCTGAGGGTCTGGACTTACACTGATGTCAAGGCCATGCTGTGAGGACTCTAGGTCAGCAGGAAGAGCCCAGAGAGACCAGTGAGGGCATTGCTGTAAAGATGCTGACAAGGGTGCATGCTGGTTTGGCTTGACCTGCGGTGAAGGGCATGTGGAGAAATGGATGGATTTGATGCATGCTTGGGTGAAGTCTTCTCTGGCGGCTCAGACAGTCAAGAATCTACCTGCAATGCAGGAGACCTGGGTTTGATTCCTGGGTTGGAAAGATGCCCCCCTGCCCCTCCCAGAGAAGGGAATGGCAACCCACTCCAGTTTTCTGGCCTGGAGAATTCTGTGGACAGAGGAGCCTGGAGGACTACAGTCCATGGGGTCACAAACAGTCAGACGCAACTGAGCGACTAACACCTTGGGTGAAAGGAAACCCAATGATTGATGGTGAAGGAGCTGAGACAGGTGAGGGAGATGGAGTCAAAAGATTCCATCCAGCTTCCCTTTCCAGGCAAGTGCGTGGATAGCATTGGCCAAGACTGCATCATTCTCACTTTGCTCATCTGTAAAGTGGGAACAAACTTTCGACCTTTCTTACCTCATGAATCTGTTTTGATGTTCAAGTGATATAATAAATATAAAAGGATTTTATATAAATGAAATAAAATAAATATAAAAGAAGATTTTAAAGTATGGTCAATATCTGGATTACAAAGTGATTGTTTCTAATTATTATTACACGTTCATGTCTACGGCTTCATCATCAGTCCCTATAGTTGTAAAACACCGAACGTTGCTCTGTGATAATATCATTTGGGTGCCTTACAGCTTCTTGATCCACTGTTACAGAAAGAGTTTACAGAGCATATAAAACAAGAGAAAAGGTGCGGATACTTGTTCTCTAGCATGAACTTAGTTTTAAATCTTGAAATCGACTCTGATTGCCATGAGAAAACCCAAACCAGCCCAGCTTAGCTGCTAACATGATCAGGGAATTGGGAGGAGGCAATGGAAACTGTTTCTCCTGTATCATTTTACTGAGTTGCCAAAGAATGGCTGGGTCTCACCAGTCTCAGCCTGGTAATTATCCAAATGGCTCTGGATCATCAAAACCGCAAGAAAGAACCTACTGGCTTGCTGCTACTCCATGGTTCCAAAGCTATGCTTTTTTTTTTTTTTCTAATCCTTCTGCAGAGAATAGAATGGTGGTCGGATGAGCCCAACTCATGTTACAAGGAAAATATTTTGGGACCAGTAGACTTGGACTCAGCCCCAGCTTTGTCACTTATCACTTTGGTCTCATTGAGGAATTCACCTTGAGAAGTTTCAGTTTCCTTGAGCATTATTTGGGGACATAAATAATTGATCCATTTCAGGAAGAGGAGATAATGAATACACTTGGTAAACTGCAAGATGTTGAGAGAATCAGAATGGATGGGTGGGCTGAGTAATATTGATGAAAATGACTATAGTAAGCATACAGAGTGGAGAAGGCAATGGCATCCCACTCCAGTACTCTTGCCTGGAAACTCCCATGGATGGAGGAGCCTGGTAGGCTGCAGTCCATGGGGTCGCTGAGTCAGACAGGACTGAGTGACTTCACTTTCACTTTCATGCACTGGAGAAGGAAATGGCAGTCCACTCCAGTGTTCTTGCCTGGAGAATCCCAGGGATGGCGGAGCCCAATGGGCTGCCGTCTGTGGGGTCGCACAGAGTCGAACACAACTGAAGCGACTTAGCAGCAGCAGCAGCAGCAAGCATACAGAGACATAGTTATAGATACAGATTTAGATATACCTTTAAGTCTAATGGGCTTCCCTGGTGGCTCATACAGTGAAGAATCTGCCTGCAAAGCAGCAGGATTGGGTTTGATCCCTGGAGAAGGGAATAGCTACCCACTCCAGTATTCTTGCTGGAGAAACCCATGGACAAAGGAGCTTGGCAGGCTACAGTCCATGGGGTTGCAAAGATTTGGACATGACTAAGCTTGGGCAGGAGGAGAAGGGGACAACAGAGGATGAGATGGCTGGATGGCATCACTGACTCGATGGACGTGAGTCTGAGTGAACTCCTGGAGTTGGTGATGGACAGGGAGGCCTGGTGTGCTGCGATTCATGGAGTCGCAAAGAGTCAGACATGACTGAGCGACTGAACTAACTAACTAACTAAAGCAACTAACACTTTCACTTTAAATTTAACTCTCTCTCTGTCTCCCCATCCCTCCCTCCCTTCCTTTCTCTCTCTCCCTCTCTCTCCCTCCCAACTTCCCTGTTGTTTTGTTTACTTCCTTCAGCCCTATCTGACTCTTTTTAATCCCATGGACTGCAGCCCTCCTTCTCTATCCAGATATATATTCCTCACTTGAGACAGAGGATAATGTTTGTTGGAAAAATTATATTACTTTAGAAAGTGAAAAAGTGAGTGTGAGTCACTCATTCATGTTCAACTCTGTGACCCCATGGGCTACAGCTTGCTAGTCCCCTCTGTCCATGGAATTCTCCAGGCTAGAATACTGGAATGGGTAGCCATTGCCTTCTCCAGCAGATCTTCCCAACCCAGGAATTGAACCCAGTTTCCTGCACTGCAGGCAGATTCTTTACCATTTGAACCACTAGGGGAAGTCCACACTAGAAAATGAGTAATCTACATTTATCCACTAATACAAGTTTTCAAACTATATTCCTCTGTAGAGATACAAATATTGTAACCTGACTACATTTTAGAATGTTCCAGAACTGGAGATTATCTCAAGGTCTGCCTGTGCAGATAAGTTTTAGGAGTTGTCCCTGAAGGAGGCTGCTTTCTGTGTGAATCCTGATTTGTTCTTGATGATGCATCTAGGCAGCAGTGGTTTAGGGCTGAAGCCCAGACCTCTGAATTCTAATCCAGGACTCTTTACTCAACCACATGCCCTCTCAGGAGCGTTTGTATTTCCTGACAAACATCACAACCCTCTTTGAGCAGGCAAGGGAAGCTCAGGGTCCCAGTCAGCTGGTGGTAGTGATGTCTGTAGGTCTGATGGGGGCGGCATTTCACGTTTATTCTGCTCACTGTTCTGGCAAGGCAATGTTACAAATTTAATTCACATAATGGTAGCTTTTTTTTTTTTTTTTCCTTTAAAACTATGATTTCAGTGTTTAAGATCATCACTTTAAACTATTCATAGTTTTTCAGTTTTATTCCATTTTTAAAATAAAACAAACTAGCTCTATTGCTTTACAACAAAACAAAGAAGCTAGTGAGTGTTAAAACTCTCCAGTTAAAACAAGAACCATGGATTATTCCATTTGACGGGCAAAAAAAGGCTTTCCTGGGAAACTAACTCATCTGAACACCCTAGGCACCCTGATTCTGCCTTTTCTTTGGCAGATCGAGTGATGTCAGGGGAAAGGGAAGAACATAGAGGGGCACTCTGTGTTTGTCAAAACATCTTGAACAATTTTTCAAACATTTTGAGTTTGTTAAAATCCAGACTGAATAGTGCCAAGCAGTTTTGCTTAATTTCTAAACCCCTGGGTATTTAAAGGGAAATTTAATCGGTATTTTTCTGAATCGTTTCATTTAACTCATCAGTGTGCTGTTTCNCATAGAGGGGCACTCTGTGTTTGTCAAAACATCTTGAACAATTTTTCAAACATTTTGAGTTTGTTAAAATCCAGACTGAATAGTGCCAAGCAGTTTTGCTTAATTTCTAAACCCCTGGGTATTTAAAGGGAAATTTAATCGGTATTTTTCTGAATCGTTTCATTTAACTCATCAGTGTGCTGTTTCATAAGAGCCATTTGATGCCAAAGAAGTCCTTCTGTGCCAGTTTAGAAATCTTATTCTGGAAGGCTCCAAAGAACCGAGAGCACAGAAAAAGAACAGTGGCCCAGTGGTTCTAGAATGTCACAAATCAGGGTCTAGAAACAACTTTGGAGAGGGCTTGCTCAAGTTCGCTCAAGCCACCAGTGGGAGAGGTGGAAGGTCAAACTCAAAACACTTCAGTCTGCCCTGGGCACTCCTCTGTTTGAGTTTGGATAACTTAAAATTCTGTGTTGGACAAACATGAACATTTTTTAGCAGACTATCCTGTTTGTATGGGGGCTTCCCTGGTGGCTCAGCAGTAAAGAACCTACCTATAAGGCAGGAAACTCAGGAGACATGGGTTAGATCCCTGGGTTGGGAAGATCCCTTGGAGGAAGGCATGGAACCCACTCCAGTATTCTTATATGGAAAATTGCATGGAAAGAGGATGCTGGCAGGCTATAGCCCAGAGGGTCGCAGAGTCAGACACAACAGAAGTAACTGAGCATGAGCATGCTGTTGGTAAGAAAGTGGCATTTTCGTGATTATAATTCATAGCGAGGACTATTTCTAAAATGTTTAGCAGTAATTGGCATGCCTACACACCTTGGCTATAAGAAAGCTTTTGGCTCCTCAGGGTCAAGGCCAAGGGCCTCAGGGGTCAGCAGTGTCCCATAGCTAAAAATTTACTAAATTTCTTCCTCTTTCACCACTTCCTTGCCTTCCCACCTATTCAATGGAAGCACTCAGAGCCAGCTTCTGCTTCTGTGCATTCAGTGGTATAACACACACACAGAGATAATTAGATGACATGTGTACAAGGATGTTCTATATTTTGCGAATAAGCTAATGTGCGATAATAGGGGACATATCAAACCTATAGTGGTGTGGCAACAGTAACACAGAGACTGCTGTTTCAAAAGCTTGTTTAGAGACCATTCTGTCCCAACCATGGTGCCCATGGTTTACACATCTTTAGTCATTTCATCTTCTTAATTATCCTGTGAGTCTAACAGTATTGGAACTTAGTGAGTTTAAGCAGCTCATCCAAAGTCACCCAGCTAGTAATAAGTGACAGAGCTGAATTTCAACAGAGATCACAAAGCTGGTGTCCTTCAAAATGCAGGTTACTTCCATTTGTCATTCTGCTTGCTGAAAACACTGTTCAGTTATTGTTTTTTAGTCACTAAGTCATGTCTGACTCTTTGCGACCCCGTGAACTATATACCGCCAGGCTCCTCTGTCCATGGGATTTCTCAGACAAGACTACTGGAGTGGGTTGCCATTTCCTTCTCCAATTCGTTATTGGACATAAGTTAATAAAAGTGGTGTACCCACATGGATGTTAATCAGATCCAACTAAAGGAAGCTTAATTAGATAGTTTTCAGGTAAAAATGTAAGTACCGATAGGCTTTGCCTAACCTGTGGACAGTTATGCTCTAGAATTTTGTTATAATTCAGCTAGACAACAGTAGCAGTGCATTCGCCCATAGAAATAACATGGAAATGACAGGCTTCTGGGCTAATTCATAAAATCTTTGTAACTCAGGAATGGGGAGTAATTCTGGAATTATGGGCAGGGCCGGTGGCTGGTCACTTCATGGGGCAGTGCCATGGGAATAATTGGGGACATTAATGATGTATGACACTGGCTTCTGTGGGCTGCACAGCTCTATCATAGGCATGGGAGCTCTTTGGTCAGAAATACAGCCAACTCACTGAGGCCCATTATCATTGCTTTAGTTTGCAATGAAAACCTTCAGGGGTAACATCTATTGTTCATCAAGAATTTGGGGAGACTGAAGATTTGCTCTCTTCCTGTAAGCCTAGGGATATGACAGGCATCCCCTCTCTGGACAGATTCACACGTCTAGCTCATAAGTAGTTTTTCACGTGACACCTCCACTCCACAGTCCTGTAAGCACCCGAAAGGCAGAAGCTTCATATGTTTTACCCACCTTTGCAAGTTTGATTGCTGTAGGGACAAAGGATAATTATGGTTACTGATCAGCTGATCCTAAATTAGCAAAANTCATAAGTAGTTTTTCACGTGACACCTCCACTCCACAGTCCTGTAAGCACCCGAAAGGCAGAAGCTTCATATGTTTTACCCACCTTTGCAAGTTTGATTGCTGTAGGGACAAAGGATAATTACGGTTACTGATCAGCTGATCCTAAATTAGCAAAATTATCCTCCATTATCCTACGCCGAGAAGGCCCAGTGCAATCACAAGGGGAAAGGGGGCAGAAGACCAGGACAGAGTTATGCAATGTCAGAAGGACTTGACCCTCCACTGCTGGCTGTGAAGAAGTGTTTTACCCACCTTTGCAAGTTTGATTGCTGTAGGGACAAAGGATAATTATGGTTACTGATCAGCTGATCCTAAATTAGCAAAATTATCCTCCATTATCCTACACCGAGAAGGCCCAGTGCAATCACAAGGGGAAAGGGGGGCAGAAGACCAGGACAGAGTTATGCAATGTCAGAAGGACTTGACCCTCCACTGCTGGCTGTGAAGACAGAGGAAAGGAGCCACGAGCTGAGGAGTGCAAGCAGCCTCCAGAAGCAGGAAAAGGCAAGGAAATGGATTTTCCCCTAGAGCCTCCAGAAGGGAGCACAGCCCTGCAGGTACCTTGATTTTAGCCTGACGAAGACTCACGTCAGACTTCTGACCTGTACAATAACAAATTTGTTTTATTTTAAGGCATTGCTTGGAGAAGTAAATGGCAACACATTCCAGTATTCTTATCTGAAAAATCCCATGGACAGAGGAGCCTGGTAGGCTACAGTCCATGAGGTCCTGCAGAGTTGGACACAACTGAGCATGCATGCACCATATGAATAACGAACCTGGGCAATGATATCCCAGAGAAGAGTCCTCAAGTTCCCACACATCCAACTGAGCATAAAGTCCAGTCTCTTGGATCCCTCTCCCTTGTTTGTGCAGGAATTCACAAGTGGTTCAGTTCAGTTCAGTTCAGTTTAGTCACTCAGTCATGTCTGACTCTTTGTGACCCCATAAATTGCAGCACGCCAAGTGGTTACCAGTGTCCAGATGATGAATCCTGCTGTGTATCTCTTTGATTTTGCTGGGGTCAGAATTTAAGAGCATGTGTTTTGGGACTGGACAATGGTACAATGGGAATCATCAGAATGTTTACTAATGCCGCCAGGTGTCATGATGTCTTTACAAAAGGCTGCACCTGTTCCTTCATGAGTGACCTTGATAAAGACAGGTGCTATAGAAGAAAGAGTCAAGGGCAGAACCTCTGTGTCTGCGGCGATGTAGTCAGGCTGGCATTTTGCTCCTGCTACTGCTGCACGTCAGAGTGGACGGTTGCCCAGGCCACCAATTATTTTAGAGAAATTAGTTTCTCCTTTCCTGGGTCAGACCCAACCAAAGTCAAGGCATCTCAAGTAAGTATGGCCTCCCTCCATCAAATAGTGCTGTCAGGTATCTGTTCTGAAGCAGTGTCATTAACAATGGTCCCCTGCGAAACCCCATGAGTAAGGCTTCTGTATGTTGCTAGATCACTGAACCCCACTCTGATCAGACTTCGAGGCTCCACTCACAATTTCTCTAGGACACCAACTGGCACAAAAACGGCTGCACCAGAACAGGTTCCAGGCCACCCACCTAACATCCCATATTAACATTCCATTTTTGCTTCCCCAAAGTCAGTGCAGGGACCACTTGGACATCCTCAAAGTAACCTGATTTTCCAAGAAGCTCGTTTTTCTTTCTTGATCTACCCCAAACTGTCTCCCTAACTTTGAATCTGAAATGAAGAACCAAACCTATCCCTCCATTTCCTCCCTTCTGCAAGATTCTGAGTTACTTATGCAAAATCTTCTCCTCTCTGCCTTACAATGCATACTGGAGCAAGCAGCCTGCTGCCCCCCTCACAAGCTCGCACACACACCCACAAATACACACACACATAAACCCTTGACACAAAAATTCTTGTACAACCTTATATTTATATTTACATAACAAGTGCTATTTCATAATATAAATATTTTTCAATATGTAGAGATAGTGGAATTTTTAAATGGCAGGTTCTTTTTATGAACAGGCCCTCCTTATCAGATAGTCAACATATATGTGTTGCTTGACTAACTGACTTACACATGTGTGGATGAAAAGAGGAAACTCCTAAGGACTTTTAGGATAACTGGAAGAAAACAGAGCTCATATAATGGGGACTCACTGAAGGAAGATGATTTGGGTTGCAAAGGGGTGGGGTGAGGAATTTGTTTCCATCCATACTGATAGCCAGAATGTGAAGAATTCAAGAAAATTAGATACATTTGTTATTCAGGAAAGGGCACAGTCCACTGGGGTCCAGGGCCCAGGAATGGTGACCTAACTGATTCCGGGAGGAGTCTTGGAAGCACATTCTCCTGGAAGGGTTAATAAGCTGCCAAATGGTTCACCTTCTTCAGCACTCTCTCCTCCCCCAAGTTAGAAGATATAAATCATTGACCATCAGGATAATGAGAAGCAGATTGGCCTCTGCTAATTTCTGGGATGTGGCAGGTCTTTAGAAAAAGCCTCATAAGACATTGCTGATCGCTATGAGCCCTACCGCCTTGAGAGAGGACACATGTGGGACGCAGACCAGGGAGTGTGGGTTCCAGCCTGGCGGATGCTGCAGGGGAGGGTGACGCTGCGCAGATACCTGTAAACAGTCACAGGCCGGGGAGATGAGGACCCTCCTGCCTTTAATTTGAATATCAGGGCTGAGGACAAGGAAAATGTATCCCAACCTTCTGGGCAGTCTAAGTGCATACATCCTTCCCTAAGATTGAGGCTGAGCCATGCTTTGGGTATCAGTCTCCCTGTATTTTGGATAGTGGCTGATCAGAATCTAGAGTCTTCCCTGAATCAGTAGCTAAGTTGAAATGGCTAGGGATGCAAAGAAACAAAAAGTGAGTGCAAAAGTCTGCTTCATGAAAAATTAAGTTACCCTAAACTAGAAGGGAAAAAGCAAGGAGAAAGAAAGCTTCCTGAAGAAAGACCTGCCTCTAGGTTCTGCCTCTAGAAAAACAAAGGCAGGACAAACTGCAGCAGCAGAAGCAAGGTATCTGAAATCTGCCTTCCTCTTACCGGGCTTCAGAAACTCTTTTCTGTCAACTCTGCCTGTCAGCCTGGCAGAGACCTTCTGCAAGGGCTGGTGTCCCTCAGGAGTCGCTGAATGGCTTGCCCTCTGGTGCAGAATTAGGCAAGCCCAATGTGGGCTCTCCTCCCTAATGGATACTGCATGGTGGGATATTCTGGGCTCTCCAAACAGTATTTGCCAATGCCTTTAAGTTGCTTAAGATGCTTTAAGCATTTAAGATGCTTTAAGTTGGTTTACCCTCATACCTACTTATTCAGGGAAGACTTTGGGTTCTAATCAGGCACTATGCAAAACACAGGGAGATGGCTTATTCTAAAAGGACATTTTTGCTGTCTTGCATACAGGGTCCTCATTACCATCTTTCTAAATTCCATATATATGTGTTAGTAAGACTCTGAGGGAGAGGGAGAAGGAGAGGGTGGGATGATTTGGGAGAATAGCATTGAAATACGTATACTATCATGTAAGAAACGAATCGCCAGTCTATGTTCGATGCAGGATGTTTGGGGCTGGTGTATGGGGATGATCCGGAGGGATGATGTGGGGTGGGAGGTGGGAGTGGGGGGGTTCATGTTTGGGAATTCATGTACACCCATGACGGATTCATGTCAATGTATGCCAAAACCAATACCTGTCTCTTATACACATCTAGATGTGTATAAGAGACAGGTNCAGTCTATGTTCGATGCAGGATGTTTGGGGCTGGTGTATGGGGATGATCCGGAGGGATGATGTGGGGTGGGAGGTGGGAGTGGGGGGGTTCATGTTTGGGAATTCATGTACACCCATGACGGATTCATGTCAATGTATGCCAAAACCAATACAGTACTGTAAAGTAAAATAAAGTAAAAAAAAAAAAAATTAAAAAAAAGTGAAAAAAATAAAAAAATAAATAATAAATAAAAATGTAAAAAATAAAATAAAATAAAAGTTTTATCATAAGAAAAAAAAAAAGAATCCACCTGTAAAAGGACATTTTTTCAATGTATTTTATCCCTCAGACACTGACTCCTGTAAACCTATGGCTGATTCATGCTGATGTTTGGTAGAAACCAATGCAATACAGTAAAGCAATCATCCTTCCATCAAAACTCATTGGAAAAGGATGCTGGGAAAGATTGAAGGCAGAAGGAGAAGGGGAAAACAGAGGATAAAATGGTTGGAATGCATCACTGACTCGATGGACATGGGTTTGGGCAAGCTCTGGGAGTTAGTGATGGACAGGGAAGCCTGGCATGCTGCAGTCCATAGGATCACAAAGAGTCAGACACAACTGAGTGACTGAACTGATTAAAATCCTAAAAACAAAAAAAAAAAAAAAGGAAAACGATGTATAGCACAAAGTAACACAACATTGTAAAGCAATTATACTCAATAAAAAAAGAAAATCTTTCTCTGCAATTAAAAAAATAATAAACTGATTCCTCATTGCAATGTGACATGCAAGCAAAAGGTCAAGGGATGGAAAAGAAGCTGATATATTTCACTCAATCAAGTTGCTTACAGTGTAATGGAACTCTGACAGGGAATAACAAATGCTATAGAAGGACATGCATGTAATTACTTTATTCTTAAAATAAATTTACTAGGTGCCTACATTTCCCAGGACAGAAACATGGCTATGTCCCATGGAGTCGGAGTTGTCAGCAGAGTGATTTTGAATGAGTAGGTGTTAGTATTTATACTTGATATATTACAATAAGAAAAGCATTATAAGACGAGAAAGAAAAGAGAGACAAAATCATTTTAACAGCTTTAAATGTTTACCACAATGAGAGAAACTGTATCGTGAAAGATTTAAATGTATTATGAATATTATTGGTTTCATACTCTGGCTTAAGTTCAGTTCAGTCGCTTAGTCGTGTCCGACTCTTTGCGACCCCATGAATTGCAGCACGCCAGGCCTCCCTGTCCATCACTATCTCCTGGAGTTCACTCAGATTCAAGCCCATTGAGTCCATGATGCCATCCGGCCATCTCATCCTCGGTCGTCCCCTTCTCCTCCTGCCCCCAATCCCTCCCAGCATCACAGTCTTTTCCAATGAGTCAACTCTTCGCATGAGGTAGCCAAAGTACTG
>SJYX01015307.1:727098-746964 GCA_006410675.1 Oreotragus oreotragus | reverse complement strand
CTCCTGCCCCCAATCCCTCCTAGCATCAGAGTCTTTTCCAATGAGTCAACTCTTCGCATGAGGTGGCCAAAGTACTGGAGTTTCAGCTTTAGCATCATTCCTTCCAAAGAAATCCCAGGGTTGATCTCCTTCAGAATGGACTGATTGGATCTCCTTGCAGTCCAAAGGATTCTCAAGAGTCTTCTCTAACACCACAGTTCAAAAGCTTCAGTTCTTCGGCGCTCAGCCTTCTTCAGAATCCAACTCGCACATCCATACATGACCACAGGAAATACCATGGGCTTGACTAGATGGACCTTAGTTGGCAAAGTAATGTCTCTGCTTTTGAATATACTATCTAGGTTGTTCATAACTTTTCTTCCAAGGAGTAAGCGTCTTCTAATTTCATGGCTACAGTCAGAATAGTTTAAAATTTTAATTTTGTTCACTTAGGATCACATGAAATAACCAATAATAAATGCCACCATGAACTGAGAGAGAGACCATGGAAGAAATAAACATTTTTAGTATATTTAACATAATTTTTTTTCCTGTTTTTTTTGTACAAGGAAACTCACATTTCCCTTTTGCACTGGGCCTTGGAAATCATGGATCTGGACCTAAAAGTAGAATTAATTAAGAAATTTGATGTAGGAAATGTGAGCCATTTCTTGACATTTAATTTCCTTTTCTGAAGTTCTTTTTTTTTTTTTTCCTTCTCTCTAAATATACACAGCATTTTTATTTTCTGAGCAATTGAGTTTCTCAGGAGATTTTACTTAAAAAGAACTGTTTATTATTTACATGTTTGTTTAGTTTCTCTGTTGACATGCAGAGAGAGACACCACTCTCTGCATATTTCTACTCTGTTTCACTCCCTTCTCACTGGACTCCACCCCCCACCACTTCACACTTAAATTTCATGGGTGATGACGAGTCAGATGGCGTTTGTCGCCAAAGCTCCCTTGGGTATCCTCGCAGTTTAGATCACCTCCACTGCAGACAAAGCTGCTAGAAACACATGCAAAACTCCGTTCCCCTCAGAGTTATTCTGAGAACCTTAATTCACTTGAGAACGGGAGGATGGCAAAGAACTTCAGCCTACTGTCCAACTTAAAAAGCAGAGAAAAACATTGGTTTTTCTGTGATGACAGATCAGAGGAGAAGGCAGTCAGAAACAGCGTTCTAGCATAGATGGTCAGACTATGACAACCTTCACACGTCCCAGGCAATACCATTTCACTCTCAAAAGTGACAGTTTTCCTGAGGTGTGGTTAGAGGTGTAATGAGTGAAATGTAATGTGTGGAATTGCAAGGAAAGGGATGGGAATGTTGATATTGAACCAAATGATGAGCCTAAGGAGGCCCACAAGGAGGAAACATATGGCCATGCATATGCATGGGGATTTGGATCAGGAGCACATGTGGCTAGATGACAGGATGGCAAAGCTGGGGGAGAGCAGTCAGAATCCATCCTAAAAGCTGCTGACTTTCTACTGAGTGCTTCTCCATGGTGGGAAGACAGTTCTCGATTATGTTAGAATGGATTTCTTCACTCTCATAAGCTGGGAAATATCTGGATGTGAATACGAGTACAAATAAAATGTATCATGCTTTGTACTTGATTTTGCATGGAGAAGTTGATTTCTTTATATACATATATATATATATATGAAAATACATACATATATATATATATAATCAGTGAAAATTTAAATATCATGAATCTGAGCAAACTCTGGGAGACAGCAAAGGACAGGGAAGCCTGGCATGCTGCAGTCCATGGGGTCGCAAAGAGTCAGACACAACTTAGCAACTGAACAACAACTATATATATATATATATGTGTGTGTGTGTGTGTATATACACACACGCCCTGATTTTTGCCATCTGTGTTCTTTTCGATGGAGCAATTCCTCATACATGTGATAATGATGATGATGTATATAGCATAGCCATCTCATCTGTCTGTGTTGTTTGAGCTGTAACAATAAAGAAATCACATTGGTCTCAACATAGTCTAGCACCATTAGTGCTACAGGGCAGAAATGAGGTCAAAAACATGTAATAATAAACACAATCTTCATGCTACTTAGCCAATCAGTTTTATTACATGTGGAGCAGGAAAATACAGTGGAGTCTAGATGAATATCCTTTACAAAGGAGATCATCTGGCATCAACGATAACTATAACAGAATGCACTATGTATGAAGGACTTGATATGAAATGCTGCTGTGTACCTGACCCCAGAAACATTCCTTTTAGAGGTTGTTTCACTGTAAATATAATTTACAATATGATTTTCTATCTATAGCTATAGAGTGTACCTTCTGAAAACAGTATATATTAGAAATTGACAGTTATTTTTCAGGTAATTTGATTTTCAGAAAAAAGGCCAAATTTGAAGACCACCCAAATGGAATTTAAAGACTGGGAAATTTCACCTTTATTCTATTTTGAAATTGAAAATATTTCTTGCTGTTTATTATGTATGAAATGCTTCTGTGTATCCTGTACTATAATTATGAACTCTCTGAGGCTACTTAGAGTATTATTGCCAAATGCCTGATCCCTGATTTACTATTGTCTCTAAAATGAAGAATATGCATCTTCCAATATTAATTTAAAGAATTTCAAATAATAATACTGGTGAGGGTACAGAGAACAAGGAACCTTCCTACACTACTGGGAATGTAAATTGGTACAGCCACTATGGACAACAATATGGAGTTTCCTTTAAAAAGTAAACATAGTGTTACCATATGATCTGGCAATCCCACTCCTGGGCATACATGTGGAGACAACTTTAATTCAAAAAGATACATGCACCCCTATGTTCATAGCAGCATTATTTGCAATAGCCAAGACATGGAAACAACTTAAAAGGTCCATCAACAGATGAATGGATAAAGAAGATGTGGTACATATATAAGGTGGAATACAACTTAGCCATAAAAAAGAATGAAATACTGCTCTTTGCAGCAACATGGATGAACCTAGAGATTATCACACTAAGTGAACTAAGCTAGGCAAAGACAAATATCATATGGTATTGTTTTTATATAGTACCTTAAAAAAAGACACAAACTTATTCACAAAACAGAACAAGACTCATGGATATAGAAAATAAACTTACAGTTACCAAAGGGGAAAGGGTAGGGGAGGGATAAATTTGGAGGTTGAGATTATTATATACCCAATAAATTATGAAATACACATTACTATTTACACAATAAATAACCAACAAGGACCTACTGTATAGCACAGTGACCTATACTCAATATTTCATAATAACCTATAAGGGAAAATAATCTGAAAAAGAACATACACTGTGCTGTATGCTTGAGGCTGAGGACATTATAAATCAATTACACTTCAATTTAAAAAAAAGGTAGAAAACACCTTAAACAATTGAGANGCTCAAAATTCTCCAAGCCAGTCTTCAACAGTAAGTGACATGTGAAATTCCAGATGTTCAAGCTGGATTTAGAAAAGGCAGATGAACCAGAGATCAAATTGCCCACATCCATTGGATCATAAAAAAGCAGGAGAGTTCCAGAAAAACATCTATGTCTGCTTTATTAACTACACCAAAGCCTGAGTGGATCACAAAAAACTGTGGAATATTCTTAAAGAGAAGGAATACCAGACCACCTAACCTGCATCCCGAGAAACCTGTATGCAGGTCAAGAAGCAACAGTTAGAACCGGACATGAAACAACAGGCAGGTTCCAAATTGGGAAAAGAGTATGTCAAGGCTGTATATTGTCACCCTGCTTATTTAACTTATATACAGAGTACATCATATGAAATGTCAGGCTGGATGAAGCACAAGCTGGAATCAAGATTGCTAGAAGAAATATCAATAATCTGAGATACTCAGATGACACCACTCTTATGGCAGAAAGCAAAGAACAAAAAAGCCTCTTAATGAAAGTGAAAGAAGAGAGTGAAAAAGTTGGCTTAAAACTCAACATTCAAAAAACTAAGATCATGACGTCTGGTCCCATACTTCATGCAAATAGATGGGGAAACAATGTAAACAGTGATATACATTATTTGGGGGGGGGGGTCCAAAATCACTGCAGATGGTGACTGCAGCCATGAAATTAAAAGACACTTGCTCCTTGGAAAAAATCTATGAGAAACATAGATATCAGATTAAAAAGCAGACACATTATTTTGTTGACAAAGGTCCATCTAGTCAAAGCTATTGCTTTTCCAGTAGTCATATATGGATGTGAGAGTTGGACTATAAAGAAAGCAGAGCACTGAAGAATTGATGCTTTTTAACTGTGTTGTTGGAGAAGACTCTTGAGAATTCCTTGGACTGCAAGGAGATCCAACCAGTCCATCCTAAAGAAATCAGTCCTGAATATTCATTGGAAAGGCTGATGCTGAAGCTGAAGCTCCAATACTTTGGCCACCTGATGTGAAGAACTGACTCATTTGAAAAGTCCCTGATGCTGGGAAAGATTGAAGATAGAAGGAGAAGAGGACAACAAAAGATGAGATGCTTAGATGGCGTCACGGACTTGATGGACATGAGGTTGGGCAAGCTCAAGGAGCTGGTGATTGACAAGGAAGTCTGGCTTGCTGCAGTCCATGGGATTGCAAAGAGCTGGACATGACTGAGTGGCTGAACTGAACTGAAGAGATATGGGTTTGATAGCTGGGTAGGGAAGATCCCCTGGAGAAGGAAATGGTAACCTACTCCAGTATTCTTGCCTGAAAAATCGCATGAACAGAGGAGTCTGGGAGAGTATAATCCATGGGGTTCCAAAGAGTTAGACAGAACTGAGAGACTGAAATCACTACATTTCTAAATAAATAAAGGGCACACAAAGCAGACAGATCAATCTGTTCTTTGGTGTCTTCAACATTCTTCTCCTAGCTATCAATTAATTAAGGTGTATAGTAACCTTGAGGGAAAACTCATCCATCATTTTGACAGAGAAAACCCATTTTAATGACAAAATGGGCAGCAACCAGATTGAGCAAATATCTCAGTAGATTTTTGTCTCACAAATAGTCAAAGAAAAATTATTACTCAGCCATTAAAAAGAATACATTTGAATCAGTTCTAATAAGATGGATGAAACTGGAATTGATTACACAGAGTGAAGTAAGCCAGAAAGAAAAACACCAATACAGTATACTAACACATATATATGGAATTTAGAAAGATGGTAATAAGGACCCTGTATGCAAGACAGCAAAAGAGACACAGATGTGTAGAGCGGACTTTTGGACTCTGAGGGAGAGAGAGAAGGAGAGGGTGGGATGATTTGGGAGAATAGCATTGAAATATGTATACTATCATGCAAGAAATGAATCGCCAGTCTGTGTTTGATGAAGGATGCAGGATGCTTGGGGCTGGTGTATGGGGATGATCCGGAGGGATGATGTGGGGTGAGAGGTGGGAGGGGGGTTCATGTTTGGGAGTTCATGTACACCCGTGATGGATTCATGTCAATATATGCCAAAACCAATACACTACTGTAAAGTAAAATAAAGTAAAAATAAAAAAAAAAGAAAAAGAAAAATTTCTTAAAATTTATTTGGATTTGCAGAAATAAATATCTTATTTTTCTACTTTCTATTTTGCACATTTTTTAAAAAAACTGTTCTTGGAGTGAAAACAAAACTTGAACTCCTCAGGGATGTGTGTTTGTGCATGTGCACATGCATGCACATGCGTGCATGCACTTGTGTGCTCTGTCACGTCTGACTCTGCAACCTCATGGACTGCAGCTCTTCAGGATCCTCTATCCATGGGACTGTCCAGGCAAGGATACTGGAGTAGGTTGCCATTTCCTCCTCCAGGGGATCGTCCCAACCCAGGGATCGAACCCAAGTCCCTTACTTCTTCTGCATTGGCAGGTGAATTCTTTACCACTAGAGCCACCTGGGATGCCATTTATTTGTTTTTTCTCTTTTTTCTTGGACCATTGTTTTAGAAAGTTCTTCCTCATACTAGTCTAAACTCTACTTCCCTATCACTGTGTTTCTTGCTCCTCTTCTAAATCTCTGGGGTTCCTTCTATTTTACAGTCCTTCAGGGACATGCAGATGCTGGCTTCTCCCTTTTCCACCCCTCAGCCATTGTCTTCTCTAGGCCCGGCACACTCAGTCCTCACAACTGCTCCCTGTAAGATCTGTCTTCACTCCCCTGGTTTCCCTTCTCTGGACTAATTATAATTTGCCTCAAGAAATGTTTTCCTTCAAATAGGAAAAAAAAATGATATTCCAGGTGAGTTGAATACATCCCTTAGTCTAAAAACTGGATATTCAACAACTGTAAAGTCTAAATATAAATGTTTAAGAATGGCAAAAAGAGTAGAATTTCTACTAAGAGTGGTCATTAGACAACTTTAGAATTTTCGTTAAGATCTTAAGATACAATATCAAACAAGTAAAAGTGATAAATTGCAAAGGTACATATACAGATGTAGACATATGTGTACACACAGGGTGGTCCACTTGACAGAGTGTCCTTATAAACCACATTAGGTCCAGAAGCTTCCAGAATGCCTTGAGTTCAATTTATGAGGTAGGCTTTCTTTAGGAGTCTATAATGCATAAATAACTATTGATTAGCTTCTTAGAGTCAGGTTTTTAGTAAAACTCTGAACAAGGACATTAGAGAAATGCCTCCAATGGGGTCATTTTTGTTGACCTGGGGCTACATAAAAATGGGAGTACTGAATGCTCAATGTCACATTTTATTGCTTGGTTCAGCTAATTTGTCTTGTGGGAAGCAAATGTTTTTGAAAGCATTCCAGAGCCTTTGTAGTGTTAAAGCTCATTACCTTGGATTTCATATGAGCCAAAAAATATACAACCAACTAAGTGCTCTGAACCTCAGGAAAATTTCATGACTAGACAGAAGCAAAGCTGCTAGTATCATGTCATGCAAATATAAGGTGAATTGAGCAATTTGCATTCTTAATAAAACTAAATACAATACATTTGGTGGGTTATTACCGTTTTCTTTAAAGTGCTAAAATGGTTTAATGAACAGAGTAAAAAGCAGATAGAGTATACCTTCTTTAGAGAAATTATATTATGTTTCTGTTAGTCTTTAACTCTCATATGAATATATGAGCTTGGAAAGAGACTTTGCATATTTTACCTAGACAATCCTTTTATAGACGCTAATACATTTTTCAGTTATCTAAAACAAGCGCTGTCATATACCAGGTCTGTTCATCTATATAATTTAATTTTAACTATAACTCTTGAGGCATTTTTTATCCCGTTTTACAGATAATGAAACTAAGTCCTAATGTATCTATTCTAGTATTTTTAAAATAAATGATTCACAAGGGCTCAAAGAATGTCATTGCTCCATCTAGTCCTCAGCATAGCCACAGTCTGATCTTATCGACCTTCTTAGACCCGCTCGCCACTCCTGTCTTTAGGTTCTGTGCTGTACTGTGCTGTGTTCGGTCACGTCTGCCTATCTGCCATCCCATGGCCTATAGTCCACCAGGCTCCTCTGTCCATGGAATTTTCCAGGCAAGAAAACTGGAGTGGGTTGCCACTTCTTTCTCCAGAAGTTCTTCCCAACCCAGGGACTGAAGCCGCATCTCTTGCATTGGCAGGCAGGTTCTTTACCACTACCCACCTGGAAAGCCCACTGTTAAGTCCTTCCACCACTAAATGAATGGATCAGGTAACAGTCATCAGCTTGCATGTTCAGAATCTTACAGTTTTTCTCTCTCTGAAATATGCTTTCTTATCTCTTCTGTCAATATGATTCAACTTCCAATCATTGAATGGTTCTTTCTGTAGAAACAAGGCATGCGAATGCTGTCTGTGTCCTCTTAACTCCTTGCCCATAAGTACTGAGGGGATATTTCAACAATTTACTACTAATGGGGTAAAACAGATCAACGTATGAAACAAACAAACAAACAAAAAAAACAAACTCTTTTTATTCCATAGATAAGCTAAATTATATATGATAAGACTCTTTACCAAGTGATACAAATTGTGGTCCAAATTATCCATAAAGTCATTCTTATAATTTCCAGGTCAATTAATGATGTTAACACATTGGTGGCATGAGTGTTTCTTTGATATAAGTGTCATCAATTAACTAATGACCCTGTTTGCTATTGTGACAGGGATACACACAGCTTTCCAATAACTTCTCATAGTCACAAAGTGACTCAGCTCAGCAAGTAAAAAATTTCTCTTATCATCAATTTTGCTATTCATGGTACCAAAGCCATGGAAAAAATTTTAGTTCTAAAATTTATACAATTACATTAAATTATTTAGGCTATATTTTTTGTTTGACATATTAACATAATAAATATCTCTATTATTAATGAGGTCATGAGACTCATTTCTTACAATGAAATGTAAGAAAGTGTAAATGTATATTTATGAACTTGATTTTCTTATATTTTGTTCACCTTGATTCCACAGAAATGTGAAAACTTTGATCAAATATAAATTCATTATTTTTTTTTAACTTTTGGTCATTAAATGATGGTCACATTTTCATATATTAAACAATTTAATAGTTATTTTCCTTGGAATAATGCATTTTTATAAAATTTTATTGTCTTTATATATCTTTCACTGCTCTTACCTAATTACTTTCTAAGTTTCTCTAACTAATAACTAAAAGATTGAAATTATGTAAAGCTAAAGAAAGAATTTAAACTAGAACTCCCTTTATTAAATTTCCATTTTTTATATGTATAATGTCTCCAATTCAGAATTTTTATTAGATTGACTATTCAAGGGTTGTTTCAAATCAAAGTCTTTTGCCGCTCTCACACCATAGGTGATCACTGAGATATAAATATCCTTTCAAAAGTCATGGTTTCAATTCTATCTATATCTCTCTGATGTTTATTTGATACATAATCAAAATAAGATTTATTGATCTGTATCTTTATTTTATTTATTTATTTATTTATTTTAGAGCTTCCATTTTACTTTATTTTACTTTACAGTACTCTATTGGTTTTGACATACATTGACATGAATCTGCCACAGGTGTACATGAACTCCCAAACATGAACCCCCCTCCCACCTCCCACCCCACATCATCCCTCCGGATCATCCCTATACACCAGCCCCAAGCAACCTGCATCCTGCATTGAACATAGACTGGCGATTCGTTTCTTACATGATAGTATACATATTTCAATGCTATTCTCCCAAATCATCCCACCCTTTCCCTTTCCCTCTCCCTCTCCCTCAGAGTCTTGGATGATGATGAGTGCCAGCCTAGTGGTGACCTTGTCCTCTACACACTCAAGATACCAGAGAGAGTAAAGCTGACGCCTAAGGACAAATTACACAGACAGCATCCTGGAAACGGTAAGTCCCCGTCACAGAGGTTTCCAGTTACTGCAACTCTTCCATTACATTTATGAGCTTTCATCTGTTCTTACAATGAGCATGTGTTCAAGCAAGTTGGAATCCAGTTTTTGTCATTTGTACCCAAGAGCACTTCTGACAAGCACATCAGTTTGCATAAAGAAAAGCAGTGCTGTTGGAAAAAGCAGCAGAGAAGACCCATTTCAAGTAACCTTGGGGGTGTCAGCGACTTTTAGACCTGGCAGTCTCTGCAACATGAAGAGGAATGACAGAGCCCAGGCTTTCCAAAACATAACAGTGTAGTTAAAAAAGGAAGGAGGCAAGATGGAACACAGGTGCGGATCCTTGAAAGAGATAAACTCCCCCAGATGCTCGCCTCCAGGCACCCTGTGGAAGGCTGTATGAAACAAGCCACTCAGGTTGTGGAGATAGAACCTGGCAGAAAGGGGAATTTGTAAGCAGGATAGTACACTACGCTTTCCCCTGACCTAAGGTGTCATCTGTGTGATGTAGATCTCTGAAAGAGCTCAATTATAATCAATAAATGTTACTTTCCTTTCTGTTATTCCATCTTGTACAAGGCATCTAAATTTTGTGAAACTCTTCCACATATCTGCTAAGTTCCAAAGACCAAGCTCTCGAGCACATCAAGGTATTGGATTAGCATTGTTTGAATGAGCCTGCACTGATCAGGTAGGCATTTCTCCAACCACTTGGCTGTAACATGCTCTACTTCTGGGAGCAGACCAACTCTCCTACTCTGGAACTATGGGGAGGCTAATCCCCAGATAGAATGTGGCGTGACTCTTTAGGCTTGATGAGTTTCCTTTTAAGAGACTTCAGAAGAGCTCTGAAAGTTCTCACATCTTCATACTGGATATTGCTGTTCAGTCACAAAGTTGTGTTTGACTCTTTGTGACCACATGGATTGCAGCACACAAGGATGTTAGCCTCGCGAGAATTGGCCCCTTACCTGTGTGTGCAGGGGGATCTCTCTTGCAAGGATGTGGTTCTAAGTCACTCATAGTTCAGGGTGAAAGCTTGTCGGGGGAGGTTGGGTGGGTTTTCACGCTACTCGCCACCTCCAAGGAGCAGGTAGCCTCCTATTATCTGATCTGGGGTACAACATACTTCATGAGAAACTCTGGACTGGAAGGAACACAAGCTGGAATCAAGATTGCCGGGAGAAATATCAATCACCTCAGATATGCAGANGTGTGTGTGTGTGTGTGTGTGTGTGCATGCTGATGCAGAAACTGAGTGAAAGTGTGAATTGAGCCCTGATCAGAATAAGAACCAAGTGTTGATGAACATTCTGGAGAAGGCATGGCCACCCACTCCAGTATTCTTGCCTGAAGAATCCCCATGGACAAGGAAGCTTGGTGGGCTACAGTCCGCAGGTTCTCAGAGTCAAACATGACTGAGTGACTAAGCACAGCATATATATATGGTGGCTTCCCCAGTGGCTGTCAGTAAAGAATCTGCCTTCAATTCAGGAGATCCAGGTTCGATTCCTGGGTCAGGAAGATTCCCTTCAGAAGGAAATGGCAACCCACTCCAGCATCCTTGTTGGGAAAATCCCATGGACAGAGGATCCTGGTGGGCTATAGTCTATGGGGTTGCAAAGAGTCGGACATGACTTAGCATGCAGGTAACGTTGGTAACACATTCTATCACCTGTGTGAGCTAAGAAATAGAACTCATAGCCAATGCCACCTCAAATTCTCACTATGAGAGGGAATAAAGTTTTACTTAAGGTCCTCATATCTTTGACCCTCAATTTCTTTGCTTTGCCAAGAGTGATATGAAGTGGTACCTGAGTCCTAGGGAAAGCCTCAACCNCCCAATTCAGGTGTTTCCTGGTCCCTAAGCCATCCTAGCTCTTCAGGCAGACTTAACGTCTCCCTCCTCTGTGGTCCAGAACCTTCACCCCCATTTCTAACATGACCTGGTGCCTGAGAGAACACACACACAGATTCACATAGATCACACAGACCAAGGTCTTCACCTACTTTGTTGTTCTGTTTCTGCGCCTGTAAAATACATAATAATATAAAGCACAAACCAACTCTACCAGCTCAGAAAGGATTATTGCAAGCATTTAAGGAAAGAAGAAAATTAAAAATGCGACACACCGGGCGCAGTGCTGGGGCCACAGGCACGACACACAGGGCTAAGTTCAGGAAAACTGGCCGCGTGGCATTTCAATCGTTTGTCTGTCATGGTTGTTTACCTTGGGTGTCTTTCTTCCTTGATCACGAGCAACCCCCAAAACAAGGACAACCCCCTTTCCTTTCTCCTTCATTTCACGAGTGCAAAGCACATGAGTGATGCTCAAAAAATGTATCTGTGGACCACGTTAGAGTTAATTAATGTACAGAATTGTTCAGTGTGAACACACACATCCTAAAGACGGCAGTTGTCACCGATTCTTTCTCTTGATACTGCGGTGGCTTCGACAGCCCCGAGGCGACATGACAGAGAAACAACCGTTAGCACTGGTTCCCTAAGCCACCTGCAGACATCTGTGCCCTCAGAACGAAGCAGGAGAGCTGGCAAGACAACCTGCACACCGCGCGCCGGGCTGGGGCTGCCTTGCAGCCTTCAAACGCTCCGCTCCTGAGAGCAAACCAGACAGGCCAGGATCACGCTGTATGCACCTGTTGAATAGGAGCGACTTTCATTTTGGAAAAGCTCAAATGAGTCAGCTCAGGTGGGATGGAGTAGCCTGGGCCGGGGGGATGGGCAGGCAGGAAGCAGCCAGGACAAGGTAGAGGAAGCCTGTTTGGGTAAGATTGAGTGGCTGCTTGCAGGGTCAGGCTGGGACGTCCTCACACCTCCCTGATGAAATAAGGACAGATGCACAGGCCTAGTCTCATCATCTCTGCCCTTCCCGCCGCCCAGGGACCTCGACTCCGGACTCTTCCCTTGTGGCCCCCATCTGTCCAAACACAACCTTCACGTAACACCTAGCCAAGTCCAACTTCATCCATTGACCCTCCTGACCAGCCCAGACCACCACGCTTCTCCCTCTAGACTTCTTACCCATCATGTAGCCTAGCATAGCGGGGAAGGCAATGGTACCCCACCCCAGTACTCTTGCCTGGAAAATCCAATGGACGGAGTAGCCTGGCAGGCTGCAGTCCATGGGGTCGCTAACAGTCGGACAGACTGAGCGACTTCACTTTCACTTTTCTCTTTCATGCATTGGAGAAGGAAACGGCAACCCACTCCAGTGTTCTTGCCTGGAGAATCCCAAGGACGGGGGAGCCTGGTGGGCTGCCGTCTATGGGGTCACACAGAGTCGGACACGACTGAAGTGACGTAGCAGTGGCAGCAGCAGCTTCACATAGATGATCTTGACTCACCAGGAAACCTTTGGCATGTCCTGCCTTCCCACGATGAGTTTAACCATTCTGAGAGCTGAAGCCATCACTTTGTATTCCCACAGGACGTGGTTGTATAAGCTATATGTTGTTGTGTAGTTACTAAGCATGTCCAACTCTTTGCGACCCCATGGACTGCACCACACCAGGCTCCCCTGTCCCCCACTATCTCCCAGAGTTTGCTCAAACTCATGTCCACTGAGTCAGTGATGCCATTCAACCATCTCATCCTCTGTCACCCCCTTCTCCTCCCGCCTTCAATCTTTCCCAGCATCAAGGTCTTTTCAAATAAATCAATTATTCGCATCAGGTGGCCAAAGTATTGGAACTTCAGCAATAGTTCTTCCAATGAATATTCAGGGTTAATAAGCTATGTAACGTAAGATATAAACTCCATCAGTATCTTATATGTCATAAAATCCGAGAAATTCCTCTCGATTGTTTAGGAGGAAGTGAGAATCAGAACCAAAATTAAGGAACAGCAGAGCTTAAAAAGGATCTCAAAGAGGGTGTCCCTCAGCCCCTTGTCACAATAGTGAGCGTAGATCCACAGATTCCTTGCAGGGAAGAGGCAGAGTCCACCCAATGCTCTTTGCACAGATAAAGCTCTGAGAAGGTCTGCACTGAGAAAACCAGTTCAAATGCATGTGACTCATGCCTCTCAAATGGATTTTGGAACACTCTTCCCACTTCCCTGCAAAACACTTTCTAATACCCTGCAGAAATGATGTTCTGCAAACACAGTTAAGGCAATGCTAGTTAAAATATTATCTATAATAACATAGGGCAAAGTAATAGAACCAGGAGGTGAAATTACACAGTTTATCAATTCTTTGTTGGTCCAGTGATTATAAAACTAATAGGAAATCTCCTGGGAGGTAATTGCGTGCCATACCTGAAGGTTAAAAAGTTCGTGCCGGATCAGAAACGAGGGTGCAGGAGTCCAAGCCAGGATGCTAATCGTCAAACTGAAGCTTTTATGAAGCAAGTGGCTAGGAGTTACGGTCTGATTCAAGGTGAAGCTGGGAGCCGGGGAACTTGGATCAGGGGGAGGGTCCCTGAGACCCTCAGAGTGGGAAAGTGGGTGAGTAACCTCTGCTCCAGCCAGACTCCAGCGGCCTGTAGATGAGCTCACATGGCCTCCTGGCTTCACAGATGGGGAAACTGAGACGTGGGCACCGCTCTGCCCAAGGTGTTCCAGGAAGAAAGGCCAGGGCTGGACCCACAGACCTCCACAGCCTCAGTTTGGGTCTCTCTGCCTGAGGGACCCAGTCGGGAGCATGAGCTGGTCACACAGAGGTGGCCCGAGTTCAGGGCTGCGGGTTCAGCATCTGGATAAGCACACAGGGGTTCATCAGCCCGGTCAGACCTGGAGGTAGGTTCCCACCTCCACCCACAGCTCTGTCTGAGCGGGATCCACACCTTCTCCCCCAGCCATCCTAAGACCCCAGCGGATGAAACCCAAGACAGCATCTATACCTCTGTCCAAACCAGTAACACAGACCTTTGCAAAAGACAATCAGTGTGATGACAGAAAGGGTCAATCACACCTTTCCGATCAGGTTGCCACTAACGCTCAAGGCAGAAATGAGAGGCCTGACCCGCCCGGCGCCCAGCCCCAGCCTCTCCCCTCTGGCCAGCTCGCTGGCTCTTCACCCTGGGAGATGTCACTATCACCCCCTGCGCTCTTGGTCCTTCGCTCCAGCAGACCCCTCCTTCTGGGAGCCCCACTGGGACCACCAGCAAGTCGCTAACCTAGTTAAAACTACTCTAGCCTAGGAAGCCATGCGTGTTGGTGGACTTGTTTTCAAGAACACCAGGCAATCAAGGCTCAGCAGAGTTCAGCCCAGCGAGGCCCAGCGAGGGAAGTGGGCACACAAGCAATCACATGGTTCACACGTGGCAGAACAAACTGGGAACCCAGGAGCCCCAACTGGGACACTCCAGCTCATTTTAGGTACCCTGTATTGTGCCATCCTCCAGAGCAGAGGCTGGTGCTTCTTGGAACTTTAACTTCATGGACTGACGTACACACATCTGTGTGTGTGCACACTTTCATGTGAGCGTGTGTGTACACAGATATGCTGAAATAAAAGTTTCTATGTCACGTAACAACCTAAATGGAAGGAGACTGGACAAAGAACCGATACGTGGATATGTATAACTGAATCATCTTACTTTACGCCTGAAACTAACACAACTTCGTTGATCAATTATCCTCCAGTATAAGACTAAAATGTGGGGTGGGAGGTGGGGGGAGGGGGGTGTTCATGTTTGGGAGTTCATGTACACCCATGACAGATTCATGTCAATGTATGCCAAAACCAATACAGTACTGTAAAGTAAAAATAAAAAAATTTCTTTAATAAAATAAAACAAAAAAATAACTAAAATGTTTAAAATTAAAACGGTAAATAAAACTCAAAAAAATTAGCATGTATCCTCATCACGAGCTATGAATTCTGGCGTTTCTTCGCAAGTTCCCGTCCCATGTACTGCAAGACCCCTGGTTGGAAACGCGACTTGATACCCAGGCTCCTTCTGCAGACAACTGAACCGAGACCTAGAGAGTTTTCAGGGCTTCGCCAGCAGCCGACTGGTATGAAGGCTACTGTAACATCCTGACTTTTCCCCTTCACGCTAGCCCTGAACCCTAACACTGCGGCCCGTGGCCCTCGCCCAGGTCTCCTGCCCTCTCCCACGCGTCTGAAACCTCATCCCTTTGGTCCCCAAGACACGCATTTGTCACAAGCGCTGACCCCTCTGTCTGCCCACCGCACCCAACTCAGGTGCCCTGCCTGCCCTGCCTGGGCTCAGCTTCAGGGATTCCCAGGCAGATGGGTGGCGAGTCGTGGCCCAGGGAGCGGCTGCAGACAGCAAGGCACCCTCCCCCGGGCACAGGGCCCTGGGCAGGCCTTCTAGAGGAAGAGGGTCCCCCCACTGCTCGGGGTTTCCCGGACACCCAGAGGCCTCCCTCCCGGGGCTCGTTTGCCAGCAGAGCTCTGAACCGGCACCAGTCGGGGGGCAAACCGAGACCCTCCCACTGAATCGCAGGACCCAGCCCTCAGGCCTGGATGGCCCGGTGCTGTCTGGGGGTCAGAGACGGCTCTCTGGATGGCTTCGGCCCCTTACTGGGGAAACAAAGCCTGAGAGCCCAGAGCGGGGACCACACTGGCGATCCCTGTGCTTGACAGCCGCAGCTCCGTGGGTCTCTGAGAGCCCTTGGCCGCCTAAGGAGACAGCAGAGACGAAGGGGCACCGCGCCGAGGGCGCCAGGAAACGTCCAGGAGGCCTCTAACTCTCCTCCCCCTTCCTGCCTGGCCAGGAGGCCCTCTAGGAGGAGGNAGTTCATTCTGGTTACGCGCGGCGGGACGCTCCTGCCCGATTCTGAAAGCACCGCAGCCCGCGCCTGCCGCGCCTCCCTGCCCTGCCC
Source organism: Oreotragus oreotragus (assembly GCA_006410675.1). NCBI lineage: Eukaryota > Metazoa > Chordata > Mammalia > Artiodactyla > Bovidae > Oreotragus > Oreotragus oreotragus. The sequence goes on along the minus strand of SJYX01015307.1, from coordinate 730,821 downwards.
CCACTGGGTAATGGCGGACGCAGGCGTTTGCGCTGCTTTTCCGCTGGGCGAGTTACTGTTGGGCTTGTCATCTGTTGGTTTTAATTGTTCATTTATTTTTCCTTCCTGTTATGTTGCCCTCTGTGTTTACAAGGCTCGCCACAGACTCGGCAGGGAGAGTGTTTCCTGGCGTTTGGAAACCTCTCTTCTTAAGCTTCCCTTCCCGGGACGGGCTTCCCTTCCCGGGACGGAGCTCCCTCCCCACCTCCTTTGTCTCTTTTTTTTTCGGCTTTTATATTTTTTCCCCTACCTGCTTTTGAAGTCAGTGCTCTGTTTTTCTGGGTGCCTGATGTCCTCTGCCCGCATTCAGAAGTTGTTTTGTGGAGTTTGCTCAGCCTTGAGATGTTCTTTTGATGAATCTGTGAGGGAGAAAGTGGTGTCCCCGTCCTGTTCTTCCGCCATCTTGACCGGAACTCTCAAGAATTCACTTTTTTATTTCTGTGAAAAACGCTAATAGAGTTTTCATAGGATTGCTTTGAATTTGTAGATTGTTTCACCATCTTAACAATGTTAAGTCTTCAAATTCATGAGCATAGGGTATCTTTCCACTTCCTTAGATTAAGAAAAAATTATTTTCCTCAACTATTACAGTTTTCAGCATAAAAGTCTTTTGGCCAAGTTTATTCCTAGGTATTTTATTCTTTTGGATACTACTGTAAATAGAATTATTTTCTTAATTTTCTTTTTCATTCATTGCTGATGTATAAAAGACAACTAATATTGTGCAATGATCTTGTATCCTGCAACTTTTTGAATTTATTTATTATTCTTAAAGGATATTGGATTATCATTTTCCTATCTTGTGATATGTTTTTCTGGCTTTGGTTTCACAGTAATATAGGTCTCATAGAATGAATTAGGATGTTTTCCTTCCTGCTCTATTATTTTGGAATAGTTTGAGAAAGATTGATGTTAATTCTTCTCTATATGTTGATAAAAATCACCAGTGAAGCTCAACCCTGGACTTTTCTCTGTTGGAAGGTTGATTACTGATTAAAAAAAAAAAAATCTCTTGTTCTAGGTATATGCAGATTTATTATTTTTCCCAATTCAGTTTTGGTAATTTATGTATTTCTAGTTTTTATTTCTCTAAGTAATCTAATTTTTGTGTATAGTTGTTTATGATATTCTCTTATAATCATATTTATTTCTTTTTTAATTTTAAATTTATTTTTTAATTGAAGGGTAATTGCTTTACAGAATTGTGTTGGTTTCTGCCAAACATCAGATCAGTAATAAAATCCCCAATTTCATTTCTGATTTTCTTTTTGTACATCTCTCTTCTCTTAGTGAGTCTAGCTAAAAGTGTATCAATTGTTTATGTTTTTGAAGAATCAACTTTTGGTTGCATTGATTTTATTATTTTGCTATTCTTTATTTCATTTATCTTTACTGTTATCATTTACTTACTTCTGCCAGCTTTGGCTTTAGCTTGCCCTTCTTTTTCTGGTTCTTTAAGATATAAAATTTGATTATTGATTTAGGAATGTTTATTTTTGTTAATGTAAGCATTTACAGCTATAAACTTCCTTGTGAGCATTGCTTTTGCAGTGTTCCATAAATTTTGGTAATGTTGTTTTTGTTTTCCTTTGTTTCTGATTTCTCTTGTGATTAGTTCTTTGAGCTGTTGGCTATTTGAGTGTGATTTTTAGTTTCTATGAATTTTCAAATTTTCTTCCTGTTTTTGATGTTTCTTTCCAGTTTCTTCCTGTTTCTTTCCAGTTTCTATGAATTTCCAAATTTTATGAATTTTCCAATTTTCTTCCTGTTATTGATGTCATTCCATTTCTATTGGAAAAGATAACTTTGATGATTGCAACCTTTTAAATTTATTAAGATCTGTTTTATGGCCTAACATATGCTCTATCCTTGTGAATGTTTCATGTACACTTGAGAAGAATGTGCATTATGCTATGACTATGATTTTGTGCATCAAGTAAGATATATTGTATTATAATGAAAAACACTGTACAATTATTAAAATATATGGGCTTCTCTCATAGCTCAGTTGGTAAAGAATCTGCTTGCAATGCATGAGACCTGGGTTTGATCACTGGGTTGGGAAGATCCCCTGGAGAAGGGAAAGGCTACCCACTCCAGTATGAAAAACACTGTACAGTTATTAAAATATTTTCATATGTTATGATAAAATAATAAATGAGACTTTAGTTAAAACTTTGAATAAGGTACCATACTCGATGGACATGAGTTTGAGTGAACTTGGGGAGTTGGTGATGGACAGGGAGGCCTGGCGTGCTGTGATTCATGGGGTTGCAGAGTTGGACATAACTGAGCAACTGAACTGAATCTTAAAATTGTAATACATATGAACGGTATTTTAAGATACCTACATAATCTAATATGATATAAAAATATGTATCATTTCTTTTGGTGACAAAGTCATAGGTACTTAGTATTAATGGCATTAGTAATTAAAGGAAATAATACATTTCAGTTAAAGGTTAGCAAAAATAAAGATGCCACATTTTTCTGAAGCTCATAGACATACTGAATTCTATCCCTACACCCTCTGTAGGCCTAAGAACCCTAAGTGAAGAACTTCATTTAGTGAGTTTTTCTTTAATTTTAAAACACCACTCTAAGCCATTGGTAAGTGCTTTTGGGGGTTAAAGGAAGGAGAATGGGCAACTCTACCTAGCCCTACCACAAGTCATCTCCATCCTAGAGAAGAGACTTACTTTTCCCTTCTAGCGACATCTCAGTCCCAAAGTAGAATCAAATCTCAGTGTCTTGATGGAAGGAAGAGGCTGAAGCTCTTGCTTCAGCTACCGACATCGTTGCTTACCCTCATAAAATAGCTTTGGGGACAAATTCTTAGGCATTTAGTATGACTAGAAAAAAAACAAAGTCTCATTTCTGAGGCTTAATTAGTATTAGCAGCACCAAAAGATCTCTGTAGAAATGGCCTTGGGTAAGAGCAAATTAGTGTTTTTAATTATTATCATTAAAAATGAATATTTACTGGAAATTGGGCTGAAGGCCATCTGGCCCAAGCACATTCCTAAGGGAGGCCATGAATCGCTAAAGGGGTGAAAGGGAGAGCATGGTACAGAGGGGATGGAACTATTTATAGCTTCTCAAGGCTTCAGTTGAAGTCACCAAATAGAAAGGGCATTTAAAAGTTAAATCAAGCATCAGAGACTCAATATGAAGAATGTGAGTATTTTTTTAAAGAAACATGTCAATACCTTCATATTAAAATGTGGTTTTATATATATATATATATTCACTCCCATGTATTTAATCTTTATTATTTCTTTTAATCGAGAGATGTAAAGTAAGCACTTTAGACTTTATTTACATGTGGCCTTGGAAGGTCATTTTATTTCAGTGGCTTTGAATAATATCCTATCCTTAGTTATTTGCTTGGTGTTATGTGGATGAACGAGTTGGTATTGATGTAGTGGTGCAATATTTGGATTCTTTTAAGCATAAATAATTAATTATTTCAATAATATAAAATCATATCTTAAATATAGGATTGAGTTGTAAGGTGTTAACTTTCAGTTCAGTTCAGTCACTCAGCTGTGTCCACATCTTTGCGACCCCATGAATCACAGCACGCCAGGCCTCCTTGTCCATCACCAACTCCCAGAGTTCACTCAAACTCATGTCCATCGAGTCCGTGATGCCATCCAGCCATCTCATCCTCTGTCGTCCCCT